>OZ014525.1:149971942-150571942 GCA_963966055.1 Lathyrus aphaca
AAATCATAGCGTGATAGAGATAATATGCATTCTGGAAATTATTCAAAGTCTTAAGCCCTCACGGTCGTCATCACCCTCTAGCGATCGTGACAAGTTAATTAGCGTGTCACGACCATCATCCCTCCATCACGACCGTGACGACCCCAGTTATAGGATTCGTGAGAAACAGAACTGTTTCTTCTTCGCAACCTCTTCCTCTTTCAACTTCCATAACTTTCAAAATCCCCCATTATCTCTTCCAACTTCCGTAACCTCCCATTACCAAAATTAAACCCCATTAACCTCTCCATTAACTTCACACCTATCACATTCTCACCTTGCATTATTAATCCGAACCAATTTCCTCTCATTTTATCACTTTTCTCAAAAACCAAAAAACCTCTTATCTCCCACTCTTGTTCTTGCATGCAATGGAAGCAATTCAATTCAGAGATGGTGAGCATGGAGAAAACCAGAGACAGAGGTTCATCCGATTCCAGAACCGTGGTGTTCAACCCATGCGATATGTCGACACTGTCTGTTTGAGAGAGTTGGGAATGCTTAACAGTGTCAAGAGCCTGCTTCAAAAGGTTGGTCTGTGGGATCTTTGCAGTCAGCCCCAGCCCACATTCGAGCTTCTGACATTGGAATTTCTGAGTTCGTTTCATTACATCACTCCTACCGGTTCTCAGAGTCAACTCACCGGCGTTGCTAAGTTCAGATTGCTTGGCCGGGAGTTCGAAGTTCCGCAAACTAGGATTGCCGAGTTGCTAGGCTTCGATTACGGGAATGAAGCTCACCTCCGTGTGCCGGACAATTTCAGTGAAACCGCTTTCACCTTATGGCACGACATCACCAACACCCGTGCCTCAACCTTTCAGAGCCTGAATGCTACACATATCCACAACCCGGCGATCAGATACTTTCATCGCATCATCTGTAACACCATCTTTGCACGAGAGAGTAACCACAAGCTCAACTCCAAGGAGCTTTTGTTCTTGCACTGCGCCCTGAATGACGAGCCCATTAATGCTGCCCCGTTCATGTTGTCCCATATCCAGTCCATAGCGCAAAGAGGCGCAACCCTCTTTTACATAGGCGGCATTGTCACTACCCTAGCCATTCAGCTGGATCTTGGTGACTTGGTCGTTAATTTGCCTAGCAGACTCGCGGAGTTCCTAACGAAGAATTATTGTCGGTCCGCACACTTGATTGCTCAGAGAGAGGATGGCAGGTTTAGCCCTGTTATCCAAGGCACTGTTTATCACCACATCATCCTGTCGTGCCGCGACCACATCAATCCGTCTAGCCGAGCCAACTGGCTCTTTGCTTTACCGGATGTTGCCGGCCACGCCCCCATTCCTGATGAGCCGGCCGATCCACCAGCGGACAAGATGCAAGACGCCATGGATGCAGCTGAGCCTGTCCAGGACATTCCTGAGTCATCCACCCAACAGCCTCCTTTACCCGACATCACACTTGAGGACGTCCTCCGTGCGATTCATTAGCAGAACCAGATGAATGCCGCACTGGAGCGAAGGCAAAAGGAGCAGCATGATGCATTACTCCTAGCTGTTGCCACCAACCAGAAGACTACTGATGACAAGCTTGGAGAGATCTTTAGCGAGCTAGAGGCTTTGCACATTGATATCACTGTTATCACCGGTACTGGTTCTGATCTCGAAGCGACTCCGACCAGACGCTCCCGCACCAGAAGCCGAGGCCGTGGTCATCAGCAGCCTTAGTTTTAGTTTTTGTTTATGTTTTTCCATTTTCGTTGTTTGTATTGTACTTTAACCGCTATTATATCACAACATTGAGGACAATGTTTGATATAGTGTGGGAGAGGTACCTTTCATTTTCCGCATTTTCCCTTTCCGCACTTTTCCATTTCCGTTGTATTTCCTTTCGTAAGTTAATGAAACAAAGCTATACTTGTGCTATTTCCTTTAGTTTCGAACTTTCCCCGTTTATTTAGCCATACCGAAAAAAAATCTTTAATTAATTCTTCGCATTACCCGACTTACCTACGAAATCATAATTAGGAAGCTGAGAATGATCCAACAAGATCAATACAGTCTTGACACCTTAGACTTCCCACTTAAGCATTTCCGTTCCGATAATTGTTACGACTACACCTTAAGTTTCAGTTCAAAAGTAACCCCTAGTAGTTTATACTAGCAGTCAGCACCGTCTGAACACAAACCATGTGGGGAGCCGATGAATATAAGTGTTTGATACCTAATCTATAATAATCCTTCATATCTCGATGTAAATGAAAAGAAATTGCACCAAAGTACACGGTCACATATAAGAAACGAGAAATATGAGAAGGAGTCCATTGCGGGTTGGTTCAGAGGTACTGGTTCTGAACTTGGTAGGCGTGCTACGGCTCGATCCCCCACAACCTCCAAATTGGATAATGTATGAAGGGTTACCACATTCGTGTACCAGACCCCGTGCTTATAAAGGATCAAAGTCGCTAACCGGCTACTCCACTACGTGCGTGCTAAGGCAAAGGGCTTAATGTGATTGCGCTAGAATGAAACCGGGCGAAATAAGATCGAAAGACTCTAGGTGGAATCGTAACGCAATTACCGAATGTTTCGTTTAACGGGAAGTCGACGACTTAGCTTGTTGCTTGTGTCATTAGTGTATCGTTAGTGTTTTATCATAGTACCGGTTTATCTAACAAACGATCCTTCGTACGGTTTGTTATGTGTGTGCGCCGATAAAAACTTGTCCGAAGATTTTTCAACCGACTATTTGCTTGAGGACAAGCAAAGGTTTAAGTTTGGGGAAGTTTGATAACGAGAAAAAGTATCGATTATATTGCTATGTTTCAATACCGTTTTATCGCATAATTGTCGTTTTTAACACCCGATTCCTCGAGTTTTCTTTGCCATTTTGCAGGTACATCATATACAGAGCTAAATCATGAGCCACAAGTGAAATGAGCAAAAACGACCATTAAAAGATGAAGAAAGGAGGAATTCTGCATAACCTGCATATTTTGTAACACTCACGGTCGTCACCTAGGAGTCACGACCGTGACACTCTAAAAGGAGCACTCACGACCGTGACAAGTCCCTCACGACCGTGACACATATCAAACAAGGAACACGAACGTGACACCCTTGTCACGACCGTGACAAGGGAAAACTAGGTTATTTGACTGAAGACTTGTTCATGAACGTTACGCTGCATGAAGACCAACGTGCCTATTTTCCAGCAGACCAAGTATTCCACGTTCCCTGGATTCTCTCAATTTCCTACGAGGCCCAAGCAAAAATCCAACTGCCAAGCCCATTTAGTTCTCTATAAATAGCTTAATTTGAATGAACAATTTACAGAGTTTTAGTTTTTAATTTTCTTGCGGAAGCTCTGTCGATTTTATTTTGCACCCTTTATTTTTCCAGCATTATTTTCTTGCTTTACTTTTCTTGTATCCCAACCAACCTTATAACAATTTCCAACATCAGGAAATTGTTATAAATTAATTTGTTTCAAAGCCTTCAGATTCTTTTAGAATTTATTTCCGATTCCGGTCAGTACTCCGAGCTTTCAGCCTGTGGAAGAAGGAGTCTACTACTTTTATTGTTATCCAGGTTTATATTAAATTGCATTTATATTTATGTTGAATATTTATTTTTCTGCCATGCATACTTTATTTTATGTTTCTCTGCTTCTGTCTGGTTCAACAATAATAAGTAGCTAAGCACCTTAGGGCGGTATGTAATTAAAACAAACTAAATCGGTAAAATCAACTCTAGGCTTAAAATAATTAAGAACTTAATATTCTGGCTGAGACTTTTTATTATAAAATCAACCTTTTTGTTACGAGAGTAAGGAAAGTGTATTAGGTTAAGTCAAGACCACGAGAGTGTGAGATTTTAACCAGATAGCTAAAGTTAGGCATTTAATTTAAACACAGCGAGAGCGCTTTAAAATGAATTAGAATTACTAAGTTTCCAAAAATTATCTCTAAACACTTATGGGCTAGCGAGAGCAGGCATAGGGCTTTAGGGGTAAGATCTGAGATAAGACCACGAGAGTGTGAGTTAAGGGTATTTAAACTGGTAACCTCTACAGAATAGATTAAGTGAACCATCTTTATAAGCCTAGGTTAGATTGACCCGCCTAACTTAGCATAATTGGATACCGACCGCCTTAGTATTATTTTATTAAACTTAAATTTAATTCCCGCCTTTAATCTTTAAAAACAACCAAAAATCGTGACAACCCTTCACCTTAGCTAAACTAGAAATTCCTCTAGCACTAAGTAACCATAGAGTCCCTGTGGATCGATAATCTTAAATATTACTTCGATAGGCTGTGCACTTGCAGTTAAGATACCGCTAGACACATAATTAGATACGTCTTTAGCCCATCACTCACGAGGTCCGCGAAGGAAGAGGACCAACGGGACGATTCTATCAATACACATTGCTGGCTGCTCCCCACGAGTGTATCCTCGCCATGTGCATCAACTCTGAGTTCAAACAGGGCAAGGTAAGGTTCCCCAAACCTACAACACATAAGCCCCACACTGATAAGTCCAATTATTGCGCTTCCGTAGAAGCCACGGTAATGTGACCAAAGATTGTGCCCACCTAAAAGACGCGATCGAGATTCTGATCAAAGAAGGCCACCTCAAACAATACACCAAGAGGAGTGAGACTCCCCGACATGTGGAACAACCCATAAATCGCGAAGACTCTCTGGGCGACAGCTCTCCCTTCCAAGTAGCAATGTGCATATCACAGCCTGAAGATTTCCACCTCCCCGATGTCAACACGGGAGGGCGACTTGATGTACACAGCCCATGGGAGAATTTCCCCGCGACCTTGGTTATCTCTAGAGGAGGAGTAAACAATGAGAACACCGCCATTTATGTGAAGCGGAAGTTCGACGAACTCCTGTTGACCACGCCCGATCAATTGCCAACCCTAACAAAATCTCGGGGAAGACCCAACCCGGTATCTTTTATTCTGGAGGAACTACCGGGTGGGTCGCCTAACTCGAGCATCCCTCTACTAATAAGGGCCAAAATGGTACGCTTCGACGTACGGCGCATCTTGGTCGATCAGGGCAGCTCGGCAAACATTATGTATGTCCACTTATTTAAGACTCTCAAGCTGGACAAAACAAACCTGTCCCCGTACGTCGGGTCTGACCTCCAAGGGTTCAACGGGGCCATAACAAGACCATGAGGATACGTGGAGCTCCCCGTTCTCTTCGGGGAGAAGGAGACCGCTAGAGAGGTCAAAGTCCAGTTCCTGGTGATCGAGTGCCCTTCGCTCTACAACTATATCCTTGGCCGACCTACATTGGCCGAATTGACAGCAGTCCCATCTACCGTCCACTTGAAAATGAAATACTACACCAAGTTGGGTCATGTAGTCACAATTCACGGTGACATCGAAGCTGCCCGAAGATGCTACGATGTGGCGGTCAAAGGACAGGCCATCATCAACACCTCCAAGGACAACAAGAAACCCAGAGTCAAAGAGCATCCACCTCCCTTGCGGGTCAATTCCGTCGAGCTCGACAGCGGCCTCTGCAAAGAAAACACCGAAGCACAGGGCCCATCAACGGGAAAACATCCACTCACCCAATTCTTCTGGTCCCCGATGGTGATTTCGAACTCATTCCTCTAGGCGAGAACCCCGACAGAGTTGTGAAGATCGGCACTGGACTACCAATAGCAACAAGGGAACAAATCATAACTTGCCTCAAGGAGAATGTAGAAATGTTCGCGTGGAGTGCTGCTGAGATGTTCGGGCTTGATCCCGAGATGGCCTGTCACTAATTAGCTTTAGATCCAGCCATTAGGCCTGTAGCACAGCATAGGCGCAAGCAGTCTCCCGAGAAAGCGGAGGCTGCCGAGCAGGTTGTAAATACCTCCTAGAGGCAACTTTTATTTTTGAAGCCTAGTACACAACCTGGCTCTCTAATGTAGTTCTTTTTAAGAAAAATAATGGAAAATGGAGAATGTGCGTTGATTATACTGATTTTAACCGACCATGTCCCAAAGATGTTTTTCCTTTGCCTAACATAGATAAATTGGTAGACAACTCTATAGGTTTTAAACTTTTGTCCTCACGGACATGGACAAGAGGCATACGACCTTCATGACTCCGACAGACAACTATTACTACAACGTTATGCCCTTCGGAATGAAGAACGCATGGGCTATATTCCAACATATGATGAACAAAGTCTTCTGAGGTGAAATCGGGGACATGCTCGAGGTCTACATGGACGACATGATCATCAAATTGCACGAAGAGCTCGACCATGCCCAACACCTCCTGAAAGTCTTCGAACAGATCCGTGCAACACGTCATTCCTTTCTTCAAGCTACTAAGGAAAGAAGTCGCCTTTGAATGGAATGGAGAGTGCGAATAGGCGCTACTCCACCTAAAAAAGGCTCTCTTCGAACCACTAGTGCTATCACGACCACTGGAGAAGGAGACCTTATACCTATACTTGTCTATAGCCACTGAGGCAGTCAGCGCTGTCCTCATCCGTGAAACCGATGACGGGCAGAAACCTATCTATTTCACGAGCAAAGCCCCTCAGGGTCCCGAGTTCATATATCAGCAGATCGAAAAGGCCGATTTAGCCCTTATAAACGCAACCAAAAGATTACGACATTACTTCCTCGCCCATTCAATAAAGGTCCGGACAGACCAACCCGTAAAACAGCTACTTGGACGACCAGATATGGCCGGCAGAATGTTGAAGTGGTCGTTAGAATTATTAGAGTTCGACATCCAGTACGAAAGTAGGAAAGCTTTAAAAGCACAAGTTCTGGCAGACTTCGTCGCCGAGATGACGTATAGCCCAACCCCGACCAGCGGTGCCCATAAATGGACAATCTTCGTCAACGGTGCATCCAGCTCGACCGGGAGTGGAGCAGGTATCATCCTCGAGAATGATAATGGAATCTTGATTGAAGTGTCACTAGTGTTGGCCTTCCCAACTTCCAACAACCAAGTTGAATACGAAGCATTCCTGACGGGCTTGCGACTGGTCGAAGATCTTGGGGCAAACGAAGTGAAGATATCCACCGACTCTCAGCTCATAGCGTCCCAGGTACGAGGAGAATATCAGGCAAAAAATGACAATATCATCGAGTACCTGGCCCTCGTGAAAGACAAATTGGAGAAGTATTACTCATGGGAAGTCCAACACGTTCCCCACGAACATAATACATGAGCGGACATCCTGTCTAAACTAGCGAGCAAACGAAAGAAAAGCGGGAACAAATCCATGATCTAGGAGATCCTCCCACAACCAAGTATCGAGAAACCTTCACCTCCAATAGAAGTGAACGCCATCGGCGACGCTCATTGCTGGATGACTCCCATCCACGACTACCTTATAAAGGACGAACTTCCAGCAGATCCCAAAGAGGCATCTGCTACTAAAAGAATGGCATGTTCTTACGTCCTCCTCAAAGGCAAACTCTATCGGCGAGGATTATCCATCCCACTACTTAAATGTGTCGAAGAGGAAAAAGGCCCCTGACATCTTAGGAGAGATACACATGGGAATTAACACTCAACATCTCAGCGGACGATCATTGGCACGCAAAGCATTTCGAGCAGGATCGTCGGCGTTGACTATTTTACGAAATGGATCGAGGCCGAAGCCCTTGCCAAGATCACTGCACAGAACATACTACGTTTCTTTAAGAGAAATATCCTCGCTCGCTTCGGAATACCCCAAGTCCTCATAACCGACAACGGGACATAATTCACGGACAAGAGGTTCCAAGACTTCGTCACCATCCTAGGCAAGAAGCAACATTTCACGTTCGTCGAGTACCCCCAAACCAACGGTCAAGCAGAGGCGGGAAACAGGGTAATCTTAAGAGGACTATAGCGCAGACTGGGTGAAGCAAAGAAAGCGTGGGTCGAGGAGCTACACAGTGTACTTTAGGCATACCGCACGACCTCACACTCCACGACCGGGGAAACCCCATTCCGACTAACATACGGGACTGAGGCGGTCATCCCGGTGGAAATACGGGAACCCTCCAGAGGAACAGAAGTGTCCCTCGACGAAGAGCTAAACGACGAAGCATTACGAGTAGAGTTAGACCTCGTCGAGGAAATTCGTTATGAGGCGGCCCTGCGGGAAGCTTCACTGAAACAAAAAGTAGCTCTGCGCCACAACGCAAAAGTCATAAAACGAGAATTTCAAGTGGAAAGCCTCCTCCTCCGACGAAACCAGAAGAACCCGCGCGAGGGCAAGCTGGCCGCGAACTGGGAAGGCTCATATCGTGTCTGGGACAAAACAAATAACGGGGCCTACTATCTCGAGAACCTACAAGGAGAAGAACTTGCTCGACCATGGAATACTGAAAAACTCAAGCAATACTATAGATAAACAACTCATGAAGATATGGAAGGTACGACCACGGCACTTCGTCATTAATCGAATGGAAGGTCGACGTCCCCAGAATGCGGGCACGACCTCCCTCGATGTTGGACACTTCAAAACGAACTCCATCCCCGCAGTACCATGTTGGAAGGGCGCCCAGCTCACGATGGGAAGGCCCAAGCCCTAGGATCAGAGCCACGACCGCGACCCTCGTCCCGATTTGCAGCGGGCATAAAACCCATCACCTCGCCGGTTCCCCGACGAGCCTAAAATAATCGAGCAAACAAGTTCATAATATATCATTAAATAAACTACCTCGCCGGCTCCCTAAATCGACAAGCCTAAACAGCCGAGCAAATAAGTTCACAATATAATCAACATTAGACAAACTTAACAAAAAAGTAAACATTATATTATAAACCCGGCCAAAATAACCAGTGAAGTACGTGCAGGGCAGATCCCAAAATACGAGGGACATGCAGGCCTTAAAACCAAAAGTAAAAGTGGCGTGCAGGCCGAAAAGAACAAAGGCACACAGACCATAACTACTCAATAACGCCCTCGTCACACCCTTCATCCCCCGAACCAGTCTCAAGGCAGGTGATCTCCCTGTCAACCACTCCATAGTTGAAGGCAGTCCCTTCAGTGACGAGTCCAGGGTTGACGATCTTGAGCTGATTAGTAGCATTGTTGAAACCCTCCTTGAAGACCCCAACGACGTCCCTCTCGAGCTCCCAGATCCGGTCAATTAAGCCACCCCGGTTCTACAGGTCCAACTCCTCCTCGCTTTAACCTTCCACAGGGAGATTCATCCTCTCCAGCACCTCAACCCTTGAACGGAGACGCCCATTCTCCACAACAGCCTCAGTAAATTCGGCCTCTTGCTCCTTCAGCTTTTTGTTCTCCTCGGCCAAGGTCTCGCGCTTGCGCTTCACCTCGTCCAACTCAGACTTCAGCCCTTTCAGGAGTTTGTACTCCTCTTTGTAATTAGGCAAGTTCTAGGAGTGTTGATTCTTTTCAGAAGTGACAGCTCGGAGTGCCGCCTCTGCACCCTTCAGCGCAGATAGAGCGCAAGAATTGTTGGACAGGACCAGGGTCATCTCCATGACCCTAATCACTGCAGCAATGTCCTGAGTTAGGCTGGCATGCCTGCTCTCCGCCTCCTAGTTGAGAATGGCCTTAGTCTCGGCAGACATCACCGTAAAAGAACTCTCAGGCCTGAAAGCTTCTTGCTCTGAATAGCAATGAGGAAGAAGGTAGGCCCCTTGGTTCTCAGATGAACCCCCAATGCACAACAGCTGATCGACCTTCAGGGCAGGGACGCTTGGGGCGTGGTGAATCTTTCAGTAGGATGGTCTCGTTAGGCATTGTCACTGGCGGAGAAGTTAGGCGGGGAGAATGTGGAGTGGGACTGGAGGTCCTAGAGCCACCGATCGCATGCTCGGTGGCCACCTATTGGACGCGACCCTTGCTCTTCTTCTTCTTTTGTTTGGTCGGGGCCCCAGGTTGGTAGGCCAACTTCAATGCTCGCTCCTTGAGTCTTGGCATGTCACCTGCAAAATGAATAAGTCAGCAAGGCAGGTTAAAAACAAAAAAGAAAAGAGATAGTCGGGGATAAGCTACCTAGAAGTTGAAGGGTTTCCCCGTCCGACTCACACTCGAGCATGACCCTAGTGTTAATTAGCTGAGGTTCTAAGACGGGCAGTCCATCGTCACCCAGTATCAGATTATCTAATCGATCTACACAAGTTGCAAGGCTGAAACTCCGGACGTCGGCCACCAACCTTTTGTAGGCCAACTTGTCCTCGGCCCCCAGGTTCTCAAGTTTTACCCTATAATGGTTGGTCGATAGATTAAAATTATCTGGCCTCCACTCAAGGGGGATCTTCGATACCAGACGTTCCCCGCCATCAACCTTCCTCTACAAAAAGTATATATTGTTGAGGGTCTGTTGGGTGATGGGTTTCACAGTGTACCACATGTCCTTGAAGTTTTGGAAAAAATCATGGTAGGTTTTGAATAGCCTCGAAGGCTGTTTGAAAGAAACCCAGTTGTGTCGTCCTTCGCTGCCCAACCGCGGCAAGTGGAAGACTCTGAAGAAGAGAGGCATGGTATAATTAATCTCAAGATGCTGTCATACTAGTTCAAACGCCTGAATGAACGAGATAGCGTTGGGATGGAGTTGTGAGGGTGCCAGCCTGAGCCACCTGAAAACCCACATCTGAATATCATTGAAGGGGAGCCGCATTCCCGCTTCTGGGAAGGCGAACTCGTACATTGCAAACCGTTTTCCCCGAAAATATGAGCAGATCCGCTGCTCGGTAAGGGGAGCATAACACTGCCAATTCAGGGGCTCGTCGAGACCCACGTCCTTGACTATCTTGTGAATATTGGAGTGGTCGTCCATAAAGCAAGACTCTGTCTCCATTGGTTCGTCAGCAACCCATGAGAGATCTCCACTCTCGGACGAAGATGGTGCACTCCCTTCCACGGGACGTCCTTGGTCTGTATTACATGAAAAGCAGAAGGAACAAGTGAATTCAACGTCGCATCAAATCCACCCTTTCCGTGAAACCCAATGGATCTATGAAGGTTTCTCCCGGGACATTCAAATAATGCTCGGGATACTCAAAGGATTTTGTCCAGGACATTCAAAAGATGCCCGTGACATTCAAATGGAACCCCTATATTTTCCCGGCATGTTCATATCATGCCCGAGACCTTTACCTAATATTCTTATTTTCTGCCCGCCATATTCATACAACGCCCGGGACATTCATCAAAAAAAACCTAAAAAACCGCCTAAAGAACATGCATTCTACCTACGTCGACAGATAATTCACTAGTGTAACTAACTAAAAGCCTAAAATTTCCAGAAAAAGGGAATCAGAATGTTACCTGTCATGAACCTGATGATGTGATGACGGCGGTGAGCGACGGCGACGGCGGTGGTTGTGATAGCGGGAGAAAAATTGGGTATCCGATAAGACGTCAGAGGAGGGAAAAGGGAAAAATGAAATGGTCCCCTCAACCCTCCTTTTATAGATGTCACGTGAAAGAACGCACCCCAGGAAATCATTACCTAGATTCCCTAGGGCGGCCAGCATTTAATACGCGAGAAACAAAGCGACGCGCATTAAAGACAGTGGACACGTCACCCTGAAGAATTCCAAAGGACGACGAGCACGCACTATGTCCTCGACACCATAGAAGGTCGTGCACCACGAAATTCTCCCCGACGAGAACAGATCGTCGACTCAACAAGACGAGACTCCTGACTTCCGCGACAAGGCAGCTCGGGATCGTCAAATGCATTCCACTCCTCACCACTCATAAACTCGTGGCTCTCCCCGACGTTAAGAGTTATGTCCGACAAGTTCTTAAGTCCTCACTCTGTCCCAGAGTTTCGACTTAGGGGGCTCCTGTTTGATGACGTGGAAATACATCGTTTATTTGACTTTATTAATGCATATTTTGTACTCGTTTTGATATTCATTTGCACCATATTATGTTGGTATTTTGTTTATTTTGTTTGTTTCAGGTATTCAACCATTTAAGAGTCGTATGCGAAGAAAGGAAGCAAATCAGGCGAGAAATGGAACAATTCGCATACAAAAAGTAGTCTGACGAAAATGGCCATAACTTTTGAACCGTAAATCGAAATGACGCCCCGTTCGAAGCGCCGGAAAGCTAAGACTGAGATCTGCAACCTGAATCTGGAAATTGTGGGTGTCACGATCGTGACACCCCTCTCACGACCGTGACACGCATTTTTGATGTGTCACGACCGTCACAATGGTCTCACGACCGTGACGTGCTTTTTGGAGCATAACGACCGTTACATGGGCGTCACGACCGTGACGCGCTTAATTGAAGGAATCTAACCGTCACACCATGTCACGAACGTGACAAAGAAAAGTTATTAAATTTGTTTGAATTTAATTGAGAACGTGCAACGAGTCTTAGAGACTCCTACTTTCCCTCAACTGCAGCAACACCCATATACCACTTCTCCTGGATTCTCGGAAGCAACTAAGCCCACGCTCCAACTCAATTTCAACTGCCAAAGCTCCCTCCTATAAATACCAAAGATGCAAATGAAAAAAGGGAGAGTTTTTTTCTGCATTTTTATGCGGAAGCTCTGCCAATTTTCTTTCAACCCAATATTTTTCCAGCCTTGTTTTTATTTATTTTTCTGTTTCTATTTCCAACCCAATTAAATAACAATTTCCAACATTAGGAAATTGTTATTTCAATTAATCTCTTTCTAGCTTCAGAATTCGTATTTTATTTAGATTCCGATTCCGAAATTCCGAGCTTGCCAATCTGTGGAAGAAGGAGTTTAAGAATTTAATTATCCAGGTTTTTATTTTTGCATTTATATTAAGTTTAATTATTTATTTATGTTAAGTTTCTATTATTATTATATAATGCATGCTTTAATATTTATTTATTTCGTTTTGTATCTGTCTGTTGGTTTAATAAAAATGAGTAGCTAAATAATTTATAGTCCGGCGTATGAGGACCGTCGTTACCGACGGAACTCCGTAGAAATTATTAGGTGTGAAATTATGATTGTATGTCTGTTTTGGTTTTAATTTCTAAGCGTAATTTAATTAGCATTGTCACGAGAGTGAGATGTTATTTAACACGGTTTTGTCACGAGAGTGAGAAACTAATTAAGGTTAGAACCGGCACAGCGAGAGCGTGGGGATCGAACCAGATAGTAGAAATTAGGCAACTTATCTAAATACAGCGAGAGCGCTTTAGAGACGTTTAGGATATTATTAGCTTTCAAAACACGTTTCTTAGTTACCGAGCGAGCGAGATCAAAATCTTGGGATTAGGAAGTGTGGCTTTAGTTAAGACCGCGAGAGCGTGAGGTGGAGTCTTTAAGCTGATATATTCTACAGAACTAGCTATAGTCGTAATTAGTACCGAATTCTATAAAGTCCCTTAGGAGCACGGAATTCATATCTCGGCCTCGTTTTATTCGTATTTCTTTCTTAGATTTATTTTAGTTTTAGTTTTAGTTTCCCTTAAACCATAAAAATATCATTAGCCTTAGCTTTACAACGCAACGATAGATAACGGTAGGTTGACATTGGTCTCTGTGGGTTCGATATCTTTATTACTACGCGATAGGCTGTGCACTTGCAGTTAGAAACCGTTAGACGTATAGTTTACCGCGACCAAGTTTTTGGCGCCGTTGCCGGGGACCAAAAGTCAATATTGTTACTCCGTTGTTGCACCGTATAGACTAAGGCATTTTCTTTCTTATTTCTTTAACTATGTTTCACCCAAACTTTTTCTGCAATCCCCATTCCCAGTATTTCGAGGAATCTCAAGGATACCATAATCCCAACCTCGAAATACATATGGAGAATTTCAATCCTTCGTTCAACCATTCTCACCCAAATTACCTCTGCACCTACCAATCCCAAAATTTTGAGGAGTTGCACCCAAATTTTTCCTATGATTACCAACCCCAACATTTTCAGGAGTCGCAAGAATCCCATAATTCCAACCTTGAAGCATTAATGCAAGATTTCAATGCGACACTGACTCACTCCCAGTATCTCGAGGAACCACAACCATACTTCCTGTACGATCATCATTCCCAATATTTCGAGGAACCAGAAGAATCTATTAATCCCAACCTCGAAACATTAATGGAAGATTTCCTTGAAACCTCAGATAACTCTAGGCTAGAGTCTATGATGGAGCGTTTTATGGACGCACAAACTATCCAGAATGAAGAGCTTAGAAGACAACATCTCGATACTTATGAAACCCTTAGGCAGATGAACACTACAATCGAGTCCCTGACGACTCACACTGATGCATTGGAGACCCAAATATTACTACTCACGATGACACTTATAGGTCCTTCCCCTGAGGAGAATGCGTACGTTATAACAACCAGTAGTGAAGAACAATTCGAAAATCCTAAGGATATTGATGATGAAGCTGAGGAGAGTTATAATAAGGTTGAGGATAGTTCTGGTGGGAAAAGAGTAGAGGTTGAGCACAATTCACCGACACCACCCGAAAGGGAGGTTATCATAGAAGTTGAGAACGAAGAACCTATTGTAGATCTTCCTCCATATACCCCACCAATTCCTATCCCACATATGTTTGCCGACTCCCAATCCAAAACTTATGTGGAGATATTGGAAAATATCCACACCGATGCACCCTTGTTCGAACCCCTGCATAAAAAGAGAAAATTTAAGGACCATGAAACGAGGGAAGTCATTAGTGCTAAGAGGGTAAGGTTAGACTTTAAGGTGATGAATGAAATAACTAAGCCTAAACTTGAAAAGATAATACCTAGCATAGATCCAGAACCACCACCACAAGTTCAAAAGAATGAACCACCCCACAGAAGGAAGAAAAGGAAAGGTGAGGGATATGTGAGATGGCTTGATAAGAGGAAATGGAAACCGAAAAGTAACGCTCATAACTGTCAAGCTATCGACGTTAAACAAAACTCCGTGGGGGTGGTAACCCACGAGTTTTAATTTAATGTTTTTTTCTTTTATTGTTTTTGTTTGCAGAAAATAAAGAAATGTATAGTTTGTCGCGTCTCAACTACTTTTAGGCGAAAGATCTCTAGATGACATTCCTTTTTGATGAGTTGGTGCCCACGCACATTCCTACGAATGTAGCTGCTGGTGGTGACACCGATGATGAGTACTTCCTTCGGAAATAGGCAATATGATGAGCGACTTCAGGAAAGTGAAGTTTCAGCAGATTCAGATATCTCGTAGTACAAGATGCCGGAGCAGAAGTGATCAGCAAAGACAGGGACAACGAGGGAAGAATCAGAGCGAATTTGGCCGTGGTAGCAAACAAAGGCATCTATACAGGTTCTATCTTTCCTTTTCCACCTTTTATCAAAACATTGAGGACAATGTTTGGTTTAAGTGTGGGGGAGGAACTTTACCGTTTTCATTTTACTGTCTTCTAGCATATTCACTATTTTTTGTTTATTGCATGATGTTTTTCAGTTGTTATCAAATCTCCCCGAAATTTTAAAAATTTTCCATCAAAATATTTTCTTTTTTCGAGGCATGGCACACACTCTGGAAGTATATAGGTTGTTGCTTTAGGCTTGTTAGAGAAACTTGGGGACATTTCAATAACATGAATACTGTTTTGACACCCTAAACCCCCTCGTTATGTAAAATCGATTTGAGTAGACATTATGCTAAAACCTTAGTCTCAAAGCTTTCGAAAGTAGCTTCTAAGTAGTTTTTATTAGCAGTCGGCACCATCCTATGAACAAACTAAGTAAGTAACCAATGCAAATATGTGTATGATCTCTAAACATGAAAAATGATTGAATTAGAAAAGAAAATGATAGGATAAGTTCCTTTTAAGTTAGGTGGCCCTTACCCGACCATTTAGCCTAACGGAGCGGACTCTTTAAATTCGATGAATTAAGAAAAAGAAAAGAAATGAAAAAGAATGAAAAGACGAGATCATTAGACACTAACAGGTTAACTTACCATGTGAGAGCAAGGATAACGGGCTTAATGTGATTGCGCTCGAACGAAAAGGAGTGAAAGAGATCAAGAGACTTAGGTTGAGTTATAATGGCATGATTTGAATTGGTCTGCATAATGATGGAGTTTTTGAAAATTGTGTCATTACGGTATCCTTGGTCTTGATTTGTCCAAATTGATTTGACATAGCCTAGTAGCCGCATACGATTAGAGTTCAGTGTGTTTGTGTTTCAAATTGCGCTTACCTTGATTTTTGATAAGTTGGTTTATTGCTTGAGGACAAGCAAAGGTTTAAGTGTGGGAGAGTTTGATGACGTGAAAATACATCGTTTATTTGACTTTATTAATGCATATTTTGTACTCGTTTTGATATTCATTTGCACCATATTATGTTGGTATTTTGTTTATTTTGTTTGTTTCAGGTATTCAACCATTTAAGAGTCGTATGCGAAGAAAGGAAGCAAATCAGGCGAGAAATGGAACAATTCGCATACAAAAAGTAGTCTGACGAAAATGGCCATAACTTTTGAACCGTAAATCGAAATGACGCCCCGTTCGAAGCGCCGGAAAGATAAGACTGAGATCTGCAACCTGAATCTGGAAATTGTGGGTGTCACGGTCGTGACACCCCTCTCACGACCGTGACACGCCTTTTTGATGTGTCACGACCGTCACAATGGTCTCACGACCGTGACGTGCTTTTTGGAGCATAACGACCATTACATGGGCGTCACGACCGTGACGCGCTTAATTGAAGGAATCTAACCGTCACACCATGTCACGAACGTGACAAAGAAAAGTTATTAAATTTGTTTGAATTTAATTGAGAACGTGCAACGAGTCTTAGAGACTCCTACTTTCCCTCAACTGCAGCAACACCCATATACCACTTCTCCTGGATTCTCGGAAGCAACTAAGCCCACGCTCTAACTCAATTTCAACTGCCAAAGCTCCCTCCTATAAATACCAAAGATGCAAATGAAAAAAGGGAGAGTTTTTTTCTGCATTTTTATGCGGAAGCTCTGCCAATTTTCTTTCAACCCAATATTTTTCCAGCCTTGTTTTTATTTATTTTTCTGTTTCTATTTCCAACCCAATTAAATAACAATTTCCAACATTAGGAAATTGTTATTTCAATTAATCTCTTTCTAGCTTCAGAATTCATATTTTATTTAGATTCCGATTCCGAAATTCCGAGCTTGCCAATCTGTGGAAGGAGTTTAAGAATTTAATTATCCAGGTTTTTATTTTTGCATTTATATTAAGTTTAATTATTTATTTATGTTAAGTTTCTATTATTATTATATAATGCATGCTTTAATATTTATTTATTTCGTTTTGTATCTGTCTGTTGGTTTAATAAAAATGAGTAGCTAAATAATTTAGAGTCCGGCGTATGAGGACCGTCGTTACCGACGGAACTCCGTAGAAATTATTAGGTGCGAAATTATGATTGTATGTTTGTTTTGGTTTTAATTTCTAGGCGTAATTTAATTAGCATTGTCACGAGAGTGAGATGTTATTTAACACGGTTTTGTCACGAGAGTGAGAAACTAATTAAGGTTAGAACCGGCACAGCGAGAGCGTGGGGATCGAACCAGATAGTAGAAATTAGGCAACTTATCTAAATACAGCGAGAGCGCTTTAGAGACGTTTAGGATATTATTAGCTTTCAAAACATGTTTCTTAGTTACCGGGCGAGCGAGATCAAAATCTTGGGATTAGGAAGTGTGGCTTTAGTTAAGACCGCGAGAGCGTGAGGCGGAGTCTTTAAGCTGATATATTCTACAGAACTAGCTATAGTCGTAATTAGTACCGAATTCTATAAAGTCCCTTAGGAGCACGGAATTCATATCTCGGCCTCGTTTTATTCTTATTTTTTTCTTAGATTTATTTTAGTTTTAGTTTTAGTTTCCCTTAAACCATAAAAATATCATTAGCCTTAGCTTTACAACGCAACGATAGATAACGGTAGGTTGACATTGGTCTCTGTGGGTTCGATATCTTTATTACTACGCGATAGGCTGTGCACTTGCAGTTAGAAACCGTTAGACGTATAGTTTACCGCGATCACTGTTCCGAATTGGGCTTCTAAGATTGCGTCGGGAAGAAGCTCAATCAATCGGGTAGAGGCCCAACCCAACGGGCAAAAGGTCCACATCGTCGGGCACGTCCATAACCCACACTAGCTGGCAGTAGGGAAGACTACGTCTCCCCCCCCCCCCCCTCCCCCACGTGACACGTCGCCTAACTGCTCCCTATTATCTCCTAGAATATAGGGGCAGTTGACCAAGGGCAAGACCACGTGTTAGGTCTTACACACTCCTACGCGTTCCTTAGTAGTTCTTCCTTGGGCCTAGCTGATTCAACCCAAGAAAGGACATTGGCCCAGCACTAGGGGCACACTATAAATACCCTCTTTTATTAGAGGGTCAGGTATTCTGAAACTATCATTATTATTCTACTGTACTCATACTCACTTAAGCATCGGAGTGCCTTGCAGGTACACTCCTTACCTTCTTTCAATCAACTGTTACGTTCGTTACTCAGCACCCGGAAGGCCCTTATGATCAGGTAAGATCATAATGAAATAACATTTAACGTGTTTCATTGAAACATTATAAATTTTACAATGAAATGGTATATATAAAAAATGTCTTTATTTAATGGTCTCAATTTAAAACTTGATTTGTGCAATATGACTCACAAATAACATTTAATTTGTTTGATTTTTAATTGTAACTTTATTGATATAAATAATGTAAAACAAATATTTATAAAAAATAATAATAATTCTTTATTAAAAAAGTCTTCTAAAAAATAATGGTTTTATACCATGACAAACCGTTCTTTTAAAAAATTGTTTATTAAAGGTTTGGTATGATTCGGAGTTTATAACCGGTGTATCGAATAAATTGTTTTGGTTCAGTTTGGTTTTGAATATATCCAAACGGTTCGGTTCGGTTCTTATAAACTTCTATTATAGTTCGGTTCAGTACAATTCAATTTTTTCAATAAACATACCAGCCCTAGTTATAATGATCATAAGAATTTACAAAGTAAATTCAATTAGAGGATACCTAAGGTAAAAGAAAAACTAGTGATTAGTACATGAAAAAAGGAAAATTAAGAACAAAGTATAGTGTTGCAGATATTCTAAGTTGTAGGAGTAAGAGCACGTTCAATTTCTTCTAATGAGCGACCCTTTGTTTCCACAACATTGGCAGCAATGTACAAGACAGCAAGAAGACACACAGATGAGAACCCAAAATATACTGTGCTGATGCCAATCTTGTTTACAACACTCAGAAAATAGAGTCCTATCACAAAGTTGGAAATCTGATAACAAGAATCAAAATTTCAACATTTCATCATTAGCATAATTTGCAGGCAAACCAATAAAATCAATGTATTGACAAAGCTAATGCATTATGAGCTATGAATTTAAAAATGAAATCACTAACCCAATGGGTGCCTAATGATAAAGAAATTGCTTTTGCTCTGATTCTAGATGCAAATATTTCTGGTAGTAGAAGGGAAGGCACAGGACCAGCACCAAGAGAGAAGGACAATACATAACTGTTTCAAATTCATATGCCACCAAAGTCAAATGTCAAATGAAAATATAGAAAATGGAATCAATTTTAGTCACAAATACTAAATGACTTACAGAACAGTCCCCAGGACCGCAAGGGTGCCCGAGTATGGAGCAAGGACTTTCCAACTAAAAGACACGGAGAGAAGTAACATCGAAGCAGCCTGGAAAAGACAGAAAAACAAGGTAAATGTTTTTTTTTTTTTTTTTGCATAAAGAATCATAGGTGAGGCTCAAACACCATAATATTATTATAAGTTGTTACCATCCCACTAAAGCTGGTGATAAGGAGACTTTTCCTTCCTTTTCTGTCCATCAAGGAGGAAGCAATAAGGGTGCCTACACCAGAATCAAACACCAAATGTAATGTTTGAGAAAAAAGCATATAAGTTTATACAATGAAAAATAGTACTAACCAAAAACATTTGATGCACCAACCAGAGCACTTGCTGCAACATCTGAAGTGATTCCAGCACTGCGGAAGACAGAAGTTGAATAATAAACCACGGCATTTATTCCAGCTAATTGCTGGAGCAAAAAAAGTGTTGCGCCAACGCTGACAACTGCAATAGCAAATGTTTTAAAGAAGTGTTACAATAATTCATTCAGCATTAATCATTTTAGAACAAACTAAAATGAGGTTGAGTAACGAGTCTAACCTATTCGTCATTTGTTAATCAAACCTAGAGTATTTCTAAACTTAAATTTTACAATACCTTTTCGATATCGGCTACTAAACAGTTCAAACCATCCTGCTTCCGGTTCAGAAGAACCATGACTTGCTGCTGCCAAGTCCTGCATAACCGAAGCAACTATTTCTTTTCCATATAATGTTTTAATAGCTTTCTCAGCTTCAGATATTTTCCCTTGCTTCAAAACAAACAAAGTAATTTTCTCAAAAGATTATTGCAATTGCATTAAACAACAAATGTTATACTAAGAAGAAAACAAGGTGTCATATACGGATACATGTCTGTTCAGTTGCATTCACATTACACAAAATAAAAACCATAAATAAGGACGCCAATAGTGTCTTAAGAGATTTAAGATATAAACTTATATGGAAAGTTGTCACTATAAGTGTGTGATATGAATATTTACAAAAAATTAATGACCACTCTAAGAGTACTATTTTATATAAAGAGCAAGCTTGAGTTGGTAAGTTTTACACTACTTCGTATGCACAAAGAAACAGTTGGTTTCCTTGACAAATGACATGTAAATGTATTGTAACCATAACAAATGACAGCATAGCAATGCAGAACTACCTGGTAAAGCCATCGGGGACTCTCCGGACAAATAGTCATTCCAACTGCCAATAGAATAGAAGGAACAACTGCAATTCCAAACATTGTTCGCCACCTGATAAATTATCAAAATATTAGACAAGGTAGAGGACTGGACTGGAATTACGGACGAGTACAAAACAGGTGTACCAAGGCAGTTCTAGACGACTGACTTAGCGAGATTATCCGAATACATGGCCTATTTGTCCAAGTATTCCTAGTTACAGGGCCTGTTAGAAGCCTGTTAACTCTCTATATAAGGAGTATCTTCAACTCAATCCTATTGGAGGTAGCTCTAATCTTCTAACTACTTTAATATAACATATGCTATGACAAACTTTGGCATTGAAGGGCCTTTTGCAGGTACCACCTCCAAAGGATCAACACCACCGCACCGGAAGAGATCCACCACCATCAACCAAACCCTCCGAGGTTGATTAATGTATCAGATGGGAACAAGGAGAATGCCAATTAACATTCATGCATTCACAAGGCCAGTGGCATGAAGGAATTGAGTATTCACAATGAAATACAAATTTCAAGGTTTTACCACCTCTAGTATAACTTCAAGTTATTTTACTGGTAGTATAATAATATGTTAATAACTAACAAACCAATAAATGGTTCCAGATCCTCCAAGTGAAATTCATGCAGACGATACTCCATAAAAGTAGAGAGCTATCTATTAAAGTTCTCTTGGAAATCTAGTAAAGAGTGAATTGCTATTATACAAAACTTTCTTCAAAGAGAACATTTTCTTTTGCCTCTTCATTTATTTCTCACTCATGAATGGCATGCATGTCTACTTTATTTTTCTTGGAAAGCAGAAGTAGTTTTCTAGCTTCTAAGACTTCACAGTGAATATAACAATGTTCATCTCAAACATACATGTCCTCTAGTTGAGATTTGACCTAAGAAGAAATAAACGTGTAAGTAGAGATGAATCAACTGAATACTACATACCATATAGGATTTCCCTCCAGAGGCAAACCAGCAACTAGTGCTGCAAGAATCCCAATACATATAAATATCTGATTAACAGATCCAAGTGCACCACGGATTTGGGTTGGAGAAATCTGTCCATTAGAAAGAGTCACCATCGGCATGAGATCCATATAAAATATACTAGCATGATAACAAATGTTAAAACAATCTATAAAGGCTCCACCTCCGATATGTATAGTGGTACAATTGCAGATGCAACACCAATTCCTACACCAGCTAACAAACGACCAATAATTATTGTCTGAACACTCTGTGCGGTAGCGCTGTAAATGAATTAAAATCAAAATTTGATATAAAAAATACATTAAAGATCAATCCTATAATCCTATTATCAAGTACATTGACAGACCAAAGGAATCCTCCGATTGCTAAAGGGATGGCATCCAACTGAAAAGTCCTGGTTCGACCAAATTTGTCAGCCAATGCACCACCAGTAAACGAGCCAACAGTAGCACCAGCAAGTAACATGCTGACAATCCACCCTGTTTGCGAATATAAATCTCATGAGAAAACAACTGATTAACCATATTCAAAATTCAATATAAAAAATAAGAAGAAAAGAAAAACCTTGTAGCACGGTGTTGTGCGCAATTCCGAGATCTTTAGCAAGGTACTCAAGAGCACCATTGACCACCCTACACCAAACACGGCATTATCAGAGTTTCCCACCTAAGAATGAAAATCAATAGTATTATGATTCCATTGATCTTGATACTAATTTAACAAAGATGAAATTCATACATACCCAAGATGATAGCCAAATAAAAAGGAACCAAAGCAAGCAACACCAACATAGGGAAAAACAGTTCCAGAAGTTTTTCCTGGAGCATTATTGGGGATAAGACCCTCAATATCTTCATCTGCATTTTCAGTTTTATTCATTAAGAGCCATAAAATCAGAATCAGAATCGGAATAAGTCGTGAGCAACAGAAGACAAACCAGAAGGTTGAAACCTGAGTGATCTAGGCTTAGCCGTAGAACCAAAAATGGTACTAAAACCTCTTCCTCTACTAGTACTACTACTCAGCTCGGTTTCCATGATGACAGAATCAGATCTCAAACCACAGCAACTGGTCATTACTGTAATCTAGTTCTGATTTCACCAATATCACCCTTTGATTCTTCAACGCCAAATTTTGACACTTGCATAACTGAACTATAACTCCAATACCGAAAAGTCAAAGCAAAAAAAAATTGCGAGAAATTTTTGGGATAAAGCAATATGCAAAATGAGAATGGAGTTGACTCGAAGAAAAAACGCAACAGATTCGATCAGTAATAATATACGTTAGAAAATAGATACTAAAGGTTGTATTAACCACACAGTAAATAGTAAAGACATTTGTAAAAATATAATAAAATTGATACTCAATGGCAATTTAGTAGGGAATGCTTGGATTTTGAGAGTAGAGATATTTGCGGTGCTATTTGGATCCGTTTTTAAACGAATAATCATTTGATAAATTTATTCATAATTTGTTTTAATTTTGAATAATAAATTTACAAAATTCTATCTAATTTGATCCACTTTCATACTGTTTAATTTAGATTTAGATTTTGAATATTTAAGTTACGAATTATATTTTTTATTAATATTATAAAAATACTATTAAATAATAATTTTGATATAATATATACAAAAATAGGTTAAAACTAAATAGATTAAATAGAACTAATAAATAGTATTTATAAAAATAACTAAGAAAATATTAAAAAGTATTTCTGGAATACTGATTAAGAGATTAAAATGATAAGTCGAACATTATTTAAGAGATTAAAAATACTTTTTTTTTAAATATATGTGTATGCAATGCATTAAAAATATAAATAATCAATTTTTAAAAGAATATTATGTGTATTCAATGAATTGAGCATAACATATTTTCTTCATTTGGAATCCTTAACTATTATCTAATAATAAATTAACATAATATATCATATTAATAAAAATAAATAAATATAAAAATATATATGTGGTTCGATTTTGAAAAATCAATCTGAAATCCGATCTGAAATAGAATAAATTTTATAAAATAACATCTAAATATATTCAATAATATTCTCTCTTTTTTTGTGATTTTTAGTTTTTTTGGATCGATTTACGATTTTTATTTGGATCGGTTTAAATTTAAAAACCCATACTTGAGAGTATATTTTTCACAAGATCTCATGTTTGAATTTCTATTAAATTTATAAAAAAAGTTGATACTAAAATATGATGTGAATTTCTTTCTTTTAAACGTTTGCTAGTTGCACTTCCCTTCATTTTAGTAATATTTTTTTATAAAAAGAATTCAAAAAATTTATATTATTATAAAGATTAATTTTAATAAATTAATTACGTAGAAACTAGAATAAAACAACAAAACCAAAATAAAAGTTGTGTGTTTTTTTAAAACAAATACACAATTGTTAAAGAGCTAAAACTAATTCATGTGCATGTATATTTTTATATTTAAATGTAATCGGTTGACATACGACTATACATGGGAGTTTTCAATTTTATTTATTTGATAATTGTACCTCATCTAGTATGGTTGTATAAATACCATTTTGTATCTCATGAATGAATTAATTCTCTCTCTCTCTCTACCTATTTTTATTTCATAATTGTACCGCATCTAGTATGGTTTTTTTTACAGATCTAGTATGGTTGTATAAATACCATTTTGTATCATGAATGAATTAATGCTCTCTCTCTCTCTCTCTCTCTCTCTCTCTCTCTCTCTCTCTCTCTCTCTCTCTCTCTCTCTCTCTCTCATATATTCAATTATTCACAATCTTGTGGTTCCAAGTTTCAACATTTGGCTTCAAGAACTTGGTTCGATCCATCAAACACCTACTGTGCGAAAAAGACATATGTTTTCAATGAACAGATCCTTTTAAATCTCTCAATTCTCGATTTTGAAGGTGCAACAGATGCACAAAAGTCTACGCATAAGGAGGAAAAGACAGAAGATTACTAGGAATTATATTTTTAATCCATCAATGTGTTGATGTAGATGACTTTGAGAAGGTTGGAGATTTCACAACTTCAAAGCAAGTGTGAGAAATCTTGGAGAAAACATATACAGAAGCTGACAAGGAAAAGGTTGTGGCATGGGGTTACAAAATCACAAGAGGCAACTAGAGTTGATTCAAATGGAAGAGAAGAAAATAATTTATGAATTCACAACGAGAATTGCAATATTGGTGATCCAAGAGAAGGCGTGTCGAGAAATAATAACGAAGTAGTATGTTGTCACAAAAAACTTGTGTTATTTGATGCCAAGATTTGACAATGTAGTGGTTGCAATTAAGGAATTGAAGGATCTTATAAAGATGAGCTGAAGAGCTCTCTTGAAGCACGTGAGCAGAGAATGGAGGAAAAGAGTGCTGATAAGGAAAAGGAGGAGATCGTTGTGCAATCCCATTTAAATGAGAGAGACAAGAAGGCAAAGGAAAAGTGGTCTGTGAACAAAGATAGAGGGAACTTTCAGAATTTTGGTGGAAGAGAATCCCAAAATTTTAAAAAATTAACATTCTAAAAGGGTGAAAATAGTGGGAATAGAGATGTTTCACCAAATAATCAAGGTAGGTGAAGGCTAGTTTGAAATCCTTTTTCTACAAAAGGAATTAGTAGTTGCATCCCAACAAACTTTTTGAAGAAAATAGAGTTTATGTCTTCACGTGATAAAGTATACTCAAAGGTTGACAGTGACCTATCAGAGTCACAATGGTCAATGTGCTTTGATCGGCTCAAGTTCTGATCATCAAAAGAAAACTTCTTCAAAGTATGGTCCTCAGAGGCTAACTACTTCAGACTCTGACCTTTAGACGTTGTCCTCTTTGGAAGTTGACTTCTTCAGAGTTCGGTCTTCAACTTCTAATCCATCAGATTCTGGTATTTTAAACTTCTCTTTAGATGTTCATAGTCAGAACCAGTACTAGATTCTATATGAAATTTTAGTTTATGATCATACACACTTGAGCAAACATTAGTATACCCAAATGTTCTTTAAATACTTTGTTATCATCAAAACCTATGGGATATGGGATAAACCAATTGTGTTCCAACAATCTCCCCTTTTTAATGATGACAAACATAAGAATCTAATAACAATGGTTGTTAGTTTAATTAACCATTTGACTTCAAGGTCTGAGGTTTGTAAGGTCCCCCTGATTCTAACAGTTTATAGGGTGAGGTTTGTAAGACCCCTTAAGTCATATCCAGGTTAAATATTTGAAGTACAATGACAATTCTTCAGAACTTAAGTGAATATAATAATGTTAGATTCATGTGATCAAATACTTCTATAGATATACTCCCCCTTTTGTCATCAACAAAAACAAATAAAAGAAATAACAAAGATACTGAAGAAAATTTTCATTTGACCAAAGAAGAGATTCACATTCTAGAAGACATGTTCAAAATAGTTGAAAAATAAAATAATAAGTTGTGTTGAATATGATGTTTTTACTTCAGTAGTTCAATTACTTTTATTATGAAATATGTTTGTCGTTGGATCTCTTGCAACAACAATAAGATTTTATCCTCTTCTAAGTTAATCATTCAAATAATTAGATTTAAACATGTTAATACATAATAAAATAAGGTGTGACACCCCAAAATTTTTCCTCCCTTTTTTTAAGCCATTTAGCATATTATTCCCATACATTGCATTCCAAATAAATCAAAGGAAGATAAGGCATACATTCATAGTTTGAAGCATAAGACATGTGATCAATGATTATCAAAGTTATGACCATTCAAAGTCAAAGATGGATAACCAAGGTTCTCTTAACAAGCCTCAAGGGTATCTCATAGTTCATATCTCCTTATTTGATTCCTCAAGTCTTTGGAAGAAGTGGATTGATCAAGGAATTGCACCAGTGCAACATCTTCTAATAAAAAGGGCCAAAAATTAGGGTTTCTGATTCAAAGGGCTTCTTGATGAAATTTTGGTTCAAAATTGATTTCAATGTTTTCCATATGCTATCAAGTATCTAAGGATGGGATATTATCCATTGGATCATTTCAGAAGGTCTCTAATTGGTCAGTTACTTGAAAATCAAGAAATTTGGGGGAAAGTCAATCATGCAGAGGAAAAAGTCAACTCCTGACTTTTTGAGGTCAAAATCATGACCCACAAGTTGAATATGTTCAATGGGTGAAATTTGATCAAGAAAAGTCAATAGATTCATGGAAAAATCAAGAAATCACAAAACTGCCCAAAATAGAAACTTAGGGTTTCTATTTAAGGCCATATTGCACCTCATTTTCAAGCCCTATTTCTTCAAGATAAAAGCTTCAAACTTCAGGCCTAAGTTTATTCAATTAAAGAGAACATCTTGAGCTTCAAATCCATGGCAAGAACATCTCCATTGAATCAAAACTGAGAGAGATATGATCAATCAAAGTTTGACAAAACTTGGGCAACTTTGCCAAGAAGCCAAGGCATGGGCGTGCCAGGTACATTGCATTTCATCAAACATGTGGTGTGCTGAATGTCAAGCCATTTTTCTCCATCAAGAAAGCTTCAAATGATTTTTTTTTAACATCAAAGTTTTTCATCTTGATGTCGTCTGTAGCTTTGATGTTTGAATTTTTTTTCATATGATCGAAGGATAAAGAGTTATGATGAGTCAAAGAGGGGTTCTCAAATCTGTGTTTTTTCCCTAGGCCTGGCCCATGATGACACGCCCATGAGGCCAGTTTTGTTTACTTGTGTTCTAAGGCAATTTTAAGCATCTTACAAGCCTCCATTCAATCTAAATCAAACACCAAAGTTATTCAATGATATTCCCTCTTTCATTTGCACACAAGAGCATATGTTTTCATACAGTGGTTAGAGAGAAATCCATTTGCAGACATCATCACTGTCATTGGTGCATTGGCTACTAGTTATAAGGATTTTTCTTGATTCTTGGCCTTGTATTACCCAAAACACGCGCATAAGTCTCTATCCATCCATCCATTGCTTCTTTTGTGCCAACCATATCTTACACATGCATGAAGACATGCATGACCATGCACCATAATGGTAAAGATTCAAATTTCAAAGAAGAAGCCTATGCTACAAGTTATGTTTGCTGCATCACACATACATCACCATCATCCTTGACCAATGTACACCAAAAGATACCATGAGCTACATCCACATGAACACAACTATGAACACACGGTTTCTCTTCATTTTGAAATTGAAACTCTCACCTTACATTGCTTCTCACACCATCATTAACCTATCCTGAGTTCTAACCATTAACTGAGTTGGTTAGCTCTTAACCACACATATAAATACAATCTCTAACAGAATTTTGCATAATCTTTATCATTTGCCATTTTTCACAAAAGCTTCACTCTCAAACTCTTTGAATACTCTCTGATTCTCTCAACATTTTACATGAATTCTCCGTCACACTTCCTCAATCTTCATCATTCATCAACATTGAAGCAATGGTGCATTGAAGCATAGCATAGATATTCATCATCTTCAAGTTCGTCTCATTGATTTTGCAAGAATCAAAGCTTCAATATCGTTTATTTTGCTCCAAACAAGCTCAAGATCTCAAGGAGTTCTCTGGTTTTCTTACAGCTCAAGATTCTGCAAATTTTAAGTTCACCATTCTTCAATTTTTCTTGCCTTGATTCAATTATTTAAAGCTTGTTTTATGGCGTTTGAAGCTCAATAGGAGTAGTGTGAGTACTGGCTAGTTGATATGCACCCTAGGTGCTTAGATCAGAATTTTTAGGCCAATATTGTGTGATTCGATTCGCTCTGCTCATGTTTCATATGTTGTTTTTATTTGTAGATTGAGGTGTGCGTGACCTGAGCTTTCATTTGATACCATTATGGTGCGTTTCTGGAAAAAATCTGGATGTGGTGACTGGAGGTCCATCGGAGAAGATGAACGGAAGTCTTCTTCGGTCACCTGAGTTTGTTTCAGGTCATAAACACTAGGGTTCATGAGAATATAATGTGGTCGTTGATCAATTATCATCCTAAGGCTAATACACAGCCAGCACATCAATGAATTACGCGCGTGTCACATGGCTCTGAGTTTCAGAAATGTTGACCTTGATTTGTTTGGTGTGCGTGTGTTCATCATAACAAGCATGTGCATACACTATGATCCATTAGATTTGGATACTTTTCCTGATCGTCAACATTGACTGCATCCTGGGGCCATGATTGAGTCAACATGTTGACTATTTTCCACCATAATAATCATAGAGCACGTATGTTATTGGACTGGATCAATAGCGCTATCCACACCCCTACCTCAAGCCCAAACCACTTTTATAATTGGATTTTTACTATTTTCTCACCCCTCACCCATTTTCTTCATACTTTCATTTTAATTTTCATATAGTTTTGATTTCTTTTATTAAAAATACCAAATCATGTCTAAAAATTCCAAATAAATTCACATAGACTCTAAACACATATAAATAATTTTTTTACAATTTTTAATTATGATTTTAATTTATTTTGTATTTATTTTCATAATTTTCACTTAATATTTTTTCAAATAAATTTCTTCATGATTATTGGACATACACCAATTTCTTTTACATAGTTCCTCAATGTTTTTGCACCAAATCTTTTTACCATGTTCATACAACATATCAAGGCATCCAAATTAATTTTTGTAGAATTTTTAAGTCATTTTTGATTAAGGGTTGAATCATTTCTTAAGGCATCTTTCTATTTGACCTAATGTGAGTTTTGTGACTTTTTTTTAAACTTTTTTCTTAATGAATCTTGACATGATATTTTGACATGTGTAGCGCCTCTGACTTAGGTGTTTCATAACTTGATTTCATAATTTTTTCTCATTCATTTCTATTTTTTCCATGCTTGTTGAGTATAGATAGCATTGTGCGATCATTTGTTCAACTCCTAACCCTAGTTTAGGTAAGGCACTTGTGCCATCACATTAGAACCAATTTGAGCATCTTATATGTTTTCATTAAAACATTATAGGTCATATGGTTAGAATTATAGGTCATGTGCATTGTGATTTCATTTGGTTTGTGTATATGGTATAAATGCATTCTTAACTTGAATCTTTTGACTTAGTTTCACTTCTCTTCTCTTCTAATCACCAATCTAACTTGTAATTGAATAATCCATGCTCATTAATACCTTTCATGTGCATTTCATAATTAGTATTTAACTGACCCTTGATCACTCCATGCATTCAAATGTCATTCATCCCTAACTTGTATGATTACTTGAACTATTTTGACCTAATTTGCATATTTTCCTCAACTAATTTCAAAGTGACTTGTATATGAATTTGATATGACTAATTCATGCATACTAACCTCATATTAAATGCCACTTGGTACTGAATTTATCCATGTACATTCATTTTTGTTTGCAACTTTGGCTTGTGTTCCAAGCTACTTCATGTTATGTGATATGTGTTCACTTCTTCCTACTTCTTCATCTTCTTTTATTACTTGAATTCTTCTTCTCATGCTTTTTATGCTCCTTTATAGACATTATAGGACATTCAAAAATTATATATGCTACTGATATTTGGTCATTCATTAAGCATTAATACATGTTCATCTTGCATAACAATCCATTCTTCCTACACTAACTTCACATGGAACTTCCTTGAGGTTTAGTACATAGTTTGAGCTTAGTTGGCTTGTGTTTAATTTCTTGGACTTAAAGAGAAACCTTAGAGATGTGATACTGACTTTATAAGTCATGTGACCTTTAAGTGCCTTTATTCTTAGGTTTGGGTTTGGTTTGAACCCTAGTTTCACTTTATAGGATGTGTGATGCTTAATTGTTTTTCTTATTGTTGATTTCATATGCAATTGTTACTAACCTTTTATGTAGGGGCTATGGTAAGTAATCAAATATGTGGATGCTTATCCATAATCATAACTCTTCTCCCTTCTCTTTTTAAGTCATTCAACTTATGTTTGTGAAAATCACTTGATGCTTCTTTGACATTTCACTTCTCGTCATCCCTTTGATTTCTCATCTCATCTTTAATATTTGAAGTGAGTTTGAACTTGTTCTTCTTTTATCTTATTTTAGGATTAGAGTTCAAACATCACTAACCCTAGTACACCCAAGCATGAAAATTCATAGGATGAGTCTTAGTTTTCCCTTAGAGTTTCCATTTTCTCTCCAGTTGAGTCATCTTTCTCTCATCTCTAAACAAAAAGATCAAAACACCTAATAAAGGTTAAACTTCCTTATGTGCTAAGGGACTTTTCCATGTAATACTTGCACACATTACATATGGGGATGGGGTGTAGGGTATCTATCATGATGAATAGGTCTTAGCATGAGAATGATTCACACAACAAATCTAAAAGACACTTCTTAATCCAAAAACACCTAACAAGTAAAATAGGCTAGTGTGTTTAAGCCATAACCTTTGGAAATAGGTTTAGATATTTCCCTCATACATAGGTGTGCTTATTATCCATTCCATCTTGGAGTGATGTAAGAAGTATACACTCCATTGAATGAGACTTGAATACATCTCCTATGAAAAATCTCAAATAAAAAAGCTTCTAAAAAACTTCAACAAACAATAAATGTATTTCATGCGGGATATCTCTTCTCATCTCCTTCACTCTAAAACGAAAGAACTCGCTTCAACTTGTCTTTTTAAGAAGGAAAAAACACCCGTTCCCGACGAGTCTGCAACACCTGAGCATAAGCATAAGCATAAGCAATTCAATCATAAAAAGCATAAACAGGAAAATTTTCTCCCTAGTTAGGGGAACTATATTGATGTTGATTCTCATTCCCGATAAGATACGTAGAAAGTGGGGTAGGGCCCATTCGAGCACAATTCTTTCTTTTTACTACATTGTTCCCGTTCTTTTTTCTTTCCAATTCAGCAACAGATGAAACAGATGTTTATACCCTTTGAACAGTGCAAATACGCGTGGATCCCGTCGGGTACGACGGACACAAAGGGGTGCCAATACCTTCCTTTCACGTAACTAAATCCCTTACCCGTTCTCTCTGGTTCGCAAGACCTCGCTCTTTCCTTTCCCCCGAGTTTGTGTAACATTACCTTTCCCTTTTCTTGGGATAAAAATGCTTGTCTAGAGACTCTTCTTCTTTTTTCGTGCCACATTCACGTTTGTACTAGGATAAAAATCCCGGGAGCGACACAAGGCAATATCATCACCCCATTTTAACATAAAAATAACATATTATTAACTTCGCATTGCTTAACAAACAAATGTTTTAGCTCATAATGAACTGAGTACAACTTAAAAAGTTGGTTCTAAAAGGAAACATTCTTAAACAAAATATGAAAAGGAAATAACAACCTAAGAGTAACGTGAAGCCTCCTGTGATGGATAATCAACAAGTGATGACTCTAGTCGTGTCAGTCTTCAGTAGTGAGCACTAGAAATTGTAAGAAGAAGAATTTTTATGTTCTCTTCACTCTTCCTTGCATTATTTTCTTCTGTGATTTTTTTCTAATGTGTTGAACTCTCTTCTAAATCTTCAACAAGGTCTATTTATAAGCCCTTAGCTAGGTTTTATTTTTCATTATCTTATATCATGGGCCCTTTGAAAATCACATCAAGCCCAATATCAATTTCAACATATTCTCTTCATTCCCAAATATTGTAACACCCTGGTTTTTATTTAATTATTTAAATAGGATTTGTTGTATTTTGTTGTGTGGAAGAAATTATAATATTATTTAGTATGATATTATTTTAAAGGAATTATATTATATTGAATAATTATAAAATTGGAATATTAAGAGAGAAGGGTAGAATGGTGAATTGGTGAAGATAGTAAGGGAAAATAAGAAAAACCATTGATAAGGTCTAAAGGATAAGTTGGGAAATTAGGAGAAGAGGAAATTCAGTCGTGTTTTGTGATCGTGAAAGAAGAAACGTAAACTGAGAAGAAGGAAGGAGAAAGGGATAAAGTGTGAAGAGGATTTCGAGATCGGAGAAGGAATTTCTCATCAAAACTAAGTTAAGGGTGGGATTTCTTCATCTCTTAAGTGTTTAATAATAGGAACTAGGTATGGTATTGTTGAATAGGGAATTGGGGTTTGGCTGATTTTAGATGAAACAATGTTTAATCGTCAATGGTTGTTGATCTTGTATGATAAGCGTATGAATTAGGCATTGAATTATGGAAATTCTGCATTTTTCTGGTGATTGGACTGGTTTTTAGGTGAAAACATCGTAGCAGGTTATTGGTTGTTTGCGGAAGGAGAGCTGCGGAAATCGCAGTGCTCGCTTAGCGAGCGAGTGAGAATTTTGGAGCTTTAAATATAGAGAGTTGCTCGCTCAGCGAGCAAGCACCTCACTTAGCGAGACCTGGAGTGAAAAAAATATTTTAATTCTGAAAAATTCTCTAAAATTATTTAAATAATATCGTAATGGATGGGAATTGAAATAGTGTTGTTAGAAGTAGTTAGAGATGAGTTATGCGCTTAATTAGAGGGATAACTAGCATAAATTGAAATGAACATAAGTTGATATGTTTATTAGTTGATGTTGTTGCCATGTGTGGTTGTCGTTGTTGTAGTTACATGACATTGTTGTTGATATATGTGGATGTAACATGTTGTTGTATATTGTGTTGTTGCGTATATTCTCGTTGATGTTGATATATGTTGTTGTATGCGAAGATGCATGATGATTGATGATGTTCGGTTGTGGTAAGATGTTATATGTTAGTTGTTGATGGTAATTGCATGAAGTAGTTGTTGTAGACATGCATGATTATCGTTGATGTTGCATGACATGTGCATGGTTGGGAATGGTATACCAAGGTAGGGTATGTCCATTTGAATCTCATAGGAGATCATTATGATTTTGGTGCGGTCATAAAATACGAATCATATGTGACCATGAAATAGGGGTTGAGGGTATGATCATGAAATAGGGATCATACTGGACCACGAAAGAGGGGTCGAGAGTTCCAACGGGAACTGGATCTTGAAATAGAGATCGATACATGGTACCACATGCATAGAGTTGGTAGAGTCTCATTGCATAATTTTTTGTTGTTGTGCATGGTGTCGATATGTGTGTGACATGTTTGTTTGATTTTGGTTTTTGAGAAACGGTGATCTATTTAATAATACTTACCTTTATTCTTATTATTTTTCTCTTTTGTTGGTGTAAGTATCTCACCCATTTTGTTTGAATGGTAGCCTTATGTTGGTAACATGTAGGTGATCAGGATAAGTAGAGTGGTGGTTGATGAAGTCGGTGTCCTTCACATTTAGAAGAGTCGGCTCTGATACGTGATTTGGGTATCGGGACGATGAGTGTTTCTTTGTTCATTTGATTTAGAAAGACAAGTTGTTTTAAAAATATTATTTTGAGTTGCAATTTAGAATTTTTCTGTTGCAAGTCGAACCATTTTTTGTAAAACGTATCATTTGAGTCGTGTGGTTTTTAGTTGAATATGACACTCAAATTATTAGTGTGTTTTATTTACTCTGATTTTAATATAAATTTGTGGGGATATTTTGGGTGTTACAAAGTGGTATCATAGCGGGTCGGCCCGTCCGACCAAGTAGTTAAGTCGTTGTGTCATTGTTGAGTGTTGAGTGTTGTTGTAGATTTCTAAACCATTGTCTGGATGTTGTTGTGTGATAGATTTAGAATGGTTGGAAGAAATGATATTGCATTTGCCGCCGATATGCATGCGATGGCTCAGGCTGTGCAAAATCCGATGAATGTTGGGGATCGTGAGAGTGATGAATTTCGAAAGAATGATCCATATACATTCAAGGGCAAGTATGACCCAGATGGAGCACAAGATTGGCTCAAGGAGATCGAGAGGATCTTCAGAGTAATTGAATGTTCTGAAGGTAGTAAGTTGTTCTTGGGTGCTCACAGGTTGGTGGCAGAAGCTGATGACTGGTGGGTTGACACTCGTCAGCAGCTGGATACATATGGTGAGGCAGTCACCTGGGTTGTGTTTAGCAGAGAATTTTTGAGGAAGTATTTTCCTGAAGATGTTCGTGGAAAGAAATAGATTGAATTCTTGGAACCGAAGCAAGTAAGTATGCCAGTTACCAAGTTTACTGATTTGGCGAAGTTTTATCTGTACTATAGTGAGGCGACTATTGAGTTCTTGAAGTGTGTAAAGTTTGAGAATGGTTTGAGGCCTGAGATCAAGCAGGCAATTGGTTATCAGAGGATCCAAAGATTTCCGGATTTAGTGGATTGATGTAGAATCTTTGAAGAAGACAACAAGGTTTGATATGATCATTTCAAGAGTTTGGTTGAGAGAAGAGGAAAGCAGGAGATGCATCGTGGGAAACCTTATGTAGCTCAAACTGATAAAGGTAAGCAGAAACAAGTTGAGAAAAAAAGGCCAAGTGGGGGAGGTGTTCCTGCTTCTCTGAAGTGCTACATGTGTGGTGAATTGGGTCATCGTGTCAGTGAGTGCATGAGTGACGTAAAGAAATTTTTCAAGTGTGGTCAGCCTGGACATTTGATTGCAGAGTGCAAGATTAATCTGGTTACTTACTATAATTATGGAGAGCAAGGTCGTACTAGCACTCGTTGTCAAAAGTCGAAGAAAGCTGCTACTAGAGGAAAAATGTTTACTTTGACAGGGACACAGACTTCCAATAAGGATCGTTTGATTATAGGTATTTGTTATTTTAATAGTATGCCTTTGATTTCTATGATTGATACTGGTGCTACACATTGTTTTATTTCTATTGACTGTATGAGAAGACTAGGACTTGTTGTTTCCCCTATGAAATGAGAGATGGTTATCGAGACTCTTGCTGATGGGTAGTTAACTACTTATCTCGTCTGTTTGAATTATCCTCTATCGATTTATGGTAAGGAATTTGGTGTGGATTTGATTTGTTTGCTATTGGGAGGTTTAAATTTGATTCTTGGAATGAATTGGTTGGAGTTTAATCATGTTCACATTAATTTCTTCAACAAATTGGTTCAATTTCTTACTCCCGATGAAGAGGAAAGAGAAGCTTGTTATTTATCTTCTCGAGAGTTGAAAGAACTTTTAAATGAAGAAGTGTGGGTGTTGGCATTGTTTGTAACTTTAGCAGTGGAAATGAAATGGAAATTTGTGAATTACCAGTGGTGAGAGATTTCCCGGAAGTTTTTCCAGATGACGTTGTGGATGTACCGCCGGAGAGAGAGGTGCAATTCAATATTGATCTTATGCCAGGAACTAGACCTATTTCAATGGAACCTTATCATATGTTAGCTTCCGAGTTATCTGAATTGAAGAAGCAGTAAAAGAAGTTTGTGAGGCTTAGTGTGTCGCCTTGGGGAGCTCTAGTATTGTTGGTGAAAAAGAAAGATGGTAGCATGAGATTGTGTATCGATTACAGGCAACTGAATAAGGTGACAATTAAAAACAAGTATCCACTTCCAAGGATAAATAATCTGATGGATCAGTTGGTTGGTGCTTTAGTGTTCAGTAAGATCGACCTGCGATCGGGTTATCATCAAATAAGAGTGAAAGATGAAGATGTGTAGATTACCACTTTTAGGACTTGGTATGGACACTATGAATATGTAGTGGTGCCATTTGGAGTTACTAATGCACTTGGTGTATTCATGGAATATATGAACCGGATTGTCCATGATTATTTGGATCAATTTGTGGTTGTTTTTATAGATGATATTCTGATTTACTCTAAGTCAGAAGAAGAGCATGATGAACATTTGCAAATTGTGTTGCAACTGTTGAAAGAGAAGAAGTTGTATGCTAAGTTATCGAAGTGCGAGTTCTAGTTGAAAGAGGTGAGTTTTCTTGGCCATGTGATTTCGGGAAAATGGATTGTTGTGGATCCATCCAAGGTAGATGCAATACTACAATGGGAGACTCCGAAGTCAGTGATAGAGATTAGAAGTTTCTTAGGGTTAGCTAGTTATTATCGAAGATTTATTGAAGGTTTTTCGAAGTTGGCACTTCCGTTGACTCAGTTAACTTGTAAGGATAAGGCTTTTGTATGGGACGCTTAGTGTAAGCAGAGTTTCATTGAGCTAAAGAAAAAGTTTACTAATGCTCCGATTTTAACCTTACCAAAAGCAGATGAACCATTTTTGGTTTATTGTGATGCTTCTTTGATGAGTTTGGGTGGAGTGTTAATGTAAGAAGGTCAAATGGTGGTGTATGTTTCGGGACAATTGAGAATTCATGAGAGGAATTATCCTACCCATGATTTGGAGCTAGCAGCGGTGGTTTTTGTATTAAAGATTTGGAGGCATTATCTATACGGTTCGAGATTTGAGGTTTATAATGATCATAAGAGTTTGAAATATTTGTTTGATCAGAAAGAGTTGAATATGAGACAGACACGTTGGTTGGAATTTTTGAAGGACTATGGTTTTAGTTTGAATTATCATCCTGGTAAATCTAATGTGGTGGTTGATGCCTTAAGTCGAAAGATATTGCATATGTCGGTCATGATGGCTAGAGAATTGGATTTGATTGAACAATTTAGAGATATGAGTTTGTTTTGTGAACAGACACCTCATAGTGTAATGTTGTGAATGTTGAAGGCTAACAATGATTTTCTTTATCGTATACGGGAAAGTCAGAAGTCAAATGTGAAATTGGTGGACTTGATTGATGGCCAGTGATGAAAGAGTTTGAGGTAATGAGTTTCGAGTTGATGGATAAGGGATATTAAGGTTTCGGGAGCGTATTTGTATTCTTGATGATCTTGAATTGAAGAGAATGTTTCTTGAAGAAGGACATAGAAGTTGTTTGAGTATTCATCAGGGAGCGACGAAAATCTATCAAGATTTGAATAAGATATTTTGGTGGCCTGGTATGAAGCGTGATATGGCTCAGTTTGTTTATGCTTGTTTGACTTGTCAGAAGTGGAAAGTGGAACATCAGAAACCTGCTGGTTTGATGCAACCGTTGGATATTCCTGGGTGGAAATGGGATAATATCTCAATGGATTTTGTTACGGGGTTACCTAATACTCCGAGAGGACATGATGATATTTGGGTGATTGTTGATAGGTTGACAAAGTCAGTGCATTTTATTCTGATTGGTATTACTTATTCTTTGTAGAGATTGGCAGAGATATATGTCGGTGTAATTATGAAGTTGCATGGAATACCTTTGAGTAATGTGTCAGATAGAGATCTGCGGTTTACTTCGAGATTTTGGGAGAGTTTACAAGAGACATTGGATTCAAAGTTAAAGTTGAGTTCAGCTTATCATCCTCAGACTGATGGACAGACAAATAGGACGATACAATCTTTGGAAGATTTGTTAAGGGCTTGTGTGCTTAAACAAGGAGGTGCTTAGGATAGTTACTTATCGTTGATCGAGTTTACTTATAATAACAGTTATCATTCCAGTATCAGAATGGCACCTTTTAAAGCATTATATGGTTGAAAATGTCGGACACCTTTATGTTGGCATGAGTCAGGTGAAAGTGTTGTACTTGGATATGATATTATATAGCAGAATACTGAGGTGGTGAATGTCGTACCTCGAAAAAATACGATCCTAAAACAAACAAAAGAGTCGCCATCTAATTCTATTTATTCTAACTAAAGAAAAGGGAGATATAGACACAACCTAAATGGGATAAGAAATTGTCAACGAAACCACTAATCTAAGTTTGGGAGTCAGTTACGCAAAGGGAAAGTGTTAAGCACCCCTCACGTTCGTTGTACTCAACGGGAACCTCTTAGTCTAATTTGGGCTTAAATGTTAACTTATATTATTGTCTTCTTTCAATGATTAAAGTTTGTTAAGATTATTTTAAAGAAATATTTTAATTATCATTTGTTATAGGAAAAGGTTAAATTTTTTATTATTGTGCTCGCGAAGGATTAAAATCCCCGTGCCTACGTATTCCCTTGTGCAATGGGAAAGTCAGAGCTTCGTAGTTCGTGAACTACGGTTTGTGATTTTTATTGAACAATTGTTTGAAAATACTTTCTACTGTTAAGCGTTGGCTTATCTGCTCGCGATGGGAGGCTGGAGCACTAGCTTGTTTGCGAGATAGAAATATTTAAACAACGTTAGTTTTGAGAAAGATGTTTGATCTTTATTAAAGTGTTTTAAACGAGAGGGCGAATGAACCACATCGCGTGGGGCTAACCCAGGAGTGATTGCATTCAAGAACGTGCGGAGTGCTAGACTCCGGAGTTCAGTTACTCGCTGATTAATTATGGAAAATAGTTTGTGTTGGTTGGTAAGTTTTAAATTGTATTTGAAAAGAAAGAGACAAGTCGTCATCTTTAAGGGGAGGTATCCCGCTTAATCCACCACAAACATTTGGGGAAGAGAAAATCGAAAGAAGCTTTAAACTTGGATACGAGGATCGACAAGCAATGCCACATTCTTTCTTTGAGAATAAATAAAATCGGAAGAAGCTTTAAACTTGGATATGAGTATCGACAAGCAATGCCATATTCTTCCTTTTGAGAATAGATAAAAATCGGAAGAAGCTTTAAACTTAGATACGAGGATCGACAAGCAATGCCACATTCTTCCTTTGAGAAAAATTGTTTGTAAGATTTGATTTGTGTTTGTGGGGATAGAAAGAATATCTTCCTATGGAGATGAATCATGTCTAATCCTTTTAAGATTGTTGAATTGTTTTGAATACGAAAGAGTGAATGAATTACAAATCGGGGGCTAGCCCCAACAGTAATTCAGTTCAAGCACCCGAGGAATGTTAGATTCCTGAGTTCAGTTCTTCGTATAATTTATTTAAAGGTTTCCGTGTTTTAGGAACGAGAGGGTGAATAAACCACATCGCGTGGGGCTAGCTTAGGAGTGATTTAATTCAAGAACGTGCGGAGTGCTAGAATCCGGAGTTCAGTTACTCGTTATTTGATTTGTGAATTAAGACGCGATTGTTTTGGAGATGAAAGGGCGAATGAATTACAGATCGAGGGCTAGCCCCAACAATAATCCAATTCAAAAACCCGAGGAATGCTAGATTCCTGAGTTTAGTTCTTACGTTAATTAATATGTATATTAAGCATCGATTTTTGCGATTATTTTTTGGATGAATTAGCGTTGAAAGTTTTTAATAACGAAGGAGTAAATGAAAACACTACGCGTGGGGCTAACCCAGGTGTGGTTCATTAAAGACCCGCGGAATGCTAGATTCCGAAGCTCAGTTCCTTGTTAATTAATTATAAAAATGATTTGTATTTTGTTGGTAGATTTTAAGTTGTATTCGAAAGAAATTGACAAGTCGTCATCTTTAAAGGATTCTAAGAAAAATAAGTTAATCACTAATTAAACTAACTAACTAGATTATACTAAACAAAATCCTAAAAAATAAATAACTGAACTAAAAATAAAATCCTAAAATAAAGTGAGAAATTTTTATGATTTTTTTAAATAATAAACTAAAATTCCTAAATTTTTAAATTAAACTAATCAAAATTTTAAACCTAAAATGAAATATCAATTAATAAACTAATTAAAACTAAATAAATTTATAAATACTGATGGGTTTAATGACTAAATCCTAGAAAAAAAAATTAAAATGAAACTAAATCCTAATAATAATAATATCATAAAAAACTAAAACAAAACATCTTTAATATTCTTTTAAGTATAGTTAACAAAATAATAAAAAAAGAAAATAAAAAAAAAGGGTGGTAAGACGTTGGTAACAAAGAAACATGAGTGTGAGTAAGAAGCCATGGGTCTTGGTTTTAGCTACAACAATCTAAACAAAACTACAAACTAAATTAAATTAAACCTAATTTTATCTAAATATATTATAATAACAAAAATTAAATTAAACCTAATTTTACCTAAGTATATTCTACTAATAAAAATAAAATAAAAGAAAAAGAAAAAGAATAAAAGTTGGAAAGGATATATATATATATATATATATATATATATATATATATATATATATATATATATATATATATATATATATATATATATATATATATATATATATATATATATATAAACGGTACACTTAAAAAATCCTCTATCTTTGAACCAAATTAGAAAAAAGGAAATTAAAATAACAGTAATGATAATTTATGACATTAAAATAAAAGGAAATAAATCGTAAAGAAAACCAAACACACGAAGAAACAAAATGTTCACTCTCTCAATATTCCCTTTACCTCGTTTCTGTCCACGGTTCTACGTGTCTGTTCTCCTCTCTTCCCGTGTTTCTCCGGTGGTTCGGTGTTTGGTTTATTTCACGACGACGTTTCTGCGGTGGTGTGGATCTGAATCGCGATTTCGGTGATGAAGGTGGTCCTCGCGGCGGTCTCAGATTTTCTATTTCGAAACCGTGCTGCAGTTTGGTTCGACGGCGGCGGGAACCCTTTTTGTTCTATGTGATTTCGGTTTTATGGAGTGAGTTTGGTTGCTCGTTGGATAGTTATGTTTATGGAGATATGTTTTCTGCGTTTTTGGAAGGTGGATGAAGGTAATACAGTGATTTTGAAGCTTATTGCAGTTTATAAAGAGAAAGAATGGAGAGCTTGTAACAAATTGTTTTTTTCTATTTTTGAGAGAATTTATGTTTGCGAAGATGAGATGCAATGAAGTCTTTTTTGGTTCAAATTTTTGGTGTGGTGGTGAAAAGTTTTTCTAGTTTTATGAAGAAGGGTTGATGCATGGTGTAATGGTTTCAGGAACCTTGAATTTGGTTTCTTCTTTTTTTTGGTAATTTTGTGAGCCATACGAGAGAAGAGAAACGAAAGAGTTTTTTGGTTGTGTACTGGTTAATCAGAATCTTACTGTTGTTATTATTTGTGTGGTTTTTGGGTGTGGTGATGCCAAGTTTCTGTTTTTCTTTTTTCTTACGAAAAGATGTCCCCTTTTGTTAAGAGGGTGAGCAAGAGGTTTTTTTGTTCTGCGTTGTTTCACCACCTGTTCTTTATTAGGATCTCTTTTCAAAAAAGTGGTATGGTCAAAATCACTTTTTACCTGCAGGGTTTTGTAAATACAAATTTGTAAAGGTCTGCTATATAATTTTTTAGTATGGAGTGTAAAATTGGTATATGACTAAGACTGATGGAGAGAGCATAGGGAGTCCAAAGTATTAGGACCAAACTAAATCTAAAGTCCAGTTACATAAACTATATTCTATTTTTTTTATAAATAAATTAAACTAAAAATAAAGAGAAAAATAAACAATTAAAAATTAACTAATAATAAAAACTAATCTCTAAAATAAATTGTAATTAAGCTAAATTGAAATATTTAAATTAAATTAATTAACTAAATTGAAATTAACCTAAATTAAAATTAAATTAGAAAATAGTTCTAAACAATCTAATATAAACTAAAATCACATTTTAAAATTACATTAACTTAGAAATTAGTATTAAAATTACAATTAAACTAAGTTAAACTCTAAAAATAATCTAAAATAAATATTTAACTAAAAAATAAACATAACTAAATTACAAAGTGTGACAAAATATTCTAAATAAAATTTTAAGATTGGATCAAATTCTAAAAGATCTATACAAAAATGATTAAAATACGAACAAACATTCTTATTTAAAAAGAAACAAATTCTAATAAATAAAAGATGACAATTGTGATGATGAATTGTATGATTAAATAAATGTTTTAACTTAAAAATGCAAAATGATTGATTTTTCGATATATCGGCAAAAAAACGTCAAATGAACAAAAATCGAAAAATTCTGGTCAAAATTTAGGTTATGACAGTGAAGTTGATTCGAGATAAGATGAGAACTTCACAAAGTAGGCGGAAGAGTTACCATGATAAGAGAAGGAAAGATTTTAAGTTTCAAGAAGAAGACCATGTGTTTTTTAGGGGTTCTCTGGTGACCGGTGTTGGACGAGATTTGAAGTCAAGAAAGCTTACTCCTAGATTTATTGGTTCGTACCAGATTTCTGCAAAAGTTGGACTTGTTGCTTATATAGTGACGTTGCCACCAAAATTGTCCAATTTGCATGATGTATTTCATGTTTCACAACTTCGGAAGTATGTTCTGGATCCGTCACATGTGATACCGATGGATGGAGTTGAAGTAAGAGATAATCTTACAGTTGAAGTACTATCAGAACGAATTGATGATTGTGAAGTGAAGCAGTTGAGAGGCAAAAATATTGTCCTTGTAAAGGTAGATTGGGGAGGAGCTGCAGGTGGAAGCGTGACTTGGGAATTGGAGAGTAAGAAGTGAGAGTCGTATCTGAATCTATTCGCATGAGGTAAGTTTTCGAGGACGAAAACATTCTAAGTGGGGGAAAGTTGTAACGCCCCGATTTTTATTTAATTATTTAAATTGGGTTCGGCAAATAAGGCAATCCTGGCATTAAAGGCCCCGATTTCTAAAGGCGCCTTTTTTGTAACAGCCCAAGCCCCCACCAAGAAATCCCGACACTTCCACTTCACGATCTTCTCTACCCCCTCACTAGTAGAGTTTTTGCCTTCCGTGGGAATCGAACCCTGTACCCTGGGGTTCAAGTACATGTTCAATCCATTCCCATTACCACTTAGCTCAATTGGTAGTGGGAATGGAATGAACATGTACTTGAACCCCAGGGTACAGGGTTCGATTCCCACGGAAGGCAAAAACTCTACTAGTGAGGGGGTAGAGAAAATCATGAGGTAATAGTGCCAGGAGCGTAGAAGGCTCGGGCTATTACCTTTTTTGTAACAGCCTGAGCCTTCTGCGCTCCTGGCACTATTACCTCACGATCTTCTCTACCCCCTCACTAATAGAGTTTTTGTCTTCCGTGGAAATCGAACCCTATACCTTGGGGTTCAAGTACATGTTCATTCCATTCCCACAACCAGTTGAGCTAGTAGCTCAACTGGTTGTGGGAATGGAATGAACATGTACTTGAACCTCATGGTACAGGGTTCGATTCCCACGGAAGGCAAAAACTCTACTAGTGAAGGGGTAGATAAGATCGTGAGGTACTAGCTCAAGTGGTAGTGGGAATGGATTGAACATGTACTTGAACCCCAGGGTACAGGGGTATATATCAACCATACATTATCTTATGAGTCCAATGGAACCGTTAATTGGACTTGAAATCGCGTCTAGTCGAAACCCCCAAAATCGAAGTTATGAACCCTAACAATGGCGTATTGCTATTCCTGCACTGAAAATCCAATTAAACCATCTAGAAAGCATCGAAATATCAACATAAGCAACAATCCATAATCAAATCATGTTTATAATGCATATATAATGGAAAACAAAAAAATAAATAAAAAAGTGAGATAACACGAATTCGACTTGTGCGATTTATGGTGTTTTGATGATGGTGATGATGGATATGTGTTCAAAATATCCCAAAGAATGTAATGCAACCTTCAAAACTTCTTGAAAATGGCTATGAAGGGCAAACCAAATTATGACTTTTCTTGAATATTTTGCCATGTGACAAGGGTTCTTTTGCTCAGACTTTCGTCCCCTTGGTTTGTGGTCTTGTTGTATACTTATAGAAGATTCAAATTAGGTTAAATTTTGGGCTTTTGTGTTGGATTGGAGATTGCTTGGGAATGAAGTTTCTTCCTTTCTAATTTGGTCAAAATTTGGTATTAAGACATACTATTTTGGTTTTCACGAAATTTGGATCCTTATAATAATCATAAACATCCAAATCTCATCCCAAAATAGTCCCAAAATCAAATATTTGATTTTCTAATATTTATTCTAATTAAAATTAATTTTAAATAAATTAAATCCAATATAATATAAAATAAATATAAAAAATCAGATATTATGACTTATGGGTCGTGAATGATCTTATGATTGAGTTTGGATAAGAAAAATATGGGCCCATTTGGAAGAAACTTGAGTTTTGGTCATTTATTGCTTTACACACCTCCTTAAATTCAACCAACTTCAACAATGTATAACTCTCTCAATTTTTATGCCATGTATGTGTTCTTGGACTTTTTAGAAAGCCTAGAGTGTTCTCTAACTACTCCTTTCAGTCCCATTTCCATTTGATCTTCCATGTTCAAGTTATGAGCTTTTGAAAAAATTGACTTTTTGTTGACTTTTAAAAGGACCTGTAATGTCTTGGCTCATATCTCTCAAATAAAGAATTTATGGCCATGGCTTGTGAGACACAAAGTTGTAGGGAATTGAATTTCCTTAAAAATGAGCTTTGGATGAGAAATTTTTGATGAAGCATGTGAAAGTTATGGCTGGTCAAAGTACAGTTGACTTTTCCTTCCAAAACCCTAATTTAGTAACTTCTAGTTCTTGATGAATTTGAAGTTTCTTTGATGAATCATGACCAACCCTTGATCAAATGATGAATTTTACTTCATAATCTTGATGTTGACCAAAAATCTTGAAGTTTGACTGTATGTTGACCACAGTTGACGTTTTGACCAAGTTAATTATTTTTTGATGATCTGAGCATCTAACTAACCAAACTTGTAGGATAAGCCTTGAAACTTGACATGAGGATTATCTGAAGTATGTAGGACACCATGAAGTCCACTTGAGGCTTTGGAAGTCCAATTTACCTTGGGATACTCGAAACCTTAATTTAAGATCCATTTCTTAGGAGGAGGCTTTGTCTGCTGAAACCTTGAATTCCTTTGAGCAATTGAGAATCTTGTGACCATTAGGAGACCTCTTGAGGCATATTTTCTTGAAGATATGAGGTAAAATTTTGGGGTACAACAAGGGTGTATAATAACCAAAAAATGTGGGTTATCAATAGCATATGCAATTAATATTGCTCCTTATCGAACATCTTTTACAAGAATGTCCAGAGCAAAGGAAAAGAAAACAATTGTGGATGCCACTTCTTGAACCTCCTTCTGAAATTCTTTCTAATGTACAACCTTCCTATTAAGTTGCTTATGAACCATCTTTTCAAACTCAGAAGCAATGTGCTTCCTCTTTCTTGATGGCATGTACTCACTGCCTTTAGAGGGTCAATAATATCATTCATGTTCAGAGTAAGTCCAGTATGTTCCATTACCATCTTGATGTATTCATGAATAACTTCATGATTGTCCAGCTTAAATATGACACATAAGTCATCAATATATGCAGTCTTGTCATTCCTGACCCTAAGTCTTGTAGAATATTGAATCACATCTTTCTTCTTGATAATGTTCTTATTCACCAACACAACAACTGAGAGAATATTCCCATATAGTATTTCCACATATTCCTTAACACCAAAATTCATCAGAGTCTCAACCAACCTACTTTGATGAAATATTTCAGAAAGAAGCCTTGCAAAATGGAAATTATTCTTATTATATTTTGTGTTTTCCTTGATAGCCTCACACATGTTATTAAAGATGTATGCAGGAAGGTTGGTCATCTTCTAGTTGACCAAAAACCAGATGAAGTGTTTATGGTCCCAAAAGATTTGATCAGTGATTCTTTCTATTGGAATCAAGTAGCCAATCATGATTATAAAGATGAATATGTATTCAATTTACATGTTCTTCACTTTTCCATAGTCTTTATATTTGAGAAACAAACATTGCTTGATCACATCAGATCCAAGACTATTATCTTTAGTGTTCAAAGCACATCTACCAATGTTGTCCATATTCAGAAGCTTGTCTATGTGAATCTGAGTGATAATCACATTTACCGCCATAACAACATATCTTATCTTCACATCCTTGAATTCCTCTTGACCTATTTAAGTCCTTGATTTCCCCTTGAGTTTTCTATTCACAACAATCTTCTTATTCTCTTCCAGAGCATTTGAACTTCCATCTTAAACTTTAGCCCTAACCCAAAAATCCTTAACCAAGAAAAGAAAGGTAAGACCATTCAGCATCTCAAAGTAGTTCATCCATTCTTGACCATCAAAATAGGATTTTAATGAAAATATATTAACCCTAAAAGACTTGAAGTCTACAATATGCTCAATAATGAACTTTAGATCTTCTTCTCTAAGCATCAAAGTTTTGGGCTTGATTACGAGAGTTTAACCAGAGTTTACCACCATTGGAACTGGATTTGAAGAAGATGCCGTTGTGATGGAGTTTAGGGTTCTAGAGAGGTTTTGAAAAAATGGTTGTTTTTTAAGGATGCTAGAGAAAAGTATTGGTAATGAAAAAAGGGAGAGAGATAGAGAGAGAGAGAGAGTGTGTGTGTGTGTGTAGTAATGAAAAGATTAAGTGCATTTTAGGGTAAAAAGGTTTTTGTTTTGAAAGAAACAAAAATTAATGACAAATGGGTGCTAGAGACACCACTTAAAAGATTTTCATTATTAACCACCAATTATTATCCAAAAGCTGAGAAACCAAGTGTCAGAAAATATTTCAGATTCATGACACATAAGTGGTCAAGTGTTTTAAAATAATTTCTCCACTTAAGTTCTATCAGAGGCAACTAATCAAATTCTGAGCATTAGAGATTGAGTTGTATGAAATGATATCCTCCATTAAGAAGAAAACATTAATCTTTAACAAATTGCATGTTCATATTTTTTTTTTTATAAAATCAATTCTTTCAATAGTAAGGGGTTTGGTAAATATATCATCCCACTGATGATCAGTATCAATGAATTGTATATTTATCACACCCTTCTGAACATAGTCTCTAGTAAAATGATATTTTATTTCAATACGCTTGGATATATAATGTTGAATATGATTCTTTGTCAAACAGATAACAACAATATTATCACCAAATATTGGAATATTGTTTCCACTTATCTGATAGTCTTCTAGCTGATATTCCATTCATAGTAGTTTTGTGCAGCAACTTGTAGCTGAGATGTATTATGCTTTTGCTATAGACAAAGCAATAGTAACTTGTCTTTTACGAGTCCAAGATATTAGGTTTTCACCTATGAATTGATAGCTTTCACTAGTGGATTTTCTCTCAATTTTATCCCTAGCATAGTTAACATCATAAAATCTAACTAGCTTATTATCTAAGATTTTTTTATAAAGCAACCCTAGATTGATTGTTCCCTTTATAAACCTAAAGTATACTAATTTCGATAGGATACAAAAAATTATAATATCGATGGGATACTCAAACTATAATTTACATAATCATAAAACCACATACATTAAATAAAAATAAACTATTATATGATGAGGCTAATGATTGAAAGCAATTCTAAATTATTATTTCACATGCATGCATTCTCACTTTGGCATATCAAACGGACACTTTGTAACTGTTTGTCCGTTTTTTTACTACACACATGCGTCAAAATATAAACGAATATTTTTATTTAATCTTGAATTTAATTTAAATTATTTATGTAATAAAATTTCCGATATGCATTCTCATATTCGTATGTCCGTTTTTTTTTAAATCGCACACACAAAAATAATATATTTATTTTTCATTCCATTTTGATTTTAATTTAAATATCTTTCTCTCATTAATAAAATTGGTTAAAAATTGATTCAATTATTATTGTTTCCAAACAATTAATATATGCATTTTCAGAATAATTTTTTCATAAATTAAAGAGACGAAAATGAAATAAAATTAAGAATAATCTAATAAAATTTATAAAACAAAATATAAACGGATATTTTTTATATATAAATTTTGTAATATGCATTTTTATGTTTGTTTGTCTGATTTATCGTGTACACGTAAGAAATTATAAAATTCTTTCTCTTAGTGCATATCAATTCTAGATTAGTGTCAAAGTTTCCAAATTCTAAAACTATCAATTTCATAGAGTTTTGATTTCTTGATTAAAGTTATGAGATTTGTTGAATTTTTAAAACATCCTATATAACAGAATTATGAATGAAACAAATGAATAATAAATTAGCGGAATCAATAAATCAATTAAGCATAATAATTTAAACAATATAACCATTGTTCCTACTCGTAGATACCCAAAAACATTTAATTACGTTCAATTATCAAAATGCATAATATATGAAAATAGAGACTTTGACCAATACAAACTACTAAAATCAATATATAAGGTATGCAACTGAGTAGAAGTTTCCAGCATGAAAAAAAATAATGTCTTGATAATAAGTTTGTATACAATCAGATATCTCAGCTACTACTCACAATATCAACACCAGATAATGTCACCTTTCATTTCTCCAACATTACACTTCCATTTTCACCATATTTCATCCCCTCTTCATCCTATTCAAACATTAAAAAAATGTTTGATAAAAGTATTTTGGCAAATAAAAGATTAATAAAAATTTAAATTGCAAACCGTAAAAATAAAAAGACTAATTATTACACTAATTTTCAAATTAAAGGAAAAAACAAAAAAAAAAGAAGAAAAAAAAAGAAAGAGAAGGCCATACAAAATGAAACCTCCACATTACAGGTTTGTTGTATTAATGTAGTGAGACCGTCACAATCTTCTCTAATTTTTGAATTATTATATTTTGAATGAGAGAAATTTTAACAAAAAAAATTATATATGAAACAAAGTTATCAAAGAAGCTATTAATACAAATTTATAAGTTGCATTAATATGCGTCACGTTTGTTTGCTTTTTTTATGCAACTAAAAATAACATACTATATACAACAATCAAGAATTTTGGATTTCATTGACGGAATCCATTGTCATCCCTTTCCATTCATGTCATGCCGCTTTACGATATTGAGAGTTTTATAAATAAATAAAAAACTAACTTTGGTAGTTATATACGAAATTGATTGGATTACCAAAATCTATGATGTTATTTTTATACGTTGCAATATCTCACAGATTAATGAAATTGTTAAAAATTGATATTATCTATAATTGATTGGATTATCGGTGGAACAATAATGATTGCAGATTAATCAAAATTGATATTAATTTATTCAATGTGTGGATATTTGATTGCAGATGGGATATTAATTATAATGACAAGTTTCTCTATATAGAGTAATAATGAATTAATATTAATTTACAATTTATATTAATTAATGTTAATATACAATTACTTATATGTGTGAATATCTCTAGATTAATTGATAGTAATATCAATTTGGTATTATATACGATAAATTAAATTCAATATATACGAAAATGATATTAATTCAATACAATATATACCAAATTAATAAATTAAATATGTAGAGAAATTATATGAAATTGATCTTAATTCAGAGAGATAATATATACCAACTCTACATGGTTTAATTTGTGGTTGAAGAGTTATTTGTAAGCTAGTTTTCTTTATGGGTTGCGGTTGTTAACACTAGTTTGTGAATCACTTTAAGACTATCTTGTACCCTTAATTGATTATAGTGGAGCTATTTCTTTGGTTTTGACGACTCATAGTTTTTATGAGGTTAAATAGCTCCACTATAACTCTTTGCATGTTTCGGTAATGACAATGAACTTAGCATCTGTAGTAGACAATGTTACACACTTTTGTAATATGAATTGCCAAACCATATCTCCCCCCAGTAAATTTAATCATGTAGTCCAGAGTGGACATTCTGGAATCAATGTCTCCAAACATATCAGAGTCAGAGCATCCTACTATAGCAGGCTTATCTCCTTTAAAACAAAGTCTCACAGAAGTAGTACCACAGAGATACCTTAAAATCCATTTACTATATTTCAATGCTCTCTACTGGGTGTCATACCCCAATTTTCTTCGGGCATTTTACTTTTATATGAGTTTTAATCATATTCTATTTTGAATAAATGAGACAACCCATTTGGTTGTGAAGTAAGAATTCAAGGAGGTGCAATCATGAGGCCTCGGGTTCGAATATCAAATTTCCTATTTTGTTAGCACATTTTTCTCTTTTTACCTTTTTTTTTTGTACGAAAATCAAAGTAAATTGCATTTTAATTTTTCAATTTTTAATCTTAATTTTTTTACTAAGCATTTTTTGATAAATGTTATTTTTTTCATTTTATGTACTCTTATGTTATTTAAAGAGAAAAAAATCCAAAAAAATGTTATTAATATTATTTTTCTATTTTATGCACTTTTATTCTAAAAAGAGTATAAAAAAACCTTCAGTATCATATTGGTTTTAGTCTTATTTCATTTTGATTAAATGAAATAGTTCATTTCGTAGTGAACAAAGTGTTCAGAAAGTTACAAATGCGAGATTGTACTTCTTTTCACCCAAAGAAATAACCAAATCCACCATTGTAAACCTTTTTTTCACCCAAACAACAACCATACACAATGTGAGATAATTTCCAAAATAATAAATATTGGATGATTGTATTATTTAAAATAGTGATATAAATAATATATTTATACTTTGTATCTCACATGGTTAGTAGTAATAATTATTACTATAATGTATCACTGAATATTGGATTTAACGTGCCTTAAATATATGAATGACTTATTTAATAATAAATTAATTCAAAATGAAACGAAGTTTGTTTCCTTTTAATTAGGAACAAGTGCAACTTAACAACGTAATAGTGCAAAAGTTATGGAACCATTGCTAAATTTTAACAAACAAGCGTTACTGTTCGTAAGTTATAAACCAAAATAGTGCAATACAATTTTTCAAGAGATGCTTCTGTTCCCAAACACATTAGAGCATCATTATAAATTAGATGTTTTTTGGCACGATAAAAGGGACATAACAATACAACCTCAAATTATTTTCTCATACTAAATCATCATTTTCTTCTCTAATGCATGAGAGCAAGTGAAAGAATTATTCTTCTGTAAAATACTATCAAAGATACGCTTAGAGAGATTGTGCAATTCTCTTTAAGGATTCCAAAGTATCCTGCCAGAAATTCGTCGGTAAACCCTTTTGCATCTAACATAGAAAGATTGGTGGGGGCGAATTGTTCCTTAAGCTTAGTATGGAAACATACGCTTTGGAATTTTATCATGAAAATTTTATTTCTCTATTTTCATCTCCATTCATTCAAAGTTTTGCAGCAGCCCCATAAAGAAAATATCTAACACACAACTTTAAACATAACCAAACACAATCACATAAAAAAAAATGCAACAAGACCAAGAAATTGGAATTGAAATTACAGTAAAGTAAAGAGGGAGAGAAATAAATTTGTGAATCACCCCTCGCATCCCGCCATCACCCGGCGTGAAGCAAATCTTCGGATCTGCAACATACAAGTCTGCCTCAACCAATGTGTCTAACAAGGACCATCGCGAGCTCTCCCACGAGCACAATTGCAACCACCATCGGGCCTCTTTGCAAGAATGTTGATGCCACACGGTTGAGTCAAATCCCATCCACCTATTCCATTTTTGGTATCATTCTTCATTTTACATAATTAAGTTTGTAATTATGGATTCATGGTTTTTTATGTTTGTTTTTGTGTTGATGAAAATTTTGATAAGAAGATAAGAGAGGGAGAAAGAAATTATATGGAAAGAAAGAGTAGAAAGTTTAGTTTGAGTTGTTTTCTTTTTATGTATTGTGATGTTTTTTTTTTGCTTTGCCCATAATTGTTGGAAATACACTTGATTCCTGTTCAAGAAGTTAAAAAAAACTTGATGAATTCCAACCCAAATCTTGATTAACAAGAATCAATCTTCCTGATTAATTATCTATCTAATTCTTCACTCTTTACTCGAGTGAATGAACCAACCATAGTTACAAGATTGTAATGTTGCACAATTATAATGAAAAAAGAAAAAATGATGAATTGGGGAAGAAAGAGAATTAGGGTTTCAATGAGTGAGGGAAGAAGAATAATTATTTCTATAGAATTTCTCTTTGCTCTCAAACTGGATTTTCTATTCAACTATGCAACTGTACTTCTATTGTGTGTTATAATTCATAATATGGTTACTCCCTATTTATAGATTTGACTTTCTTGCTCCTCAAGAAATTCCCAGAATCCTTAATTCGGCTAACACTATAAAATTATACCTAAGTCGAAATTCCTGTCGAGGTGCACTACTTCGACGTTTCAACACACAACATTTCTTCGATAACAAACACTGTCGAAAATACTGCATTGACACAAATAATTATACTTTCAACACACCACCTAATTCATTTTGTCTAAGTTATTTATATTAATCATAGACCTTAATTTCTTAAACACTTTGTCCTAGACTCTTTTCGTCATGATTTATGCAATATGATTATCAGTTATACAATGTTCCAAGTTCAACTTTACTTTTTTCACTTGCTCTCGAAGATAATGGAACCTCATTTCGATGTTCTTTCTTCGTCCATTGGCTATCCGATTCTTCATCAAATTGATAGTAGACATGTTGTCGATCTTCATGGTAATTACTCCATGATTATTCCCTATAATATCTTTGACCAGATTCACCATCCATGTTGCTCGACATGCACAAAGAGAAGTATTTATGTACTCTACTTCACACTATGACAATGCTACTACTAGTGCTTTTCATGAACTCCAAGCAACTGGTGCACCACCTTGGAAAAACACATAAACAGTTGTGGATTTTTTATCCTTAACATCACTACACCAACTTGAGTTGGTGTAACCCACTAACTTGCATTATTTTCCTTCATCAACTGTAAGAAACAAAATGGCATAGTGAAGAGTTCCTTTCAAATACCTTAGTATCCTCTTTTTCGTTGTACGGGGTGATACCTCTGGCTTATGCATGAATCTTCTCACCATACCTACATTGTATGCTAGATCAGGCCTTGTGTGACAAAGGTATCAAAGTGATCCAATAAGTCTTATGTATTGCATTTGATCAACATCATCTTCACCTGCGTCTTTTGACAGTTGCAATCTGGGTTTAACTGGAGTCGAAGTTGGGTTGCAATCTTACATCTCAAATCTCTTGAGTATTTTGATTTCATATCTTCTTTGGTGCATCATCAAACCCTTACTATTCTTGTATAATTTGATACCAAGGAAGTATGAGAGATTTCACAAATCTGACATTTCTAACTACTCGCTTAAGTCATGTTTGAAGACTTCGATCTCCTTCTTTCAACTTCCTATTATGAATTGGTCATCAGCATAGAGTTATAGTATAAGAAATTCTCTATTGCTTTTTCTAACATATAATCCATCCTTAGTTATGCACTTCACAAATTCCGTCTCCCTTAGAAAGCTATCTATCTTCTTATTCATAGCTCTTGGAGCTTGCTTAAGTCCATACAGAGTTTTATGCAGCTTGTATACCTTGTTTTCTTCACCTTGTTTCAATAATCCAACTGGTTATGCAACATAAACTTCTTTATCTAAGGGGTCATTCAGGAATGCACATTTCACATCCATCTTACATATGTGAGATTTGTTTATGTTTGTTAGACCAATAACCAACCTTATTGTTTCGATTCTAGCAACACTTGCAAAAACTTCATCGAAGTCAATTCCTTCTTTCTGAAGAATTCCTTTCACAACAAGTATCGCCTTATGTCGAGTTACTTCTCCTTTGGGATTCAACTTCACCTTGTATACCCACTTCACATTGATTTCATTTTTAGTCTGCGAAAGTCCAGGACATGGCCTATGGTCAGAAGTCTGGGACTAAGAAGAAAAACTTTTTAGAAACCAAGGTGACTACTGATAATGTGTTATTTCATTGTGTTGCATATGCTAAAAGATGGGAGTTATTATGTCATGGGAGAATTGAAGTTGAACGTGAACTAGGAATAAATGTACTAGACTGCAAGGACGTTATAAATATGATTGAGAAGGTTGGTTTAATGAAAACAATCTCAAACTTTGGACTGTGCTATGAGAATTTGATCAAAGAATTTGTTGTAAACATTCCTGAAGAGGATGATGAGAATCTGAAAAATTCTAGAAATGTTTATGTAAGAGGTAAAGCTATGTGTTTTTCTCCTTGTGTGATAAATATATCCTTGGGAAGAGATGTCAACAATTAGTCTGAATTTGAAGATACCAATGATGAAGTCTGTAGAGAAATCACTTGTAAGACCATTAAACATTGGCCACTTAAGCTATCAACTGGAGATCTTAGTGTCTAATATTCTATACTTCATAGGGTTGGGGTGGATAATCGGTTCCTAATAAATCATACTTCTAATATCTCACAACCTCCGGCTAGATTTATATGTGCCATTGGCAAATAAGTAAGGTTTGATTTTAGGACATGCATATTTGAATAGATAGTTAAACAAGCATCTCCAACAGCCATAAGCTACCCATTTGTTTTCTCATTCTTATTTGTGGCATCATCCTAGCTCAACATAAGAATATTATAAATACAAATGATAAACGTCTTAGCAGACAACCACCTTTATCTCTGCATCCTAAGATTTTTGCAGGAAAACATGTTATGGATATTGTTGAAACCTCTGCAACTCCTTCATGCCCTACTACATCAAAAGATACTGCAATCGCACAGGTACACAAGACCTATAAAGAACTTGAGAACATTATCAAGACTCGAGTGCTCAGAAAGTAAAAATGGAGCTATTGCTTCAAACTATGATAGCTAGAAAAAATGTAACTACGGGAAGCAAGGAAGTTGCAGCTGATACTGAAGAAGAATCTGAAATATAAACTGAAGGAGAAGATGGGGAAGAATCTACTGAAAATGAAGAAGAGTAGGATGAAGAAGCTACTGAATTAGATGCCTGATTGCAGTAGTGTGTTTTTGGGTAGTTATCCTCTTAAAGGCTGTATGCCCAAGATTTTTTTGTGTGCACATTTAAGTGTTGGATATTTTCTTGGTTATTGAATTTCTTTTTGTTCTTTTTGATTGCATATCCTTTTCCATATTCTGGCTAAAAAGGGGGAGTAGTAAATGTTGCATGTGTTGAAGGGGAGTAGTTCCTACCTTTTGGGTTATTTTTTTAAGGCTATTTTTTTCTTTTACGCTGCCATTTGATATGTTTGCCTATGTGTTTGTTTTAGCCAAAATCTTCCAAATGGGGAGATTGAAGGCTCTTGAGAGTTGACATTGATTTTGGTAAAACAAGTTGTTTGAAGATGTTGGATAAGATGTCATATGCGAGTTATTATGAATATGTCAGACAAGATGTCCTAACTTAGTTATCCGACATCCTGGTCTGCTAATGCATTATTTTTTTGTTATGATTGTTTTAGTATTTTAGGTTATTGGATGATTATCCTATGTGGCACTTAGAATAAGGAATCAGGAGGATTTTCAGAAGTGAAAAAGGTTGCACAAGGGTTCCTAAAGATATGGATATATATTAGGAAACTTGTGAATGAAGAAATCAGTTTCGGGAGAATATTCTGCAAGAATTATGGTTGTGATTAAACGCAGATTGGAAGCCCAAGTCCAGTCTTATTAGGGTTTGTATCGAAAATAAGGATTTGTATTTTCGTAGTGCTAAGGTTTTTAGTTATGTGAGCCTCTCTAGTATTGCAATTTCAAATTCTAGTATCAAATATGAGATGTCAAAAGAGATGACACAACATTAATATCTGAGCATCAACAAGGTAAATAAAATATAAAGTAAAAGGGAAGTAACACAAAAAATTATTAACCCAGTTTGTTGCAATCACACCTACTCTAGGGGCTACCAATCTAGGAAGGAAATCCATTACCAATAGTATCAATTCAGATTTAAACCACTCAGGTTACACTCTTCACTTAATCCCTACCCAATGCAATTTCTATCTAAGAACTCTTAGATTTAAGCCATTGTTACTAAGATGAGGGTTTTTAGGGTTTACCAATAAAAATTTGCAGAGAGAAAAATAGGAAATTTTAGGGTGAAAACGAGAGAGTGAAAAAAAACAGCGTGAGAGGTAAAAGTAAAAAGTGAAGGTGAAAGTGAGCTAAATAGGAAAAAATTCCATTTAATAATAAAACAAAATTAGTGGAAATAATAAATGCAGAAAACATCGTGATTAGAAAGCAATAAATGCTAGCTGACAAAAGGAGAAGGCGTAGAGATCTTGGAACAGTTACCAAAAAGATTTGCGCCTCTATTATGTCAATTCAACCTTTTCAGTTTCCCAGAATTTGAACGCGTGTCCTTCTGCAGAGGACAATTGTCTGATTGCATGTTCTGTCCTGCTTCAGAGTTAGAACATGTATTTTGAGCTTCTAGGGGTCCTCAGAGGTTGAATGACACGTTTTGATGTCAGAATCTGCATGTTATTCTTTTGAAACATAAGTTCTCAGAGATAAACATTCAGATCATTAAACTAACTTCTGAAAGAATAAAATAACCATTTCAAAGTTCAGAACTTCTGAGAGATAAAAACATGTAATTAAACATTGTTCATTCTGGACATAATTCCATACTAAGATTAATTAGAATGAAATTAAATCTATCTTCAGCAAGGGGTTTTATAAAGATGCCAACCCATTGGTGATTAATATCTATGAATTTTAAAAATAAGATTCCCTTCTGAGTATAGTCCCTAATGAAGTGATGGGTGCATAGGTTTCTGTATAGTCTATTCCTTCTTGTTGACTATAACCTTGTGCAACCAGCCGTGCCTTGTTTCTGACAACTTCTCCTTGTTGATTAAGCTTGTTTCTGAATACCCATTTGGTGCCAATGATGTTGAATCCTCTGGGTCTAGGTACTAAGTCCCACACATCATTTCTGGTGAATTGATTGAGTTCATCTTGAATTGCAAGTATCCAATCATTTTCTGAGAGAGCTTCTTCTACAGAAGTTGGTTCAATCAGAGAGATAAGTCCCATTAGAGATTCTTCAGAATTTCTGAATGATGACCTTGTTCTGATTAGATCATCCTTCTTTCCCAAGATTTAATCTTCTGGATGATTCAATGTGCTTCTGGATAGTTTCTTATGAGTGGGTTCTTCAGAACTTGTTAGAGTGATTGTCTTGTCTTGTTCTGTAGATGGTTGTTCTTCATATGTTCTGTTTGTAGTAATTTCAACTTCTATATCTGCAAGAGATTCATTCTGCTTTGGTTTTTCAGGACCAAGTTTATCATCAAATCTGACATAGATAGATTCTATGACAATTTGTGTTTCTGTATTGTATGCCATGTATCCTCTTAACGTTCAAAGTATCCTAACATATAACACTTTTGTGCCTTATAATCAAACTTATTCAGAGGATCATTAGTATTCAGAATAAAACAAGTGCATCCAAAGGGATGAAAATATGAAATGTTGGGCTTTCTGTTCTTCCACAATTCATAAGGAGTCTTTTCCAGAATAGGTCTTATAGATATTCTATTCTGAATATAGAATGATGTATTTACTGCTTCTGCCCAAAAGTGTTTATCCATGTTAGTCTCATTGATCATGGTTCTGGCCATCTCTTGCAATGTTCTGTTCTTATGTTCTACAACTCCATTTTGTTGTGGAGTTCTAGGGCAAGAGAAATTGTGAGAGATGCCATGTTCATTAAAGAATGATTCTAATTTTTTGTTTTCAAATTCTCCACCATGATCACTTATGACTTTAACAATTCTAAACTCTTTTTCATTTTGAACTTGTTTGCAGAAGTTTGGAAATACATCAATTGACTCATCCTTGTGTCTAAGGAACTTTACCCATGTTCATCTGCTATAGTCATCTACGATCACTAATCCATACTTCTTGCCACTGAATGAAGCAGTTTTCACTGGTCCAAATAAGTCAATGTGCAGAAGTTCTAATGGTCTATAGGAAGATACAACATTTTTATCATTAAAAGCAGGTTTTGAAAATTTGCCTTTCTGACATGCTTCACACAGAGCTTCTGAGTTGAACTTCAAATTTGGAAGTCCTCTGACCAAATTGAGTTTTTTAATTTGAGATAATCTTCTCATATTAGCATGTCCCAATCTTCTGTGCCAGACCCATTGCTCATTTTCCACAGACATTATACATTTTACATTCTGACTTTTCAGTTCAGAAAGTTTTATTTTATATATGTTGTTCTTTCTCTTTCCACTAAAGAGGATTGTTCCATATTTCTGACTAACGGCTTTACAAAACTTTTGATTGAAGATTATGTCATAGCCATTATCACTTAATTGACTTATGGATACTATATTATGCATTAATCCTTCTACTAATAGAATATTAGAGATAGAGGGAAGAGTACCATTACCAACAGTTCCAGAGCCAATAATTTTTCCTTTTTGGTTGCCTCCAAAACCTACATAGCCTCCAGCTTTCAACTCAAGACTTTGGAACATATGCTTTCTTCCCGTCATGTGTCGTGAGCATCCAGAGTCTAGGTACCAAGATTGGTGTTTCAGTTTGGCTGTTAAAGACATCTGCAACATACACAATTTTATCTTTGGGTACCCATATCTTTCTGGGTCCTTGTTTGTTAGTTTTTATAAACTTCTGATTGATCTTACGTTTCTTATCAGAATTTGTAGAAGAAGATGACTCACTAGTGTATATTAGATCATGATTATGACCATAGGTAAAATGAGAACTTAAAGGAGTATTAATTTTTATGACCATGTCATCAATCTTTTTAAACTTCAGAGTTTCCTCTCCTTTGGTTTTCACATACCCTATACCTCTTCCACCATTTCTGCTAACTCCATAAATCATAGAGGCAATTTTGCTTCTGTCTATGTTTTTAGCTAGAAATTTTTGAAAACTATAATCATATTGCTTTATGATACTATCAGAATTAAGCAGAACTTATGATTCAGATTCCTTCTGAGCTTTAAGTTTTTCAAAAGAATTTTTACATTAAAAAACATTTTCTTTCAGCTCAGAATTATCTGATTTTAGTTTTCTAACTTCTTCTAATTCAGATACTAGACTTTGTTTCATGTCTTTGTATTTGAATTGAAGCTTCTGATATTTTTCAAGAATTTCTGAGAGGCTATCTTCTAATTGAGATCTAGAGAATTTAGAGAATACCTCTTCTGTGTCAGAATCTGACTCTGATACTTGAATATCTTCTGATATTTTTGCCATTAGAGCAATGTTTGCATGTTCATCTTCTGAGTCTGAATCAGCTTCAGATGATTCTGAATCATCCCATGTTGCCATGAGACTCTTTTTCTTTTCTCCGTTGAATTTCTTTCTGGGTTTCTCTTTCTGGAGTTTTGGACATTCACTCTTGTAGTGTCCAGGTTCTTTGCATTCATAGCATACTACTTCTTTGCTTCTGGGTTTTCTGTGACCAGAGGATGCTTCAGAGTGATTGCTAGATCTTATAGTATTTCTGAACTTTTTCTGATGATGCTTCCAGAGTTGTTGAACTCTTCTGGATAAAAGAGATAATTCATCTTCTTCTGATGAGCCTCCAGAGCTTTGTTCTTCTTCTGCCTACAATGCTTTAGAATTAGATTTGTTATATTTAAGAGCAACAATTTTACCTTTCTTCCGGGGTTCATCTTCTTTTAGTTCTATCTCATGACTTCTCAAGGAGCTAATCAGTTCTTCTAAAGATATCTCATTCAGATTTTTTGATAGCTTTAAAGCAGTGACCATGGGTCTCCAAGCCTTTGGCAAGCTTCTGATAATCTTCTTCACATGGTCTGCTGTTGAATAGCCTTTGTCCAGAACTTTCAGTCCAGCAACCAGAATTTGAAACCTTGAGAACATCTTCTCAATTGTTTCATCTTCTTCCATCTTGAATGCTTCATACTTCTGGATAAGAGCCAGAGCTTTTGTCTCCTTGACTTGAGTGTTGCCTTCATGTGTCATCCTCAGGGAGTCAAACATGTGTTTGGCTGAATCTTTGTTAGTGATCTTCTCATATTATGTATATGAGATAGCACTCAGAAGTATGGTTCTAGCTTTGTGATGATTTCTGAATTTCTTCTTTTGTTGAGCTGTCATGTTCTTTCTTTCAATCTTCTGACCATCTGCTCCAACAGGATGAATGTATCCATCTGTCACCATATCCCAAAGATCTCCATCTAGATCCAGAAAGAAACTCTCTAGAACATCCTTCCAGTAATCAAAGTTGTCACCATTGAACACTGGAGGTTTTACATTGATCTTGTCATTTTGGTAGTCATTGTTGTTGTTGCCAGCGTCTGCCATATGATTTAACTTCTGGATCTTTTACTGACACGGTTAAGTGTATATCTCAGAACCTAGCACTCTGATGCCAATTGAAGGGATGTAAAACACAAGGAAGGGGGGGTTGGAATTGGGTTTTCAATAACTAATAAAAATGATTTTTAAGACATTTTAATTTATCCTGGTTCGTTTGAACTCAAACTACATCCAGTCTACCCGCCAAGGTGATTTTGCCTCTATCAATGAGGTCTTAATCCACTATTCAATATTTGAATACACACACTGACCTACAGTCGATGTCCTCTTGGTTTTTCTGACTGAAACTAGTCACTCAAGGGATTTAACTTATCTTTTACAATAATAATAAATAGTAACTAGCTTGCTTCAAATAAAGCTATAATCACAACGTGATTTGTTACAAGAATGTATAGCGCAAATGAATAAGTTGTATCTCGTAGAAGCCAGAGCTTTAACTCTTCAATATGATTTCTTTATATAATGATTGAGTGATAAGATCGTTGGGGACATCTTGAGCCAATTATGGATATTAGTTAATACCATAAAAACCTTCCATAATCAAAGATATTTATTCCCAATATTAATTCAGATATTATTTAATTAAGGCTTTAATGAAAGAATCACCATCTTCTAGACATGAATCAGAGTGAATTAATTCTTGGTACGCAACTTTTAATAATGCCTTTAATGAGAGATTCTCTTTAACTTATATAACTTCTATTTGATAGCGCAAGTCTTCTTCTATTGAAGCAAGCCTTCTTTCCAATAACTTCCTTTTTAAGAACTTCTACAATACATAATTAAGTAAGTTATTCTCAACATGTATTAGAACTTCTATTCTTGCATAATAATAATTGTTATCATCAAAACTCTTAGAGGATTAGAATCAAAATTGTTCTAACATAGTTTAGTGCACACCAAGTGTTTGTGAAATTGTTGCTATCAAAATTGGATAGCAACTTTAGAAAAATTCTGCACTACACTATTTGACAAAACACATTAGGTGTGGTGTGCACACCAAGTGTATCATAACATTAAAAACACATTATTTCTTGGTCATTGAGCTTATTTCTTCTCTCTACTATTGGTAGTAGTTTAATCAAGTGTATCAAATATAAGTTATTAATTTGCTTGTTATTAATTAGTTAATTCATCTTCATTATCCCACTTGGTTTGATAATGCATATCCGATCACCGGTGACTTAAAATAATTTAGACGTGAATTTTTCCGGGGAACTTCCGCCAAATATTTTTCAATTAATTTTTGAAAGGTGGAAATATTTTAAAAGGGATATATTCAACCCCCTTCTAGATTCGCGCCATCATCTAACAAAAGAAGTCTCTTGCCTGCGTGCTTGAGCATTGAAGTCTTTTTCCCGTGTACTTGAGCAATGAAGTCTCTTTCTAGGTTGATTGAGCATAAGTCTCTTGCAAGGTTTCTTGAGCAGAAGTCTTTTTCTAGGTTGATTGGGCATTGAAATATCTTGCAAGTGTGCTTGAATATATTGTAATTTGTTTGATTATAGTCAAAAGCTCTTGTTGAGACAAAGGGATTGAACTACTCTTAGTTTAGGAGAGGAACCAGGATGATCTTTGTGTGTTGCTTTCATTTACTTATGATAATTGTATTTCCACTGTTGTTACTTAATCTAATATCAGACTCTGAACGTGGTTCAGATTGTGAAGTTCCAATATCAGAAGTGAAACAAATATTTGGAATACACAATTCAACCCCCCCCCCCCCCATTCTTGTGTATTATCCTCATCTTTAGCGAAAAAGTTTGATACTAATAACATGAAACTTGGGGAAAGGTTTGTGGTCATTAAATATCGACATCAACGTCGTGTTAATCACGTCGCAAATAGAATGTAATCGTTGTGTAGCGACGCATTAACACATCGAAAACTCTACTCAGTCAGAATGGTCATAAGCTTTGCGACATGAATAATATGTCGCTACCTAAAAGCTTTTAGTCAACTTACAACCCCATCAGTTCTTCCAGTCAAACTTTCCCTCTCACCTTTTTTATTTATTAAATGTTGTTTGTGATGTGTTTTACACACAACAAATGAATTTTTGAAAATTTCAAACTTCCCTAGTTTTAAAACCTGACATTCTTTTTTTTATAAATATTATAAAAAAAGGATGTTGCGGCGTGTTTTCCACACCACAATATTATTATTTTTTAATTTTTAAAATTTCTCTACGTGATAACCTTACTTCTAATATTTTATTATTTAAAAGATACAACAACATGATAAACGCGTCGCAACAACTCTTTTTTGTCACATGTTTATCACACTACAAAATCATGTCACTGAGAGATGATTTTCTTGTAATGTTATTATATTAAATAATAATTAAGATTGATAAGACGTTGTATCTTGTAGCATTGAAAAAATTTCATTGACATAGTAAATAATATAATGATTATTACCTTGATTGCTGTTTATTTTATAGAGTATATTATGTTTTTTTAATGAAACAACACTTGAATAGTTTGATTGATGATAGATAACTCTCATTAGATTAATTAATTGAATGATCAATTGTTATTAAGTACTATCTCCGTTTATTATAAGTCGTTTTGGAAAAATATTTTGTACAACAATATAAGTCGTTTTGCAATACCAATAAATCATAAATGTTATTTTCCTATTATACCCTTAAATATTTATTATTCTCTTTCTTTTCAATTATATAAATTTGTCTTTCCAATATCATTAATGAAAGATAATACTGTAAAATCCTTCATACTTTATCTTTTCTATATCATAATTATTATATTTCTTAATATGTGTGGAAAAAAAAAAGACTTATAATAAAAAACAGAGGATGCATACTAATTATCAATGAATCATTTAATATTGTTTAGTGTGATAACGTTAATAACTAAACACTTAAGGAAAAAAACTTTTCATTAAACTTAACTGAATAATTCAACTTAATCACACAATTCATAGATACTTTGTGTCTAATAATAATTTACAATAATATAATTAATTATGTGAATCTAAATTTAATTAATTAAACAATTTTGTATAAGTAAAAGATAACCTTATGTAAGAACAAGAGTTTTTTTTGATAAAAAAAGAAGAAGAAAAAAAGGAGGAAAGAACATGGAGATGGAGTTCTTGATATCATTGGAATACATTGAACCCAACTAGTGGAAGAAGAGTTAGTAAGATTCTTATAGATTTGTTCAAATAATTAATGACTAACTCAACGTTAATTACGCAAACATGTTTGAAATAATGAACTCCTAACATTCACCACACATCATTGTGGACCTTTATTCTTTCTCAATGTTGGACTTCCTCTCCCTTTTAACATGTCTTAAGCTTTACTTATTTCTTCACCAAAATATTTCTATTAACTTTAAATTCAGAAACGAAAAATGGTTTAATTTCTATTGTAATTGTAAGAATCTATGTAATCTATTACATTTTTTAAAATATAACTCTACTTCTACCTACAACCACTAAGTTTAATTTAACATCCTTTAAAGTTGTATAGAATTAATAACGAATGGAAGTAGCAGCAGATTTTGTCCATATTGACTAAGAGAAGTACAATTTGTACATATAAGACATTTGAAAAAACTTTTGAATAATGATCCACAAATATCAACTAGTTTTCATCTCCTTTTATATTGGACCTAGTTTTTATCTTAGTTAGTGATGTCAAGTCCTCCTTTTCATTATCTTTAAAAAAAAACATAAAATATAATAATTATTATATTCTTTGAAAGTAATTTTTTATAAATAAAATTAAAAAGAGTAATTATTAACAAATTTGTTCTCTCTCTTTTTTCCCCCCTAAAATTAAACTGTATTAAGTATAAAAAAATAAAAAAAATTTGGAGGTTAGTCCTGACTAAAAAACTTAAAAAGTATAAAGAAATAAAAATGTATAAAAAAAAACGTATTTTCTCCTTTCAAATTAAGTTATTCAAAAATATATTTATATTTTAATGATAGATACAGTAGATAAAGATAACAAAAAAATATTAAAAAATATTAAATATTATTTTAAGTGAAATAACTTTTTAAACTCTTTATTACAGAGTTTAGAGATCTCTCATCGAACCTAATCATGCTTCTGATTATATTGGGGGAGTCCATGAAACAGTCATAAATATCATTTGACTAAACATTTTAACATCACATATTTGTATAAAATTTAAAGATATTAACAATATGTATTATTTCTCTTATAGATCCATTTATTCAATTTCTAATTTGACACGGGATTTAGTCATTGATACTTAAATCTCGACCATCTTTCGTTCAACTTTTGTGTAAACATTCAATATTAAGATTACATGAAAAAAGAATCTTAATTGATTTTAAATAAGTAACTCTTGTAACATTTCATATTTTTGTGTAAACATTCAATAAGATTACATGAAAAAAGAATCATAAATTGATTTTAAATTAGTAACTCTTATAATCAAAACAAAATCCATGCCAAAACTGATGAGATCCACTTGCAAATTAAAAAGGGTAAGTTCAAGCTAGATTACAAACACATCAAGCATTTAAAGCCAAAAAGCATATACCTTTTAATTTGTTTTATATGCCCAAACCACCATCACTTAATACACGTATACTCTACAATTATATTTTATAGGATTCCCATAGCTATATATCTATCAAATATATATATATAATTTTTATAGCATCCATGTATCAATTATTTAAATTTCCTGCAAATGATATTAAGCATCTTTCTCATAAAAACACAAGAAAACAAAAACACAAAATTTTAAACAAATAAAAATATATACCCATAGAAAAACATTGCTCCTCTAGTATCTCGAAATATGAATTATGTAACTTATCATGTCATGCGTATAGTGTCACATTTCTCTATACGAAATTATAATTATATTCCCACCAAGCACATCATGCTTTTATCTCTTGATTCGTTTGTTGTCTCTTTTCCATTGAAATTTTCACAACCAACATATATATATATATATATATATATATATATATATATATATATATATATATATATATATATATATATATATATTTCCTTCTAATCTCTTATATAAACCCCTCAGATATACATATTTTGTAGCTTTCATTCACAAAGATAAAACCCTAATGGCCTATGTTGATTGCCATGAAAATTCTGTTACTGTTCCAACCTCCATTAATACTGTAAAACTTTTTGGTATTAACATTCAAGAAGAAGCTTGTTTGAATCAATCTCCATCACAATCACAGTCACAATTATCGGAGTCTTTGAATGCGAGAAAACTATACGAGTGTCAATATTGTTGTAGAGAGTTTGCGAATTCGCAAGCGTTAGGAGGACATCAGAACGCGCATAAGAAAGAAAGGCAGCTTCTGAAACGTGCTCAAATGCAAGCTGCTCGAAGCTTTGCACCTTCGCATTATCATAACACATTTATGTTTGCACCACCGCAGCATCATTTTGTGGTTGGTGGTGTACCGTCGCAGGTACCTACGTCGTCGTGGCTATATACGATGCAAGGACCGAGTTCGGGAGATCGTAGCTATCAGCATCAGGGGAGAGTTGGTGGATTCAACAGAGGCAGCGATTGTAGTGAAGGATTTGGTTTAAATTTGCATCTTGGTTTATAATAACTATAGCACTACATGAAAAGTTAGAAGTGTTTGTCTACTTGGTAATTGGTATGTCCATTTCGTGAGATATCGTGTAGTTTTCTTATGAGATTGAATTTTGTTTGTTTCGAAAACTCTTTTTTGGATCATATTTATATATCTGCGAACTAAGTTTTCGAGGGAGACAGAGAAAAAGTATGTGATAATTGAATGATGATATATTGATGGTTATGGTAGTTGGTCGTTGGGAAGGGATCATGATTCATTGATATAGAAAAACCATATGTTTGGACTATCTCAAACGACTTAGATATGATAATTATATAATCAACTTAAATAAACAATTCGACCATTAATTTAAAACCAGACTATTGATGTTGAAAAAAGTGTGATGTAATTAATAGTAAAAGCATCTCAAACAACAAAGATGTATGGTTGGAAAGAACCAATTTCCACTCTAGCCGATTGAATATTATATACCACAAGTTAGCTACCATTCCCACAAGAACTAAAGAGATGAGAAAAAGATTTTAAAGATACTATGTCAAAATTGATTTTTAATAGCGCACTTTAGACATCGTTTTAATATGAAAGCACTGCTAAAGGTTAAAATTAAAATAAAACGCGGAAAATGTTCTAAAAAAAGAGAAAAAACGTTGCTAAAAGTCATACCTTAGACAACGCTTTCTGAAAAGCGATGTCTAAGGTAGACCTTAGATAGCGCTTTCAAAAAGCGCTTTTAAAGGTATATCTTAGACAACGCTTTTGAGGAAAGCGTTGTCTAAGATTTTTTATATTTAAAATAAAATAAAATCAAAAGCGTTGTCTAATGTAGCCCTTAGACAGCGCTTTTGGAAAGCGCTGTTTAAGGGCTACATTAGACAACGCTTTCCACAAAAGCGCTGTCTAAGGTCTAATTAAATGAAATAATTAAAAACTCAGATTCATATTTTCATTCTTTTCCTCTTTCTTCTCCCCTGCGAACGCGTTACTTCTACAGTGAAAACCCTAACGAAACTCTATTTTTCTTTCTGAAACCTCCATTAACGCCGTTGGTGAAGGTGTTCGTCCATTAACGTCGCTCGTGAAACCTCCATTATCGCCGCCGATCGTGAAGTTACTGAGTTCGGGTGTTCGGGAAACCTCTATTTTTCTTTTCTTGAAGTTACTGACTCCGTCCTCTACTTCGTGAAGGTACTTTTTGTTGTAGTGAATGTCATTGTTATGTTATTGTTATGTTAGGGTAATGTCATTGAAATGTATTTTGATAAATATGATTTTGTGAAGAATAGTGAAAATAGGCAATGTCAATGTTGATTATGTTAGGACAAATATTTTGTGAAGAATAGTGAAAATAGGCAAATATTGAATATGTTAGGACAAATATTTCTTTGATAAATATGATTTTGTGAGAATAGTGAAAATATTGATTATGTTAGGGCAATGTCAATGTTGTTATGATTATATGAAGAATAGTGAAAAATCAGATTATGTATCTCTATTTTCGTTTGGATTTTACGTTATGTATATGAAATGTCGTTTGGATTTACTTGTTTATGTAGTGAAAATATGTATCTCTTATAAGTAGGAAAACCATGGATAAAACATGGATCTGTGCCGATCGATTGTCCAAAGAGTACGAGAATGAGGTTGCAAAATTCGTTAAGTTTGATGTTCAACATGTTAAAACCCCCAGACGAATGAAATGTCCTTGCTTGCGTTGTTGTTATATTGGTAAGGTTGACGCAGATGGATTAAAATCGCATTTACTGAGGCATGGAATTGGTCGAAGTTATCAGTGTTGTAAATTTCATGGTGAGAAAATTAACGAGAATGTTGAACCGAGTGGGAAAAGTAATACGACCTATGCTTCAGACGACAAAGACACGAAAACATATGATTCTGATCGAGTTGAAGAGATTGTAGATGCACTTGAAGAAGATCTTCATGATTGTCCTGAAATGTTTGAGAGGTTGGTAAGCGATGCAGAGAAACCGTTGTATAAAGGTTGCACTAAATTCTCAAGATTGTCTGCGGTATTAAAGTTGTACAACTTAAAGGCGGGCAATGGATGGTCGGATAAAAGTTTCACAGAGTTGTTGGCCCTTATGAGAGAAATTCTACCGGAGGATAATGTTCTTCCTAATCGAACCTATGAGGCAAAAAAATGTTGTGCTCTATTGGCATGAGCTATGATAAGATACATGTTTGTCCTAACGATTGCGTTTTGTTTCGTAATGAATATGCATCGTTAACTGAGTGCCCTAAATGCGGTTTGTCTCGATATAAGAAAAGATTGTCTCCAGCAAAAGTCTTATGGTATTTTCCTATAATTCTGATATTTAGGCGCATGTTTCGTAGTGAAACCGATGCAAAACACCTGACTTGACATGCAGATGAAAGAATTATTGATGGAAAGTATCGGCATCCGGCTGATTCACCACAGTGGTCGAAGATTGATAATGATTATCCTGACTTTGGAGAAGAAGCAAGAAATCTTCGCTTGGCATTATCTACTGATGGAATGAACCCGCATGGTCTTCAAAGTATCTCACATACCATATGGCCTGTGATTCTTATGATTTATAACCTACCTCCATGGCTATGTATGAAGCGTAAGTACATGATGTTATCTATGTTAATCTCTGGGCCTAAACAACCAGAAAATGACATAGATGTATACTTGACACCTTTGATCGAAGATTTAAGGATTTTGTGAGAGAACGGTATGGAGATTTATGATGGATATAGGAAAGAAAGTTTAAATTTAAGGGCGATGTTGTTTGGCACAATTAATGATTTTCCAGCATACGGGAATCTATCTGGGTATAGCATTAAAGGTCAACGTGCGTGTCCTGTTTGTGAAGACGAAACCGATACGATTCGATTGGAACTTTGTCAGAAGAATGTGTTTCTCGGTCACCGTAGATTCTTACATTCTAAACATCACTACCGTGGGTGGAGAAAAGCATTCAATGGAGACATCGAACAACGTAAAGCTCCATCCGCATTGTCAGGTGACCAAGTTTTTGAAAAGGTGAAATATATATGTATTGAGTTTGGCAAGCCTTTTGCACATAAGGTTGTCAAAGGTGGGTGGAAGAAGAGGTCGATATTTTTTGAATTTCCATTTTGGAAGTCTTTGTACGTGAGATATTTTCTCGATGTTATGCATATTGAAAAAAATGTATTTGAAAATGTTATCGGTATGTTACTCAATATAAAAAGAAAGTCTAAGGATGGACTTAAAGCAAGGGAGGACATGTTAAAAATGGGAATGAGAACTGAATTAGCACCCGTGAAGAAAGGAAGACGAATATATCTACCATTTGTTGCGTTTACTTTATCTAGAAAGGAGAAAAAAAATTGTGTAAGTTTTTGAGTGAAGTTAAGGTTCCAGAAGGATACTCATCAGATATTAGAAGACTTGTGTCTATGAAAGACCTCAAGTTGAAGAGTTTGAAGACACATGATTGCCATGTTATAATGGAACATTTTCTACCAATAGGTATACGTTCTATTTTTCCAGAAAAAGTAAGAAGTGCCATAACTAAATTGTGTTTTTTCTTTAGGTCAATCTGTAGTAAGGTGATCGATCCCGAGATCTTACCAACACTACAAAAAGAGATTGTAATTACCTTGTGTGAGCTTGAAATGTATTTTCCTCCCTCTTGTTTTGACATAATGGTTCATCTAGTTGTTCATCTTGTGAAAGAGACACAATTGTGTGGACTAGCTTATATGAGATGGATGTACCATGTTGAACGGTATATGAAAATATTAAAAGGGTACGTGAAATCCCGAAGTTGACCAGAGGGTTGTATTGTTGAACGATACATTGTTAAAGAAGCTGTTGAGTTTTGTATTGAATATGTGTCCAACGTTCAATCGACTGGACTCCACAAAGCTCAGATTTTCGAAAAAAAGGAAGGTAAGAAATTAATTGGAAATAAAATTGTGACAGTATCAAGGGATGAACGGGATCAAGTGCATTTGTATGTTCTGCACAATGAGAATGAGGTTGAGCCATATGTGGAAATGCAAAAGGAAGTACTCCGAAGAATAAATCCGAACAGAAATGAAAATTGGATAGTATGAGAGAACAATCAAAGTTTCATACAATGGTTAAAGGATCATATTTATTCGAAGCGCTCTTCAGACCCTGCTTCGGTAACAGAAAGGTTGAGATGTTTGGCATATGGTCCAAGTTTGCATGTGTTTTCTCATAGCACATACGCAATTAATGGATACACATTTTATACCAAAGAACAAGATGATAAGAGTACTATGCAAAATAGTGGTGTCACCGTGCTAGCTGAAGCAATGCATATATCAAGTATGAAGGACTTAAACCCCAAATATGCAAATTTGTCCTATTTTGGAGTTATTGAGCACATTTGGGTGTTTGATACGAGAAGTTTCAGATTCCCATCTTTGGTTGCAAGTGGGTAAATAGTAGTGGCATACGAATGGATAAGTTTGGGTTTTTACAAGTTGATCTTACTAGGGTGGGGTACAAAGATGAACCTTTTATTCTAGCATCTCAAGCTAAACAAATGTTCTATGTGAATGACCCGACGAGTACAAAATGGTATATAATGCTTTTCTCTAACAAAGTGGTTGATGATAGCGGTGTCGATCAATGTGATATAATGTTGAGAATGAGTCATGCATTAGACGGAATGAGTTGAATATAAATCAAGATGAGGATCTTATAGCAGATGAGTCATATATCAGAAATGATCATAATGAAGGAATTTGGATCAATTCATCCGTCCGCATTACTAAGAAACAAGTAATTAATATTCCAACAAAGAAAAGAAAGAGATGTTAGTGAAAGAGGTCAATTATATTTGATATCCTTGGTTTATTTATTTTTCATTTTCAATTGCTTTCATTATAATTTAAATGTGTCACTTTGTAACTATAATATTGTATTCTTTTAATTGAATTACAATCTTTGTGTTGTTTCAGGACCTATGTAGATTTGAAGCAATGCTTTGGTTGGATGCAAAAGTAGTATAAGTAATGATTTGTAATATGTTTGAATTGGTACATTTGTAGCAAAAGTAGTATAAGTAATATGTACATTTGTAAGTATATATGTTTGAATTGGTAGATTTGTAAGTATATATGTTTGAATTGGTAATATGTACATTTATAAGTAATATGTACATTTGTAAGTATATACGTTTGAATTGGTACATGTGTAGATTTGAAGCAATGCTTTGGTGCGTAAATTGGTACATTTAAATAGGCCAAATTGGATTGTTTTGAATATCCAAATTGTGATATTTTTCTAGAAAAAAATTGGTTCAAAAACAGGTCAAATTTCTTGTTGAAAACCCTGGTATAAATTGTGGTTTTAAGAAAATTATATAAAAATTTTCGTATACCTTAGACAACGCTTTAAACAAAAAGCGTTGTCTAAGGTATACCTAAAAATGTCCAAAAAGCGTTGTCTAATGGTGGGTCTTAGACAACATTTTTACCAGAAGCGCTATCTAAGGTATAACTTAAAATGTCAAAAAGCGTTGTCTAATGGTACCATTTACAGCGCTTTTCAGATTTAAAAGAGCACTGTCTAAACCTTTAGCAGCGCAGGTTTAGACAACGCTTTAAAGCGATGTCTAAGGCAAAAAAAGCGTTGTCTAAGGTCTTGTTTGGCATAGTGAGATCTCTAACAAAAAAACACTTAAGAGGTATTTGAATGCTAGTTAGTCTACGGTCGAACATATGTCGTTAGATATCAAATTTAGGCTAGCGACATAGCAAATAATGAGAATTTGAAAATGAAGTATTTTCCATTTCTCTAATAAAAAATGGTTTCATTTGGTTTATCACACTCCATACAAATTTGGAGTCAATTAGAGTGAGTGTTCAATGAACAATTCTACATGGGATAGTCGAAAATTAGTCTTAATGAACTGGCTAGTGTTAGGCTAAAAGTACATGAGCCAATTGATGATTATTTGAACATGTTCAGACTTCTTAAGGCGAGGTGTTTTACACAAGTACCTGAACATGAGTTGGTCGAAATGACTATAGGAGGTATAGATTATTCCATTAGAAAGAAATTAGACATCCTTTATCTTAAGGACATGACACAATTGACAGATATGGTTTGCCAAGTCGAACGCTTGAAAGCTGAGAAAGCCAGAACAAATAAGTACCACAAAAAAGAAAAAGTCACATATGTAGAGATATATGAGTATCTCTCAAATTTAGGCGACGAGTATGTCAAAGAGGATGAGTTTAATGTTGCAAAACATAAGTCAGGACCTTCGTACGTGTGTAAATTGGTGAAACCATTGAACGGGAAGAATCTTGTCGAACTCAACAAAAATGATAAATTTGTCACAAAAACATACACTTTCGATATAAATAAATGTGATGAAATATTTGATTTATTGATTACTGATGGGAAAATTATAGTGCCTCCGGGCCTGAAAACTCCCCCATTATAACAAAGGAAAAAGAGAGGTTTTTGTAAGTACCACAATTGCTTGGGTCATAAAACTCTCAATGTGTTCTTTTTAGGGATTTGGTTCAGAAAGCGTTGAAGGAGGGAAGGTTGCAGTTTGGAAAAAAGCCAAAAGCTTCCATGCAAATGGATGTGATCCACTCCGCACTGAAGAAGCATACTATGCGGAGCCTGTCGAAGTTTTCATGGTTGAAGCTACTGACGGCTTTGATATGGAGGTCGAACAAGTCGAATAAAAATCTGCAGATGCAGATGAAGAAATGAAAGTAGTGTACCCTCAAGCTGAAGAGGCACTCATTGATTTCTTGTAGAGATGCAAACTAAGCGACTCCAAAACTATGCTATACCCTAGGTGTAGTGCAATTTTCTATCAAGAAGCAGCGAAAAAGGTTGAAGAAACCAAAATTCATGATCCAAGAAAGGGAAGAGGAATAGGTTTGACTGTGAGTTTCATATTCGACAAACGAGGAGCCCCATGTAGGAACGAAGAGTATCGGAGGCAGTTTCGACAGTCTCACCTGAAGACTTATCTTCCTCATACTAATGCACCCTTTAGGGAAGCTTGAGAAACCTATGAACCAGAAGGGGTCGAATCAACTAAGATGGATGGTAGTTTGATCCAAAGATAGGATTTCCTAACCAGAAACATTATAATGTGTCAAAGGGATATCCACAAGTCCCTCTAAACTATAAGGAAAAAAAACCTATGACACAAACGCAATGAAGGCGTCATCAGAGGAAAAAGAAGGCTGGGGTGAAGCCTTTGGGTCGAAACATGAAGTTTTTGGGTCGAATACTCTAAAGCAACCTTATTAGATCCATGGTTTTAGGATTGACAACAATTTTGATAAAATATGATTCACAACAAGATGTTGTAATATGTTGTTCAATTCACATGGTGTGAAAATGTCCTGACAGATGTTGTAACATGTTGTACCAGAACATCACTTATGGTTGTTTTAATTTTTTACAGATTTGTTTTTATTTTGTGAGATCCCTTTTTGAATTATGTCACTTATTTTTGCAGGTCAAGAAAATTTAATTTGGAACATTTGATTTGATCTCCAACTGATCATAAGTTCCTAAAATTTGATGTTAAGACAATTTAGGAAACTTCATGATTTGTTATAAGATTTAAGGAGATTTTTCTGCATGATTGATGTAGCCCTTGGCATGTGGATCAAGGAATATTTGGGTGAAGATTTCAAAGCCCATGGACTGTTGAAGAGTATTTAAGAGCTGCTTAGACTTAATATTTTCACGACTTTCACTATTGTAAAAACTAGGGGAAGGTTTAGAAACTTAGGTTTTGAGAGTCTCTTGTGTGTGACTTTGTAAGTCACCATTTGTATCTTTTGATACATTGTGGTAGAAATATTGTTGTTATTTATTGTTCTCTCAAAAGCTTTTAAGCAAAGAGTGTATTGTTCTTGGTTGAAGCTTTAAAGCAAAACCGAGTATTGTAGTTGAAAGAGGGTACATCTTTCTTTTTGGTTTCTTGAGACATGGTCACTGGGATTGTGACTCTTGTTAGGAAGTGAGAGGGGGATATCATATCTATATGGGCTTCTAGGTAGAATTTGAACGAGGTATGGATTAGGCTAGAAGTTGTAAACGGGGGAGTTTAGCTTTGAACTAATATTATCATAGTGATTTTCCTTTCTGGCTTGAATGCCGCCATATGTAGGTGAGTTACACCGAACTGGGTAAAAAATTAACCGTGTTATTTATCACTCTGAAATTTACAATTTCTGCATAATTAAGGTTTGCTAATATGTATAGTCAGACTTAGGATGTCAAAACATCTGTATTGACTTTGTGTTTTGACGTTCTGTTACATAAATATTAACATCAACATCAAGATTGATGTCTGTATGTGTGAGTGGGCTATTGTCGCTCCTGGGATTTTCATCCTAGTACAAACGCGAAAGTGGCATGGAAAAATAAGAAGAGTCGCCAGCCAGGAATTTTTATCCCAAGGAGATGGAAAGGTAATGCTCCACAAACTAGGGGAAAGGGAAAGAATGAGGTCTTGCGAACCAGAGAGAACGGGTAAGGGAGTTGGTTACATGAAGGAAAGGTATTAACACCCTTTCACGTCCGTCGTACTCGACGGGATTCACATTTGCTTGTATTGCTCTAAGGATGTTGATTCGCTTCATCTCCTGCTGACTGAAAATAAAGAGAACGAGGAAAAATGTAGGAAAAAGAAAGAATTATGATCGAATGGGCCCTACGCAACTGCCCGCGTATCTCATCGGGAATGAGAATCAGAGCGACGTAGTTCCCCTAACTAGGGATGAAATTTGTTTGTTTGTGCTTTTTATAGTGACTTTTCCAAAGTTCTAACTCAGATGTTGCAGGCTCGTTGAATCGAGCGTGTTACCGTATTATTATTGAACTGAAGAGACAAGTCAAAAGCGTCCACAAAAGAGCGTGATATGAGAAGAGAATATGTGTTGTCTGTTTATTGTCTTTTATAAGAATTGTTTTGATTGTTTTTTGTTTGTCGTATGCATAGCGCTAAAGACTATGATATTTGAGCGAATACTTTACAAGGTCGATCCTAATGGAACGTTTGCAAAGCATTGTAGAATATTGAAGGAGACCTCCACTAATAATTTCCTACATAGCTTAAGGCTCGTGACACACTCTTATTATTAAGTGTTTTTGCTTTTCTCTGAAGAGAGAAGAGAGACTCAATGGGAAAAAGGTAAAAACTAAGGGAAACTAAGACTCACCCTAATTTTATCATAATTGGAGATCCTAGGGGTTAAGTATGGTATTCTAATCCTAAAAGAAAAGACAAGAAGAAAGTAAGAGGTAACATAACTCACTTCAAGGATTGAAGTTGAGTTAGGAACCTAAAAGGATGGAAAGAGGTTACTTGCCAAAGAAACATCAATATGTTTTTCACAAACACAAGTTGAAAGCTTAAAAGAGACAAGGAAATAGGTTGTATGTGGATGCACATCCACACACTTGATGACTTACCATAGCCCCTAGATAAAAGATTAATACCAAAATAATTTGAATATTGAAGAACAACTACAAGAAGTAATCAAAACAAGTAGTAAAACACCTTAAGAAACGATTCTAAGTAACCAACAAAGCTTAAACCTAAAGGGAAGAGTTATAAAGGTTGAGAACTCTACAAAGTCAGTATCTAAGGTTCCTAATGTCCTACTAGTTTTAAAGTACCACACAAGATCAAACTAGGTTAAACTAGGTACCAAAAGTTTACACAAGTGCAAGATATGCATCACTTATGAAAGATGAATGCTTATGAAGTACAAACATGGCTAAATACAAGAACAATCATCAACTTCAGAAGTGAATTTTATTTATGAATTCATATTAATGTCATTGAATGACCATACAAGTGATGAATGCAAGTGTTCAAGACTTGGAAGCAAGAAGAAGTACACAAATAATGTTTAAGTTCAAAACAAAGAAATCATACTTGTAATGTAAGTCAAAGATGAAAGATGAATATGGATGAGAATGAATGCAAGTCAGTAGAATATGACATGTTTGATTATGTTAGGATGCAAGAATGGACATACAAAGATTCACAAAATTCATGTTGAAACATATTGAAGAATATGAGCAAACTAGGTTCAAAACAAGTTCAAAGAAGTATCAAATGATTATGGACTTAAGAAATATGAAAAGATGATATTACAAGTCATGTGAGATGAATGTAGATGATCCTATACAGTAGATAAACAAATTTTGATGAATGTGCAACGATATACAAGTATGGATGCAAACAAGGGATCAAAGATGGACAAGTAATGGTGTACGAGTTCAAAGATGAATGCACAAACTTTACACAAACACAAGTCAATTGAAGTCAAACAAAAAAGTGACATATAATTGTAATTAAGGACCTAAAATTTACCTATAATATGTGAGCAAACATTACCTACAAGGGTGTCATAAATGTCTTCCTAACATCTAGGGTTTAAGGCAAAGTAATCACACAATTGACCTATAATGTAATTATCATGCACGTGCATCGGTACACATGTTTCAAAACGGGGAAGCAACTACGCAATAACATAAATCACATGCGAACCCAAACCGAAATCAAGCAATTTCACTTACAATGGATGGAAAATCATTAACAAACATAAGTACAAGTCAAAACAAGATCAATGCACAAAAATCACACCAAACTGAGCTTAAAAAGCCTCAAAACAAAAAATACACGTAAAAAAACACCGACTCGGAATTGAACGAAAATTGCATGGAAGATTGCAAACGTGCCAACAGACTCAAATATGCAATCGTTTCGAATTAAGTCCAAGTGGAAGTATGGTTTTCAAAATCGGGGCAGAACCGAAACCACATGAAAAATATGCTCGAAATCGCACGAAACTCGCATGTATGTCATTAGACGGTCATTCAAACTCAACCAAGTGAAATGCCAACATGTACATGTATCATAATACAATAATTCTCAACAAAAGTGGCCTATATCAAGCATACAACAAGGTTCCATGAGTTGATGCAATAAATAAGAGTCAAAATATGCTTAAATCATGCACAACAACTAAACAATTAGCACTTCAAGATTAAACTTTGACACGCGAATAGTAAATCAACAATTAACCACTCAAGCATCATTCTCGACAAGTGGAAAGTAAATCAACAATTAACAATTAGTAACTCTAATTTTTTGCGGAAGCAAGAGATAGAGACAAGATAAAACAACTTAAATTCATCATGTTCAAACCCATTTTTGTATTTTATGGTGCAACTCCACTAAACAGGTCATACGTTTTTTACTCGTAACTCCGATTTGAAAAATTCTTAAAGTTCTGGAATCTACACAAAATTCCCTATGTTTTGGTATATGATTTCATGTACATGGGTTATGTAATGAAGGAGAAAAACACAATTGAAGATGGAGGATACTTGCTAGAAATGAGCAAAATGGTAGTTACGAATTTGATGTTCATAGAGGTATAGTTTTGACCAAAGGAGAATATTGAGAGCACAATTATCATGTGAAAATACTCATGAAAATAAATCAACAAAAGGTAAATTAATTCACACATGAGAAATCGGATTCTGCAAGTTCATACTTAATTATTTCAAGAACTAATTAACTCATCCCAATTCACTATCAATTAATCAAAAACACAATAACTATTCAAGAATATTCAACAATAATGATAAAATCAATTATTCTATTAACCAAAAATTAAAAGATCAATATACAATTACCAAATTAAAGAATCAAACCAAAGTCGTGAAGACGGAGGGAGTGAGGTGCACAAAAATTCAGACCGAGAGGGGCGGGGCGCGCGGCGGTCCGAGGTGGCCGGAGGGAGGTCGTGTGATGGTCGGAGCTTTCTGGAGGTAATGATCCTTGATTATGTTCTTTTGTTTTGATGAATCTTGATGAACAAGTTGACAGAGCTTCAAAATCATGAGCCTTGATCTTGTTTTAGTGAAAATCCATTTTTGAGTGTTTGTGAGAATGAATGGGAATTTTAGGGAAAAGAAGTTCAAAATTGAATATATAATGGCAAGGGAATTAAGGCTTTGACGTAAAATCCGAACGTGTCGACAACTTAATAAAAAATAAACCCCATCTCGTTGTTAATTTTTACTATGTGCTTCACATGAAATTGTCTGTGACCGATTCGCAGACGCAATGCTTCAAGAACGGACGCGATACGATCAAAATTGAGCAATTTATGATTTTTTGAATGGCGAGACAAACGTCTTTTTCAGCTTTTTTATCATCTGCTACTTGGAAAAATGACAACCTCATGCCTTTCGGAGCATAATCTCGACTCAGCGTTGTCAACAAAGTTATAGATATATAAGATTGCACCCGACTAGAAAAGAATGACTCATAGTCTAAACTTGTCAAAAAAACAAACAAAAGTGTACAAAGGCACAAAACAATTTGAATGAGTTTGGTTATTTTTATTTTTGAATTAAAGTCAAGATGATTAAATTCATTGATATTTTTTTTAAGAAAAGTAGTAGTAAAAAGTCACTTGACAAAAAGTCAAGGTTTTATTTATTAAGGAGGTGAAGGTTTTAAAAACAAGAATCCTTTGAAAAAGAAGGAAGTTTTGAAAATTGAAGAAAGGGAGAAGATGCAGAGGCTAACCTAGTACACAAAATAAAAGCTAGGGAAAAGAACGATCTAACCAAAATGAAGCCACTTCAAAGTATTAATAAGAATTATATCCTTAAGCATGCTAAAATCCAATGTAAAATAAAAGCAAATCTTCAATGATTAACACTCTATGAAAAGGAATAAGAGGTCTTAATTCTAAGTCCAAAAGTTCTATCAATACTTCAAAGTTGGCTCATAGGTAAATCACTCCAAAGCATAGGCAAGTAACTAATAGTCAAAGATGGGAAGAATTAAGTTATTTATGGTTTAAGCCTTTATTAATATTTTTTTGTCCAAGTGGACAAAAAGAAAAATCAAAAAAATAATATAATAGCAAGAATATAAACATGATAATGAATGATAAAGCATCATAAAAGCATAATAAAAATAAAGGAGATAAATAAGCGAGAAGGAAATTAAAGAACAATAAAATGCAAGAGAAATAATAGAATAGTAATATAGTGGTATTAATAAAAATATGTACATAATATTGGTATGGTGAACTTAATCATCCACAGCCAAAAGAGAAGTAACCAAACAGTTAGTACCAAAATCGAAAGGCAACTGGTTCCTCTTAGTATCTTACACTATAGTGATTAATCGAGGCAGTTAGATCCAAATTCAATGAAGTTTTAAAAAAGATTGGGATACCCAAAGCAACTACGCATCAAACTTTAAAAGTCGTGGATCTTAACGCAAAAGACTAACCACTTTGGGATTACGCGACCAATACGAGCTCCGGTCCATGAAAGTGCAAGTATCTAATTGGATTTTTATTCCGAATTCAGGACACATTTAGGTCTATGTTAAGCAATCGCCGAGCAATTTACGGAGTAATTATCCTACAAATGAGGTCGGCCAAAATCAATTAAGGTTAACCATGTTAGTGCTAATACATGCAAGATAAAATATATGTAAATCGCCATCCGAACGCAATGCCGAACAAAAATAAAGGTGAATACCAAATTGAGTTACAGTTATGGTATTCTTTCATATTTAAATTCAATCACTCATTTTGGTGGATTCAAGTATGAAAATATCTCACTAATGCAAAGTACCTAAAGTGAATTAAATAATTCACTTAGAGGTAGATTTGGACTAATGAATATTAACCACTCTAATCTACACCCAAAGTCCATTGAATTTATAGAGAAATCAATACCAAGAATGTCTCCCAAGGTAAAAATAAGAAAAAATGGGAAGAGGGGGAAAGAGAAGGCAAAAGAACCCCAAAACAAGGCAAAAAATCAGTTTTAGGCCTGTGCAAATCGATTGCACCAGTGTGCAAATCTATTACACGGTGCAAAAGTTCAAATCCAAGCCAAAAAAACATAGTGCAAATCGATTTGCACAGGATGCAAATCGATTGCACAAGGAAAAATCAGCAAAAAATTATGAAGAAAAAGGCAGTGCAAATTGATTTGCACAAGATGCAAATCGATTGCACGTTGTTCAGTTTTTAAAAATCAGCATTTAAATGGCAAAATACATGCTCAATCATTCCTTCAAACACCTTATGACCATGGATTCAATTGGGCACGATTTTCCACTAAATCAACAGCAAATAACACCAATTAGAACACAATTGCAAGATCCAAAGATCAAGCAACAAGAATCAACCAAGATCTACATTTTTTATGTTGAAGATAAAGGTGTAACAATGGAGAAAGATGAATTACCAAGAACAAACTCCAAATTAATCCACAAGGAAACTGATCTACTAAAATTGATGAAGAAAAATGAAAAGGATAAAGGTTTAGCTCAAAGTTAAGCAAGAATTCAATGTGAATTCTTGATAACTTTCAAAAGAAGAAGAAGAGTTTTGGTGAGTTTGTGATCTGGGAAGATATTTTGCAAGGGATTTTTTGGCAATCAAAAGCTTGAAAAATGAATGAAATGAAGCCTCTATTTAAAGAGTTTAGGTATGGAAATTTGGTGGAATGGAGCTTGCTTTGGAAATTCAAAATTAGGATTGGAAATTCAAATTTGGTGAGAATTATAAAAAGAATGGTGATTAGTGAGGGTTTATGGTGGGAAATGATCAAAATGATCTAGGGAATTAAAAGTGAAGTGGTCTAGAATATTCCAAGTGATAATATTGGTGTCAACTGCCTCAAAACTTGAAAAATGCTGATTTTGGCCAAATTTGTATTTGTGCAATTGATTTGCACATTGGTGCAATCGATTGCACTGCTGAAAATTGAAATTTCTGGGCAAAAAACACATGGTGTAATTGATTGCATTGCTGAAAATTGCAATTTCTAGGAAAAATAACTCATGGTGCAATCGATTGGACTAAAGGTGCAATCGATTGCACAGTGCAAAACCTTGAAAAATGCCCTGTTGACTGAATTGTATTGGTCTGAGCTCGATTCTTTTACGCGTCGAAGAAGGCATGGAAATAAACACACGAACCTTGGAATTCCTTGAATAAATCAATTAAAACTTGGAAAATACTTAATCAAATAAATTTGAAATGTTTGCGGATCAACTTCGACTTTTTATCTGTGAAGTTCGTTCGAGTTGTGGGACTGCTATTTTTGATATTTTTGACTTGTTCTTCCCCTAAAAATGTTAATAAAAGAAAACAAATATTTTTTTTGGATTTTAATTAATGATTAGTAAACATAAACAAATAAAAACACACAAAAGCAATGGTGATCCCCTGTGAGGCATAAATCTACATCCGAGAAGAACCGAGAAACCAATGCGATCTTGTTTGTATGCTAGATACAGATGAAATGTGAAGAAATTAAGGTGTTACACATCCAAAATGCCTCTTCTTCGTGTAAATCTTCTTTGTAGAGTAGTTCTTGGACCAAACCTTCCTTAAAGGTACACCCAATCAAATCCTCTTTGACTTAAAGAAATCCAAATTTTTTCTAATTGATTTTGGATAATCAACATAAACTTCTTCCCAAAAGTAGCACTCGGGATCATGTGAAGAAGTCAACACATCAACACTTCTGAATGGCATCAAAAGACAATCAGAACTCAAACCTTAAGCATATTTCTTAACTAGTTTTGTTAAGAACTTTAGCCAAAAAACTCTTGTTATTTATCATGTCAAGAACTTTAGTCAATAACACTTATTGACAACAACCTCAGATGTTGGAACATCTTGTTCCACATATTGCCTAAAATACATCTTGTACTCATGTTGTTTTTCCTAATACAGACAATACAGAAGAATCCAAAAGGAACAACAAAAAGATTTATGGACTAAAACAAAAAACATGTCAACTTATAAAGACATAGATACTAGTTAAGCTTGAATTATGGGTTTGTGATCATATCTTCATCCCCAACCTTCATACAAACCTATAATTTTTTTCAAACCTATAATTTTTTGAAACCCAAAATTTAGCAGAGGAACAACCATCATGTCTCTACAAAACACAAAATATTTTCTTCAAATGAACATTTTTATGATCTTTAAAATGGGTTTGTTCAAGAATTGACATAAAAGACCTGAGTTTGTTTATCAATCTTATGGATGATGAGGTTGGTGAGAAGAGAAACATAAGCGTTTTGTGAAGAATGAGATAGGGGATTGAGGGAAAGGTAGGTTCTTTTTGAAATGAAGTTTGTAGAGAACATAAGATGAAGGTGAATGTGAGAAAAAAAATGGAGGTTGGATATGGAGCTTGAATGTGAGAAGAAATGGAAGTTGGAGATGGAATGAGGAAAAATATGTTTTATATCAAAAATATTATTTTTGGATTTCGTTCTCTCATGCAATGTCACTAATGTCACATCACTAAACATTTGTCGCCTCCTATTTTATATATATAAAAGATGGTTAATTTCAGTGATTAAAACTAAATAAAATTAAATATTTAAGAATTTCTCCAAAATAAATTAGAGACTAAAATAAAAAATACGTTGACGAAAATATAATGTTTTACTTATTTGTGAAAAGGATATATTTGACTTTGGAGACAATTTGAAGTGGGTAAGAGGTGTATTTATCTTGCAATGTTTTTTTAGAATAACATACATATTCAAAAATAATTCCATTATAACATACATTTCACAGAAAATACGAAAGTGGTTATGTTTTGAAGAGCATTCGCCAATTAGTTTGGTGAATGAGTGCAAAATGGTTTTTTATTTATTTATCCCATAAGCATTCGCCATTTGACTTGGCTCATGCTTTGAATTTTTTTTTAAAACTTGAATCAATTTGCCATTTCAAATGGTGTTTATGTATAATTTTTTTTTTATAAAAAACACTCATTTGCCATTTCATATGGTGCATGAGTGTATGGTGTGAATTTTGCATATAAATACATCATTGTTTTCCTTCATTTCTTGCACATAAAATTTTTCTTTACCTTCCTCGTAGTAAATACTCTCTCAAATATTCTCATATTCAACAACATTTCAAAATGTCTGGTTTCCGAAATAAGAGTCCATCATCATCATCAAAATCGGAAGAATAACTGTTTCCCAAATTTCCAATTATGAAGAGAGATGATATGGTTTTTTTAGCAACAAAGTCTCAACTAAATATGCTACTCTGGAACACGCAGACCTTGGAACATTTGCACAGAAAATTGAACCGTTGGCTAGAAGGAGAAATCAGTTTTAAAGAAAAGATCGGGAAAATTGAGAAACAGGTTGTGGAGTCAGGCGTGATGAAATGGAGAAAAGTAGTAAACAATACGGGTTTCCTTACGATGAATCAACAGAATATGACACTAAAGGATGAATCAACGAAATATGAAAAGATTCTTAAAGCTAGATGTTATATTATGCTATTATTTGGGAAATTTTTATTTTCTGACGGTACCAGTAATACAATTAACATAATGTATTTACCGTTGTTGCGAAACATCAACAAGGTAAACACATATAGTTGGGGTTCAGCTGTTTTAGCCCATTTGTATAGTTTCCTTTGTAAAAATGCAGCAAAGGGTACTTGTACGTTTTATGGGTGTGCATTTTTACTACAAACCTGGGGATTTTCAAGAATGTCGATGCTCGCCCCTCGCAACAGCAATCCATGCTCGTTCTTATACGCCAATTAGTAAGTGTGTTATTAAAATTGCGTTGATGATATTAAATTTTAAATATTGTATAATTATTGTAACTGATTTATTTTCAACTTTTAGTTGGTCAGATCTTGGGATGGATTACAGCAGGAATCCAAGAAATTCTATAACTGTCTATCGTAATTTATTAGACCACATTGGTGTCGATCAGGTATTACAACTAAACTACTATAAGTTTGGTTTAAGGATTAACATCTTACACCTCTACTCGTCATATTTTTTTAATGCAGTTTGTTTGGAGACTCTATCTGCACCTAGACCATGAACCCAACCCCGAAGATGTAGAAATCTGGACAGCAAAAACACCAATCATTTGGTTCACTACCATTGAAATGCACCATATTGATCGGGTGAAAATGCAGTTCGGCATGCAACAAGATATTCCAAACCCTCCGACGTGTTTGGGAGAGTGGCATCTAAAAAGAGTAGATGCATGATGGAATATGAATGATTGGAGATTGTAAAGGAGTTGCGTCAGCAATGGAAAGATCGTCGCCAACATGTCTTAATCGACTCTGTCATGCAGGATGTTAGACCAACTCAACAATATTTGATTTGGTTTAGGTCTGTTACCACTCAACATTGGGTGTCTGCTCAACCGTATTTGATTGATCCGCGCTCAGAAACCGCAAGATATGCCCAACCACCAATCCCACACCATTACCTACCCACCCAATTTCAGCCATCAACTTCAAACACTCACCAACCCTTCTTCCAAACTCGTAACTCATTCTTGCCACACAGACAATCACAACAATAAGAGCCTAACCCACACCAATATACCCCTGATAACTCATTCCACTCCACCCCAGTCCATCATAGCCCTCCACCAATGAGCATCCAAGAACACCTATCCAACTATCTTACCCCCCAAGAACCATTGTATCGTTCCCAAAACGAGGCAATATCAACATTCGGTCAAGCGTATCGTCCTTGTCCAACCCAACCACTACGACCCAATTTTGAAAACATGGGCACTGGATTGAATTACGGCAGCGCAGTTGGCAACAACTCACTAGGCTATTGGGGACAAATGGTTGCAAACATATTAAATACACAGGAATCCTCAAAACAACAATATTTTCAACCAAACATGCAAAGACCACAAACACCTCAACAAAATCAAAGGATTCGGAGGCAAGTTCATCCACGTGGGTGTGGAACTGGGGGACGTCTCAATCGGGCGGGGAATTAATTTATGTAATAATCACTTTTAAGTAATAGTAATATATTTTATTTCTTTTCTATAATAATATATTTATTAATGTTTTTATAATTATTTTTGTTATTACTTATCATTTTAAAAAAAAATAGGCATAAGTTAAATTTAAAATCCAAAAATACTCATGCACCATATGAAATGACGAAAGAGTGTTTTATATAAATAAATAAAAAATTAAACATAAATGCCATTTGAAATGGCGAATTGATTCAAGTTTTAAAAAAAAAAAAATTTAAAGCATGAGCCAAGTCAAATGGCGAATGCTTATGGGATAAATAAATAAAAATATTTTACACCTATTCGCCAAATCAATTGGCGAATGTTCTTCAAAACATAGTCACTTTCGTATTTTATGTGAAATGTATGTTATAATGAAATTATTTGTGAATATGTATATTATTCTTAAAAAAAATTCTAATCTTACTATTTTAAAATAAAAAAATAAAATCCAAAACAGAGAAAAAATCTGCTAGTTCATCCAAACACCTACTCTTTTTTGTACACAAAAAAAAAAAAAAAAAAATCACTTCTCTTTGTCTTCTCCACTCACTCGGAGTAACCTGTAAGCTGTTCAGAAGATTGTGTTTTCCTTCCTACTTTCTAATTCATGCTCTGTAAGTGTTTGTGAATAATCCTAATCGGCCTTTTTCTTCACTTAAACTACATAATGTTTTATTCTCAATTATACCATATTATTCTTTCTCAATCTTTTATGTTTTTTCAACAGATAAGATAAATGTTGCATCTCGCATCTTCCCCATCCTTATCTTTAACCTTTCCCAGGAACAACCTTAACCATCCTCGTTTTTCCACACAACCTTCCGTTAAAACATCATTTTCCGTTCGTTGTTCGGTCCCAGTTACAAATAATGAAACCATAGTGGAATATACTCCTTGGCTCATCGTTGGGTTGGGTAACCCTGGAAGCAAATACCATGGCACAAGACACAATGTAATTATTATTCATTTTTTAAAAGTTTTCAAAGTGATTGAATCAATTTACTGAATTTAATCTTATGTTTTTTTTTTTTTTTTTTATCTTAGGTTGGATTTGAAATAATTGATAGTCTTTCTCGAAATGAAGGGATTCTGATGAATACAATACAGTCAAAGGCCTTGATTGGATTAGGTTATATAGGAGAAGTACCTGTTTTGTTGGCAAAGCCTCAAACTTACATGAATTTTAGTGGCGAATCGGTTAGTTTTTGTAATACATCATAGCTAGGTTTTCGTAATTAATACATCTATGCATAGATACACTGAGATTGGCTATGGATGAACTATCTGATTCGATGCGTATAGTTGTTTGTATTTACTGTGATTTGATTGTTAGTTTGAATGTTATCTTTTTGTTCTTGAATTATCTTGTTTTTAATGTTCTTAAAGGTTGGGCCGCTTGCTGCACATTATCGAGTGCCCTTGCGTCATATTCTAATGGTATGTATTTCTTAGTTTGATCTTGTTTGGTTGCAATTTGAAAATTTGTTTAGGTCTTGCTTGGCTTTACGTTTTGGAGATTTTGATGTAGGTTTATGATGAAACTAGTCTTCCGAATGGTGTTTTGAAGCTTCAACCTAGAGGTGGACATGGGCATCACAATGGGTAATCTTTGTTGTATTTCCCATAACATGGTCGTTGAGATTTTTAAGTGTCGTAACAAAATATGAATTTGAAAATAGGAAATGATTTAGTCTAGCAAATCTAAAGTTTTGACTTCATCAATAGTAAGATGGTGAGTAGAATTTCTATAATCTCATCGACGCAAGATTGATGAGTTTAGACATGCCAAGTAAGGGTCGGCTTCTTGGATGCATTAATGGTGCCATATAAGGCGATACAATGGCCATTGAAATTCTTTTAACTCTTAACAAAAAGGGAGTGGAATATGGGCATAGCATTATCACTAGCTGCTGCAATTCCAAAGTAAAATTCTCTTGTCTGAATTTGAACTTGGTGTTAATGTTGTTGCAGATTGAAAAATGTGGTAGGTCATCTGGATGGTTCTCGTGATTTTCCTCGACTTGCAATCGGTTAGTTCTTTGTCTACTGTCACTTTATAAGTTTATATAGCCTCTTGAGTTTTTATCAGAGTATATTCAAAATTGTCTCTTTAGGAATTGGAAATCCTCCTGGAACTATGGATATAAGAGCGTTTCTTCTACAAAAGTTCAGTTCAGTGGAAAGAAAGCAGGTAACACCTTCTTGTCTTCTGCCATGCGTTGGTTTAGCTATTCTGTTATTGCATAAAATAGAGTTTTTCTGCTTATAGATGTGAAATACTTGAGTCACCACAAAATTGTAGAATAGTAGTATAAATTATGTACCTCTTTTCATATTAGAAATTCGACCGAAAAACATTTTTATGTTGCATTGTTTATGGCAGATTGATGAGTCATTGGAGCAAGGAGTTGAAGCTGTTAGGACCTTAGTGATGAAAGGGTTTAACCATCATGTGAATAGATTCAACATAGGGCAAAAATACAAGTACAATAAAGTTTAAATGTTGTTCAAATGTACCACTAGTTTTTGGTTATATATGAAATGGTTACCTCATTGTGTACTAGCATTTTTGCCTAAAAACATTTGCCTAATCTGTTGCCTCACATGGCTCTAGCAGATTAATTGCTTCATGCTGAGAAAATTAAGCAGTTAGGAACTCTAATAAGTCGATGTGCACTCCTAACCGGGTATTGACCATGTTTTTCTGCATTAATTTGTTCGTGTGAACTGAGTTAAACAGGTGTATGTTAATGATTGACTAAGTTGTGTTATGATCAAATGAGCTTTTAATAATAGACTGATTCCAAGAATTGGTATCTTGATCCATTTATTCACCGATCCAAATGTATTGTAGCTGATGGTAATGTTGAGAAGGCTGCAGTATACTCCCACTCCTACTGCTAGAGAGTCAATTTATGCCCTACTGCTTGCACACACTAGAAACTTCATATTTGAGATCCTTTTTCAGATTGTGGCTAATAGTTGATGCAAGAAAGTTACTTTTGGGATAGTAACTGCCTTGAAATATCAGAGCAAATAATGAAAAAATAAGGTGACAACCGGTCATCTTGTCTTTAGCCTTGTCAAGAAACAATTAGGATACCGAGAGTCGTCTCAATCTTTTGAGAGACGTTGTATAAAAAGTTGAAGTTAGCTTCAATTAATTTATAAATTATTTTTAAGACTATTTTTAGTCATAAATTAATTGTAGAATATATGTTTGGAGACCCTTTTTGTCATAGCTTAATCTTGAAAAAGTGAGTTCTTATGTTGTAGGTCATCTTGCACACCCTAAAAAACGACCCTAAGGTTAGTCATGTTAAACATCATACAACTTAATAATTAGCATAATTTTCTCTTCTGTTTTTTTATTTTTTAACAAATTGCAATATTTGTATAAAAGAGACTTCCAAAAAGAGACCCCGCAAGCAAAAATTAGAGAACTCCCGATTGACAGCAATTCCAAGCTCAATCAAATTCCAAGGCATGCGTGTACAGGAGGTCGGTTTTGGTTGAATATGACCACAATTATGATCCAATCCATATAGGATATATCGGTTTAGATGAGGTAAGATAATCACCCACAATATTATTGGGTGTGATTAGGTAAAACCACAAATTTGTGGATTGAATTGGGTTGGATAGTAGGTTACCTTATTTATTTATTTTTTCTTATATAATTATAAATGATTTATCACGTTTTTTCTTAATAAATAATTTAACCTTTTACCGTTATTTTTTAAAACATCAAATTTCTAAATACACAATAAAATTGATCATATACATATTTATAAAAATCAAAGTTATATTACAATAATACCTAAAATTTATAAAGTACTTACAACTTACAAGAATTAGCATCAAAATAGTTAAAATGCAACATCCTAAATAAGTTAAAATCATTATTTATAAAATAAAATATGATGAAAAGGTTTTAATTGAAGCAAAAAAGATTAAAGACATCAAAATCAACATTCTTCAAATTATGAAAAATAATTAAAAAATAGTCACTCAATAACTTATGAATTTTGTGGGTTGGGTGTGGGTTTACCCATAACTCAATTATTTTGACTGGTATTTTATTTTTGAAAATCATTTTCACCCAATGACCCGACCCAACTATTTTTTTGGATCAATTGGGATGGATTTTACTGTATTTGTTGGGTTTACTCCATCCATGTACATCACTACGCCTAAAGTTAGGTTCACAACGAAGACAATAAAATCAAGTGTTTGTGATACCGAGACACGCCTAAGGGTTTGAAACCCATAATGCAATATCATTATATCTGGGCTTTAAACTTTATATATATTCAAATGATTATCCTTATTTTATACTTTTTGAAAATTCCCGAATTGCTTAAATCTCAAATTGTGGAAGAAAAAAACTATTATAGTAATACATTTCTTTATGACACACAAAATTAGATAATCGAGTACAATGAATATAAAACTCCACGTGTAATATAGAAAAGTTACTATAGTACCTTTCACAATTAAAAGCATCTTCTCTCTCATTTATTAGACCGTTACAATATCAAATACCGTAATACTATTTTGTTTTATTTTATTATTACAAAAAAAGTGGTAAAAAGAGAAACATAACAAAACATTTCAACGGCTATATTTTCTGTTTCATCTTCCCAACCTTATTCTCTTCTCTTCTCTGTTCTCACCACCACAACAAACACCGAACAAAACATCACCACATCATGGATTTGGAGAGAGGACCCAGATACGATGAATACGCTAAATTGCGAGAGAAAAAGCTTCGATTCAACTACCAAACACAACAACAGTACTATCAAGAAGAGCAACAAGAAAAAGAGAATGTTTTTGAATCAAAAATTCCAACCATATCAACAAAACAAGTCAAGTTTCAAGTTGGGGTGGCTTCTGTAAAAAAAGGGTCTTCTCTTGTAGCTCAATCCGTGCCGGATTTCTCATCATTGTTAAGGAAAGAGAATCGTAAGCCAACGAATAATATGCTACCTAGTACTACGACATTGACACCTCCGTTGAAGAACAAGAACAAAGGTTGCGGTGCTATGTCGAGTTCAAAAGGAGGTAGTAGATCGGTGAATGCTAATGCAGAGAAGAGAAAGGGTTGTGGTGGTGGTGGGATTCTTACGGCAAGGAAAAGCTATGGTAATTTTGATGAACTGAGGAGTTTTTCTTCCGCTACTGCAAATGCTATCAATGGTGAGAATAGGAATAGCAGAGTTGTGGGGAGGAAAAGTGTTTTAAGGTGCAGAGATCTTTGAGTTTCTGCAACTTTGAATTCTTCCATTTTTAGTTTTTATTCACTTTTTTTTCTGATCTTTTCTGATTTCACAATTTGCATTTTTTTGGGAGGGTGGATTTGTAGTAGTATTAAAGTGTGTGATTTGAGTGTGTTGATTATTGGAATATTGTTACAGAAGAATAGTTTTCATGTTCTTTTGTTGATTGGGAAGGATTTTGTTTGTTGTATTCTTAATGAAATAAATGAATTTTTTATTTCTTTATTAATTGGTAAAGACTAATAATTGAAGTATATCTATTACTCCATTATTATTGGAATGAAAAAAAAAACACATAACTTTAACATTAATATGTTGATCAAGTCTCATTGATTTATTATGATAAGATCGGCATAAAGCTTAAGAAATCTAGGCAATTTTACCTTAAGAAGAACATTTTGTGAATTTGTTTAGTTATTCCTTTAGAATAGCAACCATGTGTAGAAAATTAAAGATAAATAATAAAAGGAAAATAAATATGATTGATCTCTATTAACGTGTTTTAGTCAATTGTGTCTATCTCTGCAACTATAGAGCAGTTATAGGAAATAATATCTATAATAATCTTTACGATCATCCTTGCTCCTAGAAGAACTCTACCATTTCTCTAAAAAAACTATTTCAAATAGATGTATAATTGGACATCAAAGAATGTGTTTAGTTTGTCATTGTTAGAGTGTATTCTAAATTCAGGTAGTCATGATTAATTTGATATTGCATTTGAATTTCATTTAACTTGAATGTGTGTATATAAGCTAAATCTGAGTTTTCAGCTGTAATAAAATTGTAGTGTAATCAATTTCTCTTTGAAAGTTATTTCAAATAGATTTCCTAGAAAGTTAGATCTGACGAGTGTAGATCAGCTAAATGAGAAAGGTTTCTCAGTTACTATGAAGAACAATCTCTTAAATTGTATGATTATGCAATCAGAACAAGGAAGCAACAGGACATTCAAGGTGAATGTGGAAACAACTGAAACTAAATACCTTAATGCAAAAGGTGGTAAAGGTGATAGTGAGTTGTGGCATAAGAGATTATTCGAATTTCAGAAACTTAGGGCATATGAGTTCTAAGAAGCTGGTACAAGGCATTCCTAAGATTGTAAAGCCTTAGAAGTCATGTGAGATATGCATGAAAGGCAAGCAACCAAGATTGTTAGTTGCATCAGAAGTGACTCCAAGAGCAAAACTCTTTTTAGAAGTAGTGCATTATGACGTATGTGGACCATTTGAAGTACCTTCACTTGGGGAAAACAAGTATTTTGTGTCATTTGTTGATAAGTTCATAAGAATGACATGGGTAACACTCATCAAGTTTAAGCATGAGGTGTTTGTTGAGTTTTAGAAGTTCAAGATGAAGGCTAAAAAACATAGTGGTCAGAAGTTGAAAAATTCTCAAAACTGATGGTGAAGGCGAGTACAACTCATAAGAGTTCAAAAGGTTTTGTGAAGAGAATGAAGTTCAGTATGAGGTGACTGATCCATATAATCCACAACACAATGGTCTTAGTGAAAGAAGAAAAACGACTTTGCTTGATATGACAAGGAGCATGTTGGAGGGGAAGAAGCTCCCTCACACCTTGTGAGGAAAAATTGTTATTGTTGTAGCATATGTGCTCAATATATGTCTCACAAAGAAGCTGGAAGGAGTAGTTCTTATTCAGAAGTGGACTGGAGATAAGAAAAGTGTGAGTCATCTGAAGGTGTTAGGTTATATTTGTTATAAACATGTCCCAAATGTTAAGAGAATGAAGTTGGATTACAAAAATTGAATTATGTTTCTTGTATGCTACCATAGTATAGGTGCTTATAAGCTCTACTGTTTGTGACTAACAAAGTTGAATTCAGCAGAGATGTCATTATGAAGGAAACATAAGCATGGGATTGAAACAAATCTCAATCCAACTCGGGTGCAATGTTAACACCTGAGTTAACTTCTGAAGATATTTCAGACTCTGAAGGAGCAACTGTCTCTAAAGAAGATTTTGCCTTTGAAGATGAGTCGAAGTCTAAAGGTGAGTCTAAAGACGATTCTAACTCTGAAGGTGGTAATCATACCTCTGGAGGTGGTACAACCTCTAAAGTTAGTTCAACATCATATATTGTTCTAGCATCTGAAAAAGATTTTGAGAAAATTCAGAGACCACAAAGAATCATACAAATACCAAGAAGATTTGTAAATTTTGATATGTTGCAAGATACTGAAATAGACTTTGAAGGGGAAGTCATTCACTGTGTCATATTGGTAGACTTTGAACCAATTAGTACTGAAGAATATCTAAAGAAGAAAGTGTGGCCGAGAACCATGAAAGAAGAACTTGAGTCTATAGAAAGAAACAAAACTTGAGATTTAAGTGAACTTCCAATGAACAAGAAAGCCACCAGTGTAAGATGGGGTTACAAGTGGAAACTAAAGTCATATGGATCAATCACAAACACAAAGCAAGGTTAGTAGCTAGAAGATTTCTACAGAAATCTGGTTTAGACTCTTTGAAGTGTTTACACATGTAGCTAGACATGAAACAATCAAACTGGTGATTGCTACAGTTGCTAATAGAAATTAACCTCTGATGTATTTAGATGTGAAATATGCATTTCTGAATGGTCATTTACAAGAGAAAGTTTGTGTGTCACAACCTCTTGGGTTTGTGGAAAAGAATCAGAAAGGGATGGTGTCATAAAGCATTATATGGACTTAAAAAAGCTCTTAGAGCTAGGAGTATAAAAAAAATGACTCATTTTTCAAGCTTCAAGGATTCAAAAAATGTGAGATGAAGTATGATGTTTATGTTCAGCATACTTCTGATAGCAATATGATTATGGTGTGTCTATATGTTAATGACATATTGCTAACATGGATTGTTCATATGAGATAATTATGTTCAAGAAGATGTTGATGAATGAGTTTGAGATGATGATTTAGGAAATATGATATATTTTCTAGGGATGAAGAGTATGTACTCTGAAAAGGGTATAATTTTGCATCAAATGAAATATGAACTTGAGCTTCTAAGGAGATTTAGATAATAAATTGCAAGTCTGAAATCACACATGCTGAAATAAATCACAAGCTAGATTCTGGTGTTAAGGGTGATGATGTAGATGTTATAACTTTTAAACAATTGGTATGCTCATTGAGATATCTCTGTAATACGAGACTTGACATCTGATATGCAGGTGGAATGATGAGTAGGATTATGAACATACCAAAGTGGTCACATTACTAAGTTGTTATCATGATACTGAGGTATATTAAGGGGACTCTGAAATATGGAATTTTGTTCCCTTCTGGTGCTAAATCTGATCTAGAGTTAATATGCTATTCAGACTCTGATTGATGTGGAGACAGAGTTGACAGAAGAATTACTTCTGAATATTTTTTAAAGTATTTGGGAAGTCATATTTCTTGGTGCTCCAAGAAGCAACCAATGGTTGCATTATCAACCAGTGAAGCCGAGTATATTGCAGATGTTTTGTCTGCTTGTCAAGTTATTTGGATTCAGAACTTGTTGCAGGATCTGAAGATCAAGGTGAATAAGCCTGTGAATTTGATGATTGACAACAAATCATCTATAAGCATTGTCAAAAATCCAGTGTTGCATAGAAGAAACAAATATATTGACACAAAGTTTCACTTTTTTAGAAATCAAAGTTTAGACTGGAGTGCTTGAGTTCATTTACTATAGTACTCAAAAGTAACTTGCAGATGTGTTGACTAAAGATATTAAGACTTAACACTTTATTCATTTGAGAGATAGAATTGGTGTTATTGATTTTAGTCTTGAATATGGATTCAGAAATGTTGTTAGAATGTAATCCAAATTCAGTTAGTTAGGATTAATTTGATTTTGCATTTGAGTTTTTTTTAGCTTGGATATGTTTATATAAGTTAAATGTGAGTTTTCAGTTATAACAAAATTGTAATGTAATCAATTTCTCCTTGATCACCAATCACCGCTCACCAACTAACTATTAGTATTTATAATTCATTTTATCTTTTCAAAGAAATATCCTCATAATTATACACAACTATATCCTTAATAATCTCATGATTATGAGTCATACACAATAAATTCAATTAAGAAAGAAGTAAATTAAGAAATAAATGATGGTCCAACCTGAGATTGAACTCGAGTGCACTACTATGTCTATGTGTTTGCATCCTAAAAGTCACATCCCAATGCTATTTTAATGTGAAAAACTGAAAGCTGGAATATGAAACATAGTTGAAATTGAAATTGAAATGGACCATTTTTTTTGCTTTTCAATGCACAATCAATGAGAAACAACTTTAATTTTCTGTCTTTCAATGCACAATCAATGAGACGCACACTACTCTAACTTAAATTTATCAATTACTTAAACCTTAATTAAACTTGAAAACACAAAAATAATAATATTATTAAAACAACATTGTCACAGGAGTTTCTTTGTTCAAAATTCAAATAGGCCTAACGAAGCCTTCGTTAGAGATACTACCTTAATCCCATTTGTACAAAAAATACACCATGATTATCAGACCAAAACAGAACATAGGAATGGAATTTCAAAAGGAGTAAGAACTATGCTTGCAACCTACAAACTCTTCAACTACCTCATCAACCAAATTATGAAGTATATCTCCGTCTAAATCAACACCGGCCTCAAATGCTTCGATATCAAAGTCATTCCATTTTCCGAGTGAATGACTCATCTCCCATTCGATTATTTCGTCGGGCACCATCCCAACCATACGCGCCCATTTATTCGCCTCTCTCGTGACCTCTTGAGACAATGTTTCGCCTTTCATGCATAACGGAAGCTCCGTCCATGCGTTGAATCCCGAGTGAAAATATTGGCAACAATTTGATTCTAAATATTCCATAACACAGTCCAAGATAAATCCATTGAGCATCTTTCTTGGTTTGGAATTGGAATCCTCACAGCCAACAAAACCGTTAAAATCAGTCAACATCGCATCCAATTCGTTACGAAGAAACCGATAAATTAGAAGCTGTGGCACTTCTTCTTCCTCACGTTCATTTGTTATCCGAAGCACCAGTTCTGCATTCACGAGAACAGTCTTCGTATTGTTGAGCTTGCTTCTTGTGAATTCTGTCCCGAACGAATATAAACATTGTAACACCATGGGAATTTGGTTGACAATATCAATTAGTATCTTGCTTATACTTCCTTTATTAAGCGACGCTGCAGAATCCAAGAGCTCATCATCGTGTTCCATTTGTTCCGGCTGGCTATACGAGAAATTCACGGAATCAGGGTGAAAACCATGTCCTGTAATTCAATCAAAGATCAGAAAGAGATTTAAATAAATTGAAATTGTGAATCTCTTATACATCAATTGCAGTTTATCAAGTTCGAATATACCTGAGCTTTCTTCGAGACTACTAGAAGAAAATGAAGCTTCTAAAACAGATCCAGGACTGAGATGATTATCATTGCAAGAGGTTCCTAACAACCTTTCTTGTTTGGATCCACACTGATAAGAAAAGAAACCAAAGATAACATCAGGAATAAATAAATAATAGTTATAATTCAAACATTCGACAAATCATAGGATAAGTTTTGATAGTATCATATTACAGTCAACAGATTTATGCTTAAACTGAGGACAAACAAAACAAAGCTCAAGTTGCTTAAAATAAATGTAATGGTTTCAGAAAATAATATTCTTTTTATTGATGCAAAGGCCTCTTCTTATACAGTCTAAGTGCTGGAAATAAAATCTCTTAACTGCTTATAATTATCTCACTTTCCAAGAAGAATAGATATTAGATACAATGTACTTACTAGTTACTATCTTGATGTACATTCAGAATTTACTATCTTGATGTACACAATCTGTCCCACTGTCCACAATGAATGACTCAAAAACATTTTCTCAAAATGAAATGAATGGCCATTTCAATTTTCAATGCATAATAATTACTATCTACATAACTCTTTCTCTCTAGATTAACTTATGGTATAAATATAAAATTAAAATCGTTACATTTGCTTCTTTTTCTGTCTCAAAACAACTTTAAGATCTAGCTAGAACAATCATTGGTCATACTTTACTTACCTCCGGGTCAAACTCCGGATTACCGGAGTCTTTTTCCCTTAAGATGGGAGCATTAAGACCAAAAAAAAAACTAGAATACATGACACTCATGTCTAATCAGCTGAACATTTCAAAGAAAACAATTAGGTAAAGCAACATAAGCAAGTTTTCAAAAAATAAGTAACTCGTAGCTGATAATTTAACAAAAGTAAAGAGAATATTATAAGCACACGAAGACAGTATTGATGAAGAAGACTTACAAGGAATCTAACATCTTCATTATGCATATAACCGTCATGACAGATCGAATGTTCTGAGCTTAGAGCAGATATCAGCTCTTGAAGAATCGCGGCACTTGATTTTTGAGGTAGAGCATTTGTAGCCAACTCGTTTTTTCGAGAGGTTAGTTCCTTCAACTTTTGTTCTAGAAAACCACTTAAATCATCAATTTTCAAGGGTGGAGGTCTTCGGAAGCATTTATTTCGATCATTGTTGATTTCCGTCTCTTCCATCTCCACGGGCATTCCATTCTTTTGCTTCAAATGGGAACTAAATGTGAATGAAGCTGCATCATTGTTCCTATTGTGGCTCACCTTAACCGGTTCCCCTTGACCACCTCCTTTATTTTTTACGTTGGGACCGTTCAACGAGGAAGAGTCAAAGTCCCTCCTTTTTCCGACAATTGCATCACGGCGAAGATTTCTCTGTTTCAAACCAACTGAATTAGCAGGAGTCGTGCCTTCGAGTTGTGTGACATTTGGGGTCCTTCTTTTCCTTTCCAATGTCCTTACATGAGACAGGGACTCGTGCTGTTGTCTATAACAAGGTTTTTTCTCTAAGTCAAATTTAGAACTATCAACTTTAGTAGGCGACCTCATCCTCGTTCGACCACTTACGCTTCTATTCAAAGCAACAAAGTCTTTAGTCCCACTTGTAGTGCTCCCACACGATGATACTCTTTTTACTTGCGTACTACTCGTTGTTGATCCAGATGAAGAGCCCTCGCTATTTAGTTTTGATTCTTGTGTTTTGTGTTTATAGGCAAAAGAAGATGCATCATCCTCTTGAGCCCTTAATGGTTGGCATGATGAACTACATTTAGCCGGACCTTCGCGGGGCATTGGAATTCTTATGGTAGTCAGTTCATTCCATGAGCGCTGTGCATAATTCTTCCCCTCTTCATCAGCAACGGAAGATGAGAACTTTCCCTGACTTCTCGGAAGAACGATATCTCTTCCTTGTGCTTGGGAGGGAGTGAAAGACTTTCCCTTCTTAATCAACGACACCATAGAGGTAGCATTGATTTCCGCGTCAGAAACAGTCGGTGGAGGAACATCTGGTGATCCCCTAACCTCCACCATGCAATCAATTACATCAAGCAAATTGCCACAATTTTTGCAAGAAGACTGCCCTGTTAAAGGTTTGGCCGGGCTGGAACCATAACAAGATTGATTTTGCATAACTGGTGACTTATTTCCCACACCATCCGTTCCAATGCCGGTCTTAAGAGGACATGTGGGCGCATGATACGTAAGAGAACCTTTACCTCTACTCGCGTGCATTCCAGGTTCCAAAATCTTAGCAGCCGCTCCCATTAATCTAGAGCCTCGAGAAGCACCTTTTCCGGAATTAACCTTAGGACTTTTCAAAGGAGAAGCAAGCTTCGGGTGATGATGATTATGATGTTGGTTATACTTTTTCGCTCGTGACAAAACACTCTTAATATGAAGAGCCTCCGCTCCAAACCTCGTCACCGCATTTCTCTCACACACTCCCGTTTTCTGAAGCTTCTGAGGTCTCGAATCATGCTTCACAACTCTCATTTCCAAATCCTTACCTTGCCTATCCAACTCACAATGATTACTCAAACACTCCTTCTCATCGCTGCAACTATAATCAGGACACAAAGCTTTCTTCGATTTATCTCGCTGAGCAGCCGGAATAGAATCTAGACCCATCAACCTAGCTACCAAACTCGGAACTCGCATTTCACTCTTTTGGTCTACATCTGCACCATGATTCCCACCTTTCGGGAAACCTCCACTATTCTCATTTGCAATCTACAATTGAAACACAAAAACAATAGCCAACAAAACGATTAACCTCTAAACATCAACAAACACTAAATTAGAAATTAATAACACCAAAATGATTAATCTCTTAAAAGCATAGGCTTACCAAATGAAGTTTGGAATTTGGCATTTTTTCATCTCCTCTAAATTTTTTCGAACGAGCTAATATACACACAGCAACAAAGATCAAAACAAAAACATCAGTTTCAACAAAAACAATTCCTAGTACTATCATTTTTCATGCTAAAATTACCAGAAACTAACTAACCAGGAGTGAGAAGCTTCTTGGAGAAGAGCTTTTTCTTAACAAGTCTCTTCTTCCAATCAATAAGCTGAAAGAAAATGCCAACACAACCACCAGGTTTTTGAACCTTATCTGTAATAGCCAAATTCTTCACTGAACAATCACTCATTTTTGCAACACTTTCCAACACAAAAAACCAAAAAGACAAAAACAACTTCCTCAAAAATGAACTTCTCTAAACATTGTTAAAAATCCAAAAACCTTCCACCCCATTACTCAAAAAACAATTTTTAAGAACCCCTTTACTTCCTAAAAACTCTGCAATTCATACACCCTTACCAACTCCCTAAAAAACCACATTTTTCTTCCAGAAAAGGCACACAGAAGAATCCCAAAAACTCGTTCTTTAAGGAAAAAACGTACAATAATGCAATCCAAAACAAACCCTGAGAAAACCCCTGTGCTACACACGACAGCACTGAAGCAGAAAGCAACCTTTGATAGTGCAAAACGACGAGTGACCCCACAAGAAAGCCATAACCACAAACAAAGTAAATGGAAACAATCAACCACTTGAAAGAGTACAGAAAAAATGCTCCCACTAATAATAGTACAAATTTTTCACTCTTTCTTCATCTTCTTCCTGTTTTTGTTCTGTGGCGCGTGCAGATATGAGAGAGTGACAGAGAGATGAGTAGGATAAGATGAAAGAGACAAAAATAACACAACCTTCGCTCACCTATGTATTGGTCAACACAAAAATTATTAAACTAAATACATTCTCTGAGCTCGTATATATATATATATATATATATATATATATATATATATATATATATATATATATATATATATATATATATATATATATATATATATATATATATATATATATATATATATATATCATTTAGAATGAATATGTCTATGTTTAATTCAGTTTTTTTAATATTATAATTAGTTTATTATGTAGTATGTTTAATTTATTTTTAATGTACATTGTTGTAGAGCAAGTTAATATGCCGAGGAGAATATACACGTTAAACATTATTCTTATCAACATTGATGATTCATGAGATAAGGTATATACGTCATAAAATATTTACATATGTTAATATATAAATTGACTATTTTATTTTTCTCTTTTATTTTAAAAAGAGGGGAATATTACCGTATAAGACTCAAAAGGAATGACGGTGGTTGTGGTTATAAAAATTTATTATATGATGAATTTTTTAAATCTAAATTAAATATAATTTTTATATATTATTCAAAATTTTATTTTTGGTGCAGTTTTTTTTGTTATATTAATATAAATTGTCCTTTTAGTAAAATAAAAATATGAAATTGTTAAAAGTTGTTTATAATAAGGATAATATAAATAAATAAAACATAAATTATATATATATATATATATATATATATATATATATATATATATATATATATATATATATATATATATATATATATATATATATATATAATTGACAGCTGCATGTATGATTAAATATATTCTTAGAAAATTGAAAACCTCCATGCATATATGAGTTTAGAAATTGTTGTCATATTAATAAAATATAAAAATGAAATTGCAAAAAACTACTTAAGCATATGATCAAACACACCAACATAAAATTCCAAGACCGTGCCGATTGCCACACGGACACATTTCCAATACTTCAAAGTTTTAGCAAACAATTTATTTATTAAATATAATTTATTATAAATTTTCAATTTTTCTCCCGATTTGAGGCTCCGATTTTTTTGAGGCCCTGGACCGTGGATCTGGTTGCCCTGGCCCAAGGCCGACCCATTTCATAATGCGCTTAAGGGACCTTTTGTTTGATTTATTACTCAACAACATTCCTCAACATATTGTTTTGCTCTTTCTTATGTATTGATGATATAAATATTACTTTTGACTTACATGTACATATTGCGTTTGATGTAAATCATAATTTTGCTTTTGCACAATGTTAGCTGTTTTTATGCTTTTTATGCATGGTTAACAAAAATATAGGTAGTTGTAAATTCTCTGATATGGTTATAATATTTACATGATAAAATATGGGAAGAATTTGAAAAGCAGAGAATTTTTATATTAAAACAGAGATAATTTTGACAGCGGGTGTAAAATCTAATTGTGGTTGTATATTGAACGTTGACCAGAATAATATAAATAACAAAATATATTTGCTGAGAATCGAACTCGATTGCCTTAAGTTCTATCACAGTGGTTGGGTAAACTAACCGTTGTGAAATGGTGGACGTTTTCTAGAATATAACAACGGTCTCAAGACCGTGATTTTAAGTATCACATATACAACAACACTCTACATAACAACGTATGCACACGCGTCATTATATATTTTTCTCAACCGTTGTTAAATGTCTTTTCTGTAGTAGTGTATCCATATCCATTAACAAACAGATATTTAAATATCTATTTATTTTATCCGTAGATATCTATTAAGCTATTTGCCTCATATCCGTGACAGATTTTATCTGCAAATATCCACATGTACGGATTTTTTTATCTTCTCTAGCTAAAACATATCTTCATAAAAATTAGTTGGTGTATTATAGCAAATCCATGTAGAGTTTGCTATAATACATTCACTTATTGGTATGAAAGTGTATTTTAGTAACATGCACCTTAAGGTATTTTTAAGAATCTTTTAATTAAAACTTGTTAAAATAGACCTTCATTAAAACAAGTGCATCTACGTTTTATTTATTTATATATATATATATATATATATATATATATATATATATATATATATATATATATATAATTTAAAATATTGAGATTTAATTACTATACACTATTTAGTATAAAAAAGTTTTACACTATTAATTCATCATCATTTACGTTATTTTATAGATAATTAAATAAAAGTTAAATTTTTTCCAATGTCCAACGTTTATGAGTGTAAAAAAATTTTGCAAGTGTATTTCAATTAAATTCGAAAATATTAATACAATGTTTTTGTTTTTATTTTTATTTTACTTACATTTTTATTGATTATATTTTATTTTATTTAAGTATTTTAATAACTACTATGATTACTAAAAATATTTCATAAATATTACTATCCATGTCAAAATAATCATTATAATCGTTAATTTTACATTTAATAAAAATGATATATCAAATACTATCTTTATTTATTATTGATGTATTTGAATTATTATAAATGTAAAATAAAAGAAAAATAAGCATTATAATCGTTAATTTTACATTGTTTAATAAAAATGATATGTCAAATACTATCTTTATTTATTATTGATGTATTTGAATTATTATAAATGTAAAATAAAAGAAAAATAAATTAAAAATATTAATTAGATGATACAATTAAAGAAGAAAAATATATTGCTTTGAAAACTAAAAACAGACTAATAATTTTTTATAGATATGATATTTATTTTGAAACGGAAGAATATTAATTATATCCTTAAATAATTTAACTATTATTTTTAAAATCAAATATAGTTTCTTCTTTTTTTTTTTAATCATAACAAACGTAATGTAATTTATTCATCAAAACATGTTTAATATAAGGAGGAATCAAATTAAATTTACTATGACTAGATAAAAAATTAGTCGTCCTAACAAGAGAATGAGCAACCAAATTTGTTTGACGTTTTACAAAATTCACCTCAAAGTTATTATAATTATGTAGCAAAGCTTTAATCGGAGAAATAATAAAGCAAAACTCGAAACCACCTTCAAGATTAGAATGGACGACTTGGACGACTCTTTGGGAGTCACTCTAAAAAATCACATTCTCTAAGTGTGAATCAACCGTTCCAAGGATTGTCTCCTTAAGGACCATGTCTTCAGCTTGAATCACGAAACAAGAACTAGGATCTCAAACCACTCCTGCACTAATAAAAAAACTCATGGTTATCACGAACACACCACCCTTTATTAGTATTACCATGGTTATAAGTTGTATCCACGTTGTATTTCAATCATTCTTCAATAGATGGATTCTAAGACAAAAGATAATGGTGGACCCTATTAGTCTCACGAACTTGTTGGGCCAGAAACCACTATTGTCACTTATGAAAAGCTATGATTAGCTTCAGCGCTGGTTTTTGTGTTGGTTCTTCAACGGATCGCCAACGTGTCACATGAAATGTTACAACCAGCATGGCAATCGATGTAGATATAGCAACAGATCAACGTACCTTTTCTTTCTTTTTTTAATTGAAAACTAACCGTTCAACGGCTAGTTGCTTTTTTTTTCAATTTATTTTTTTATAAATATAGTCTATATCTAAAATTTCACCAACACAAATTTTCTTTCACTTTTATTTTCTCTTCAATTTGAAATTTCTCTCTCACAATTTCATCATTTTAATCCTAAAATTTTAATTTTTTTCAACAATTTATTCTCAAATGGATCCTAATCATTTTCATTATTAACAAGCTTTCTTCAATTACATACAAAATTATCAAAATCATAATCCTCAAAATTCTCAAATTCCATCGGTGCCAACAAATTCCGTCATATTTCTTCCATCACCAAACAATCCAAATATGTTTCCTAGACCTCAAATGAATTCTAATAGTATAAAATTATCTACTCAAGTTCCACCATTTTCTACTCAAGTTCCACCATTTTCTACTCAACTTGGTACTGAAAAAGAAGAAAGGGTTGTCGTTAAAAAAAAATATCGAGAGCAATTTACAAGGGATGAGGATATACTACTTATCCAATCATGGCTCAATGTTTCAAAGGATCCAATTATGGGGGTTGATTAAAAGGCTGAGAGTTTTTGGTTAAGAATCGCGGCTAGTTATAACCAATATCATGGGAAATCACGGGAAAAGTTAGGGGAACAATTAAAATGTCGATGGCATCGAATAAATGGCATGGTTCAAAAATTTGTTGGGTGTTACAAAAATGTTGTTAAAGGAAAGAAAAGTGGGACATCAGAGTTATTCAAACTAGCCGTTATTCAAACCATTATATATACTACTACTTATGTCATTATTTTCTCATTCTCATATTTACCACATATCTCTCATTTTTCTCTCATTCTTTCCTAACTACAATGGATTCATACAATTCAGATAATTATGATCAAGATTTTTGGGCGTTGGTTGAAGGAGAATTTATGGACGACAGTGATGAAGAACAACAACTTCAGAATTTTGGGAGTTCTTCTAGGCGAAAGAGAATAACAACTATAGATCGAGGTTACGAAGAAGGGCACAATCGATTATTCAATGACTACTTATCGGAAAACCCAGTATACACAAATGTTCAATCCGAAGAAGGTTCAGAATGCATAGGCATGTATTTCTTCGAATTGTAGAAGCCCTTGGCAATTATGATGAATATTTCCAAATGAGGGTCAATGCAAATGGTAAAATGGGTCTTTCACCATTGCATAAATGTACAATTGTTATTCGTATGATGGCGTATGGGTCTCCTGCTGACCTTGTAGACGAATATGTTCGAATCGGTGAAAGCACTTCAATTTAGTGCTTACAAAGATTTGTTAAGGGCGTGAATGTTGTATTTGAGGATGAGTATTTAAGAAAACCTAACAACGCTGATGTTGAACATCTTTTGCAAATGGGAGAGTCACATGGCTTTCCATGTATGTTGGGTTCCATTGATTGTATGCATTGGGTATGGAAAAATTGTCTTGTTGTGCAATATACAATCGATGGGACACCATATAATATGGGGTATTATTTAGCAGATGGTATATATCCTGCGTGAGCTACATTTGTCAAGACCATTTCAATGCCACAGGGAGAAAAGAAAAAAAATATTTGCTTAACATCAAGAATCAGCTAGAAAATATGTGGAACGGGCATTTGGAGTACTTCAATCTCGATTTGCAATTATGTGTGGCCTAGCGCATGTCTGGCACATGGACACCATCAAGCATGCTATATATGTCTGCATCATATTCCACAACATGATTGTGAAAGACAAACGACATACATATGAAGGTAATTTTGATTACTCTTATGATAATGTGGATATCAACAACTCAACAACTGAAACATTTAGCGGTCTCCATCCGAATCTTGCAACAAGACTACAAAGAAGAGCAAGTATTCGTGAAAAACAAGTCTATCGTCAACTTCAAGGAGATCTAGTCGAATATATTTGGGAACGTTTTGGACATGAAGATGATGAAATTTAAGTTTGATTAATTATATGATGTTATTTATTTTTATTGTTTTTAATTATATATCATGTATTTGAGATTAATTTTAATTATCATTTTAGATTATAAGTTTAATTTGAATTTTATTTATTTTATATCAATTTTAATTTAAATAATTTAAATTATTATTTTAATTAATATAAAATTTAATATGAATAATATATTAATATATAAAGTAAAGTTATGAGATTTAATATGAGTTCTTCAGAGTTGTATCATTTGAGTGAAAAACTGAATGAATTATTTCAAATGACATGACTTAATAGGTCACACAAAGAATCCAAAAATAAATTTACTCTTGGATTGGTGATGGAGATCAAGCTTAGGCACTTCTACATACACATTGTTGTGCCAATAGATTTAAAATTCAATATAAGAAAAGTTAAATACATTTAATACTATTTTAAAACAGTAGTGGAGTATAAAAATAGTTAAAGGGGTAATCACTTTCAATTAATTCACTATTTTTCCATTTTATAGCAAAATAGTACACCTAAGAAAGTGGGATGAATGAATAAAATAGTGGACTTTTATTGTCGGTGTTAACTTAATTCAGACGGGTATGTTTTTCAAACTCATTTAAGATAGATATATTGAATTACACTGTACGTATACCTTTTTTAAAGAGTTTAACTATGAAACTTAAGAAAAAAAAATATAGATTGGAACTCACATATCATATTAGATTTAAGAAATTGCTACGTTACTCTTTCTATAATTTTATTTCACATATAATAAATGTAGTTTTTTTATACATAAGGAGATTAAAAATAAACAAAAAAAACTAAGACATATACCTATAGAGAAACAAACTCTCCTTTAATCTTTTTAAAGAAATAATACTAATAAGAATAACATGTAAATTTATAAGAGAGAAATTTACATCATGGTCTCTGAAGATTCACTGCATCATTATATTTGTTTGTCTCATGATGATGATCTAAATAATACATTTTGGAGTGTGTATAAGGAGAATGACTTCCTTAAATAAAACTTGGAGATGAAAGATTCAAGTAAAATGATTTTGAACCATAGTAATAATTTGATTTTAATTTTTTTTTTTTTTTTTTGCAGTTAAACGTATTTGAATGTCCACTTCAGATCTTCACACACTTAACTTGGAGTCATGCATCACACTTTTCTCAATTATTGGAGTTGATTCAACGGTCTTGTGTTTCTTGCATTGCATTTATCAATGACAGTTCTAACTGTCGTCCATATATAAGGACATTTTTGCGCCACATCAAGGTATGATTCATATGCTCTAACAAAGTTACGCTTCACAAACCTAGTGACTTGGTCGTTGAAGTATTAACCTGACAGATACACCCTTTTACTACTTCCATAACATACTTCGCCAACAAATCACCAATTTTTTGTTCCACATCGAAATAGTAGTGTTGCTTGAAGGATGCTTTCTTGATTCTCACGAATTTTCACGTTGGATTCCTCTAATTTCCTTTGTTTCACCACTGTAACACTTTTTGTTAACTGATTCAACAACCGCAAATTTTCATAATCCTAAACAATGGTAGCTTCCAAGGTAACTCGGTTGGTCGCTCATCACATTGATTCCTCTACAACTAAAGTCGTTGTGTCAAACCTCATGTACACTCTTAAGGTTCATCTCATATCCCTTTGGACATGTAGTTTGGTATTACTTACTTCTCCAACCACGATTTTTATCCAAAACCTAACCTCTCTTCTAGATGGATGGGGAACTTTCTAGGTTTTATTGTCGTTCTAACTATTCCAACAACTATTCCAAGGTCAAACGTCGAAACAATCTCTAGCGCAAGTTTAATTTTCTAGACCATAAATGTCTCATAACCTTCAACAACTTCAAGCCACATTTGGATCTTTGAAAAATGACTGAGGATGGATTGTTTTTTTCAAGAAAAGTTGGGGTTGAAATGTGTGAGAAGCGTGAGTGATATCCTTACTCGGACCTGACCTTATATTAAATATGAAGAAAAATGATTGACTGAAGACATGGAGAGAAACAAAGGATTAGCGAACCCGGGGGATGGTAGGCACGGAGACAACACACGTTCGGAAGACGAAGATAGTAATACACATATAGGGTCACGTGTTAAATTCTCATCATACACACCACTTAACACCTCATGAGTAAATATCCTATGGGAATGTGACAACATGAAATTCAAAGAGGTCAGAGTGAGATACGTTCACCCTCTAAAAGAGTCTACAAGGACAGATAGTTCGAAATTTATACGCTTCCACGAGAGCCATGGGAAGATCATTGATGAATGATTTCACTATACCAAACAAGACCTTAGACAACGCTTTAAAGCGTTGTCTAAACCTGCACTGCTAAAGCTTTAGACAGCGTTTTGGTTAATGTCGAAAGCGTTGTCTAAAGGTGCTTTATACAACGCTTTTATTGTCAAAAGCGCTTTCTAAACCCCACTTCAGACGACGTTTTTTTCCTTTTTATTATACCTTAGACAACGCTTTTTATTTTTATGGTATACCTTAGACAACGCTTTCACTAAAAGTGTTGTCTAAACCCCACCTTAGACAGCGCTTTTTGTTGAAAGCGCTGTCCAAGGTATACGAAATTTTTAAAATAATTTCCTTTAAAAAGCGTTGTCTAGATTTGCCAAATTATAGGCACCTGTTTTGCATCCACATTTTTCACCGGGTTCTTAAACCAAAATTTGTACCTATTCATTCCAACCAGAATTTGCACCAAATTTGCCTATTTAACCATACCAATTTAGGCACCGATTTATATATACAAAACAATCGGATTTTCAAACAAATATCTACGAAACAATTTATACAAACATACCAATTTAAATATACAACATAGTTATTACAAATCATTTTCATCCAACTACATAAACATAGTTATTACAACATAGTTGTTCAAATGAAATCTACATAAACAAAAATTTGATAACACTCTGAGCTATACATTTTCATCCAACTATACTATCACCTGAAATAACACAAAAATATTATAATTGATCAATTAAAAGAAGTCATAATAAATATGTCTATAGTTACACACACATACTCAAAATTTTCATCAATTAAAGTAAGATTCCAATATACCTTAACACTCCGAACTCCATAATGAATTGACACCAATCCTCTTTAATTTCTTCCAAATGATCTCTTGAATAACATGCACAATTGAATTCATCAAAGTACTACATAATAATATAACATATTTTGATTTAGTTTCAACTATTTAATTATATGAGAAATATGTGTTAAATATTAAAATAACTCATAAGTTAGAAATACATACATCGATTGGAATATCTAATCGGTCCAAAAAAGAGTTTCTTTCATAAACCTCAACATGAAATATCCGCAATCTATACCATTACATTACCGAGGACACTACACATGAAAAGAAAATATGGATAAATCCTAAGTCTTATCAAGTATCATCACTAATATAATAAAAAATGTGATAATTAATATACCGTCACTTTTATCCATGTAATGTTGTTGGTTTTCCTCTTTGATACTTGGATATCTCGTTGGACTCGAAAAGCTTGTATAATGCTAATAAAATATAAATGAAAATTTAGAACAATTCACATTAATAAATAAATAAATACACACATGAATATTTAGAACAATCACACTTACGTGTCAATCATGTTCTTCATATTCGGGTATGTTGTCCAATCATTTCCTAATGAGTCAAGATAATAAACAAATTCTCTGATAGAATTAATTGCGACCAACAACCAATGTTTACTGTAAGATTAAACAAATGTTAGATGGAAACTTTCTACACGACGTCAAAATACAAAAAAATTATAATAGATGAATTTAGAATGAAAATCTAACCCGGTATTAAACGGTAAAAAGAACAACTTTTTCGTATCTTTTTTGGCCATGAAGAGGTTGCGTACATACACCATGATCTCATCTGGTATACTTAAGATTAAACTTAAGTTGACGGCCCTGGGGATTAGGAATGCAAATCTTTCGTCCAATCCAATTGGGCGCATCACTTTGTCATACAAAAACTTAAATAAAAACATCATTAACGTTAGACTATTCATTTGAAACATAAAGTAAATAAGTTATGCAATTAATATAACAAGTAGATCGGATATACCTCACGTATGTATTGACAACATTGACGCCTAATTCTTCATGACGAAATACTTGCATAAATTCGTCATTACCAATTGATTGTTCATATTCAAAGCCAAAAATACATTCCTCCATATGTATAAGACGAATACCTCTGGTTGGAATATCTGTCAATTCTAGAAACGTCTGAAGGCATGACCTATACTTGGAGGTAGGTTTTTTTTCTAGTTGCGGTCTTCTTAGCACCAACCTTTTTTTGTGTGTGGAGACGTTGCTAATCTCCTTACCATGAAGCTACATATCATATAATTAGTTAGATGAAGTATAAGATCACGAATTTAACATTGAATCTACACATTATGGTTAACAAAGGTTCATATACTTGTAGAAATGCGCGTAAAAATATGATGTACCTCTTTTTTTGAAACAACAGATTCGGTATGCCGCGGAATCCCCTTGTTTTTTCCTTTGGATCTTGTTGGAGTCTAATTAACATTACCATGTAAAAAATGTTAGTAAAATGCACGTAAAAACTTTCACATTAAGGTTAACAAAGGTTCATAATGGTTTTAATTAAGCATACTGATCAGTGCATTTTAATGTGCATTCTCCCATGATTGCACTTAGGAATTTCTTTAGTTTTCTTTGTTTATTTTTATATTTTAATTTTTTTCTAATTTACTTTATTTTTGGCTTAATTTAATTTTCAGCTTTTACGGAAATGATCATAAATAGAGTTCCAGGAATCTGATTGAGGCGTTCTAACAGTCGATGGAAGTTAAGAGAGAGAGCTATAACTTTTGTGTTGGAGTCGAAGTCAGATTCGGAGTCATATTTTCCAGAATTTCGTTTGAAGCTGCTGCATTAGTTTTATTTAGTTTCAGGTCATTTAGAATTGGGTCTGGGTTATGTATTTGACCCAGTTGGGTTGTAAACGGGTTTTTTTAGGTTTTTCTATTTAACCTAGAAGCCGCAACTGTTCAATACACACTTTTTTACGATTTTATTGTATTTTTCTTACGCTTGAAAGAACCGGAATGAAGAACTAATTCCAAGGCAAAATCCTGCTGATTACAGGTTCCATCATACTTTGAAGTTATAATAATTTTCAATCCAAATTCTGTTCCTTTCAATATTGTAATATGTGATCATTGTTTACTTAATTCGATTATCATATATTAGTGTTGATTTAATTTTATTGTTGTATGATCCTTGACCGTAGTCACGTTAGCGTTTGCTTAATTCGTTATCGTGTTTGATTAAACCGTGTTTGCTTAATTCACGAGAGCTTAAATCTGTTTGCTTAATTCGGATAATAGGAACATACATCACATAAAATCAGTTGCGCTTGTCAATGAATTTTATAATCAAATAGGAATAGATAATCCACTTAGGAGGTTGAAATTATAATAACCAATGATAAGTTGGAACCCAAATCAGTAGGATTAGCCGTTTTAGCTTATTTGGTAATCACTTTTTATTTTAATTGCTTTTTCTTCAAATTAAAATCTAAACCCCCATTAATCGTTACTATCGTTAGTTAATAAGATCAAGAATCCTTGTGAGACGATTTGAGTCATTGTCGCTATACTACGTTTTCAAAAATTACTCGTTTTTGATTCGTGCGCGACACGCGGATCAAATTGGCGCCGTTGCCGGGGATTCTTGTTGTTATTAACCGATTTTATAGTCATAGGTATAGTTTTCTATCCAGTTTTTTTCTTTTCTTTTTTGTTGTATTTGTTGATTTTCAGGGTTGCAATACTGGTTGCAGTATAGTGATAAGTTTTCCAGCCTTTCAGGTAAGTTGGAAGCTACTGTTTCGATTTGCTCTGATTTTTTTTTCCAGAAAATCAGAAATAAATCGAAGAACAATACTTTTTTAGAATAGAATTCTAAAATATTCCGACCCTCAAAATCGCAAATTTTGCGTTTTTCTATTTTATTTGATTTATTTTCTCTTTTCATATTTTTTAAAAAATCTGAAATTTTTTGTGCGAGCTTTACTTGATTTAATTAGATTTTTAGCGTTATTTTTATATTTTTTTAGATTTTATTTTAATTGCTTTTCTTTTTTTTCATTCTTTTTAAATATGTATTGATTTTATTTGATATTGTGTTGAAATTCATAATCATATCATGACTGATCAAAGAACTCTGAGAGAACTGGCTGAACTTGTGAATTATAATGCTTTATGTATTGAATATCCTGTTGTTGATGCACCTTTCGAATTGAAATTTGGTTTAACACACTTTTTGCCAAGTTTTAATGGTTTTGCAGATGAGGATCCGAATAAGCATCTAAATGAATTAGAAGTAGGGTGCTCTACACCTTCTGAACCTTCACTAGAGGATCTTGTAAACCAAATGGCTACAAATAATATCAAGAATCAACAACAAATAGATTCTAATTTTCATACTTTGCAAATACAACTTGATCAACTTACCACTTCGATGAATGCCATGCAACAAGCTCAAGGATCAAACTAACAACCTTTGGAAGAACATTCTATTTTTCAAAAGAGTTTCCTTCTGAAACTGTTGATGATACTTGTATTAATTTGTTTGCAGCTGATTTTCCATCATTGTCTGATTTTGATGATGTTTACTCTTGTGATGTTTGTAGTGACACTAAAATTTGCCCTGTTTGTGATGAAATTGAGGTTGCCTTGCAAGTTGATATTCTTACTGCAAATGAGGTTGCAAATAAATTTGTTCATGTCAATGAAGCTCTCGACACCCCGACTTCCCGGAATAAACCATCCATCGAGAAATCACCCTCTTTAGAGCTGAAGCCACTTCCTAATAATTTATTTGAATTTGTGCAGGAAGAGAAATCATTACAGGAACATAAGAAGGTAATTGGATGGAATTTGGTTGACACTTGTGATATTAGCCCATCCATGAGTATGCATAGGATCTCAATTGAAGATGGAACAAAAGTAGTGAGGCATCCCCTTAATCCTTAGATTCTTAAAGTTGTTGAAAAGGAGATCACTATCATGTTCACATTCAACACTTTTACTTATCAAAGATTCTTTTTTGATCCTGGAATAAAAGGCGAAGACACTAATAAAAACTTGAATATTAATGGATACTACCTAAAGATACTCTATGAGATCCCCACTTTGGAAGAAGAGACTGTAGAAGAGCTCTCTTTAGGAAATGCGGCTTATGTGATCACATATCCACCTTGACTACTCGGGTGTGTTCTTTCCTTTCTCTCCCTCTTATTTTATATTTATATCCTTTCATTGAGGACAATGCTTGTTTTAAGTGTGGGGGAGGGAATAATTTATTTTCTTTGTTTTTGTTTTGTTTTTGTTTGTTTTGTTTTGTTTTAGAAACACTATACTTTTTTTTGAAAGTTTTAGGCTATAGATTGTTTTGAGGTTAGTTGTGGAGACTTGGTAAAAGTTCACAAGACCGGTATCGTTTTAACACCTTAAGTCTCTTGAATATGGAAATCATTTTGAATATTTGTTATGTCATAGCCTTGAGTTCTCATCCTTTAATATCTCTTAAGTAGTTTATCTAGAAGTCAGCACCATCTAGAAATCACACTAAGTAATTAAGCTGATGCAAATAAGTGAATGATCTTGCGCTTAAAAAAATATTTGAATAGGAATCCTCCTTATAAGTTAGGTGACCCTCACCCGGTCATTTAGCCTAACGGATGTGAAACCTTAAGAAAAAAAGATTTTTGTTGTTACTAAAGTAACTTTAAAATATTGTCAAGTATGAATCATAATCACTAACAGGCTTATTTACCATGTGTATGAATAGATAACGGGCTTAATGTGATTGCACTAGAATGAAAAAGAGCAAAAGGGAGGATGAGTAAGTTAGGCTTAGGCATGATAAAATGATTCGAAATGGTTTGTATATGATGGAGGCTTATGACCGCACAATTGCGGATTTGTGTTCTTACGATATCCTTAGTGTGTAAGATTAGTACCTATCGATGCTATCTTAATCGAAGAAGAGTTTGTAGCCTAGAATGAGTATCTGAATGATGTTGTGTTTCTTGAGTCTTGAGTTTATTTTTGCTCGGAGTGCAAAAGTTCAAGTGTGGGGGAATTTGATCAGTGCATTTTAATGTGCATTCTCCCATGACTGCACTTAGGCATTTCTTTAGTTTTCTTTGTTTATTTTTATATTTTAATTTGTTTTTCTAATTTACTTTATTTTTGGCTTAATTTAATTTTCTTACTTAATTTTCAGCTTTAACAGCTTTTACGGAAATGATCATAAATAGAGTTCCAGGAATCTGATTGAGGAGTTCTAACAGTCGATGGAAAGCTAAGAGAGAGAGAGCTATAACTTTTGTGTTGGAGTCGAAGTCAGATTCAGAGTCATATTTTCCAGAATTTTGTTTGAAGTTGTTGCATTAGTTTTATTTAGTTTCGGGTCATTGAGAATTGGGCCTGGGTTATGTATTTGACCCAGTTGGGTTGTAAACGGGTTTTTTAGGTTTTTCTATTTAACCTAGCAACCGCAACTGTTCAATACACACTTTTTACGATTTTATTTTATTTTTCTTACGCTTGAAAGAACCGGAATGAAGAACTAATTCCAAGGCAAAATCCTGCTGATTACAAGTTCCATCATACTTTGAGGTTATAATAATTTTCAATCCAAATTCTATTCCTTTCAATTTTATGATATGTGATCATTGTTTGCTTAATTCGATTATCATATATTAGTGTTGATTTAATTTTATTGTTGTATGATCCTTGACCGTAGTCACGTTAGCGTTTGCTTAAATCGTTATCATGTTTGATTAAACCGTGTTTGCTTAATTCACGAGAGCTTAAATCTGTTTGCTTAATTCGGATAATAGGAACATACATCACATAAAATCAGTTGCGCTTGTCAATGAATTTTATAATCAAATAGGAATAGATGATCCACTTAGGAGGTTGAAATTATAATAACCAATGATAAGTTGGAACCCAAATCAGTAGGATTAGCCGTTTTAGCTTATTTGGTAATCACTTTTTATTTTAATTGCTTTTTCTTCAAATTAAAATCTAAACCCCCATTAATCGTTACTATCGTTAGTTAATAAGATCAAGAATCCTTGTGAGATGATTCGAGTCATTGTCGCTATACTACATTTTCAAAAATTACTCGTTTTTGATCCATGCGCGACACGCGAATCACATACCTCATATTCGACACTAATGAGGCTTGTCGGCCATGCAACAAATGAGCTTATTGCTTGTTCCACCGTTGTTGCATCCGAAGCATCGTCAGGATATGGTAATAATGCATTAGGATCTACAGAAATTTAAACTGATACTTTCAAACATCCAGGAAGGAGGGGTTTATTGTGAAGTGATTGATCCACAATGTTATACTTTTCCCTTGCCAACCATCCGATATGTCGGTGACGATAAGTATAGCTGACAAAGGGAAATGCCCAAAAACAAATAATAAATATGACATTGTTAATGTGTATATATGTCAATTAATATAATTTAAGCTAATAATTTAATTTCATAAAAATAAATATAATTACCTCTGGAATATTCGGTTGAAAGTTACAGTTGATATTGTCTTTGTCCGAACCATCTTTAAAACAAGTTGAAGTGTTACTTTCTTTTTCTTTTCTTAATTCACGAACTTCAGCTTCCAGTGCTTCCAATTTTAGTTGAAGTTCTTTGTTACTAGGAGTCTTTCCTTTTTTAATACTCAAGGAGATCAGAGTGATCCCAAATCCCTTACCCCTAACCCGACCCGAATACTCACGGACATCTAATGCCTGACTAAGTATGCTCCTAGTATCATCTGGAGAGAAAGACTGAGATGTCGCCTCCTGAAAATCAGATGAATATCGAATATTTGTCAAATATATGTTAATAAAAATTTTATTTAATTAAATAAATAATGTTCTACTTACACATTTGTCATATACTTGAAGAATATCTTCTTTAGCAACTTCAGACTTGCTCACACGGGTTTCCTTCCACAAAACATGTGCAGGAAGAAATGTTTCAGAACTTTTCTCCTTTTGCAACTACATATTAAGTCAAATAATATGATCAAATATGACTCATGATGAACAAATATATTATTGCAATTTATATATACTTACGATAGATTGATCTAAGCGTCCATATCCGACACGTCCTTTTTTGTATGGATATGCGGGACTTGATGCTCTTTCCCGTTTTGTTTCACTTATTCTTTTAAATTCTGAGGTTTTATGTTTGGATTTAAACGTGTCTCATTCTTCTTGTGAAATCAAACTTTCATATTTCTTTGGAAGCTTCGCATCAACATGATTACCATCTTCATCCCTAAGATACTTGGATGATAAAAATATTTTAAACCCTCTTAGTAGCTTTCCGATCAATTTAAGACAAAAATCTCTTCTATCATCTTCGATGTTGAAACACCTCTAAGAAAAACATACACATTGTGCGTTAGTACAAGTAATTTAAAAGACATAATTAGTTCGCATAATTAAAGACATAATTATTGTACCTTTATCTCACTCCAGAGTTTGTCTTTGGCTTCTTTCAAATGTTTATTTCTCCAATCATCACAAGTAATTGGAATCTCATTCCTTACTAGTGCACCAATGAAACTAGTCAAGGTATGACCGTTAGGTTCTATAAGCTACCCATGTGGGCTCCAATGCACATCTAGAATGATGCCTCGGTCTCTACCATGGATCACTTTCTTCATCACTATTATGCCTCTTCAATCTCGTCTTCCATAGATACCTTTTTATTACCTCCTTCATGTGTAGAATCATCATCATGTGGGTGATCATCGTTAGTGGCCATATCTAACCTGTAATAAAGAAACCAATGATATTAAATATAAATTATAATGAAAGCAATTGAAAATGAAAAATAAAGAAACCAATGATATCAAATATAAATTATAATGAAAGCAATTGAAAATGAAAAATAACTCCAAAATATGACAAATTTGCATATTTGAGGTTTAAGTCCTTCATACTTGATATATGCATTGCTTCAGCTAGCACGGTGACACCACTATTTTGCATAGTACTCGTATCATTTTGTTCTTTGGTATAAAATGTGTACCAATTAATTGTGTATGCGCTATGAGAAAACACATGCACACTTGGACCATATGCCAAACATCTCAACATTTCTGTTACCGAAGAAGGATTTGAAGAGCGCTTCAAATAAATATGATCCTTTAACCATTGTATGAAACTTTTATTGTGCTCTCGTACTATCCAATTTTCATTTATGTTCGGATTTAACCTTCGGAGTACATCCTTGTGCATTTCAACATATGGCTCAACCTCATTATCATTGTGCAGAACATACAAATGCACTTGATCCCGTTCATCCCTTGATATTGTCACAATTTTATTTCCAATTAATTTTTTACCTTCCTTTTTTTCGAAAATATGAGATTTGGGGAGTCCAATCGATTGAACGTTGGATAAATATTCAGTACAAAACTCATCAGCTTCTTCAACAATGTATCGTTCAATAATACAACCCTCTAATCGACTTCGGTTTTTCACGTACCCTTTTACTATTTTCATATACCATTCAGCAGGGTAAATCCATCTCATATAAGTTGGTCCACACAACTGTGTCTCTTTCACAAGATGAACAACTAGATGTACCATTATATCAAAAAATGAGGGAGGAAAATACATTTCAAGCTCACACAAGGTAATTACTATCTCTTTTTGTAGTGTTGGTAAGATCTCGGGATCGATCACCTTACTACAAATTGACCTAAAGAAAAAAACACAATTTAGTTATGGCACTTCTTAATTTTTATGGCAAAATAGAACGTATACCTATTGGTATAAAATGTTTCATTATAACATGGCAATCATGTGTCTTCAAACTCTTCAACTTGAGGGCTTTCATATACACAAGCCTTCTAATATCTGAAGAGTATCCTTTTGGAACCTTAACTTCACTCAGAAACTTACACAAATTTTTTTTCTCCTTTCTAGATAGAGTAAAAGCAGTAGGTGGTAGATATATCCGTCTTCCTTTCTTCACGAGTGCTAATTCAGTTCTCATTCCCATTTTTAACATGCCCTCCCTTGCTTTAAGGCCATCCTTAAACTTTCCTTTTATATTGAGCAACATACCGATAACACTTTCAAATACATTTTTTTCAATATGCATAACATCGAGAAAATGTCTCATGTACAAAGACTTCCAATATGGCAATTCAAAAAATATCGACCTCTTCTTCCACCGACCTTTGACAACCTTATATGCAAAAGGTTTGCCAAACTCAGTATGCACATCTTTCACCTTTTCAAAAACTTGGTCACCTGATAATGTGGGTGGAGCTTTACGCAGTTCGGTGTCTCTGTTGAATGCTTTTATCCATCCACGGTAGTGATGTTTAGAATGTAAGAATATATGATGACCGAGAAACACATTCTTTTGAAAAAGTTCCAATCGAATCGTATCGGTTCCATCTTCACAAACAGGACACACACGTTGACCTTTAATGCTATACCCAGATAGATTCTCGTATGCTGGAAAATCATTAATTGTGCCAAAAAACATCACCCTCAAATTGAAACTTTCTTTCCTATATCCATCATAAACCTCCACACCGTTCTCCCACAAAATCTTTAAATCTTATATCAAAGGTGTCAAGTATACGTCTATGTCATTCCCTAGTTGTTTAGGCCCATAAATTAACATATATAACATCATGTACTTACGCTTCATACATTGCCATGGAGGTAGGTTATAAATCATAAGAATCACATGCCATGTGGTATGTGAGATACTTTTAAGACCATGCAGGTTCATTCCATCAGTAGATAATGTCAAGCGAAGGTTTCTTGCTTCTTCTCCAAAGTCAGGATAATCATTATCAATTTTCGACCACTGTGGTGAATCAGTCGGATGTCGATACTTTCCATCAATAATTCTTTCATATGCATGCCAAGTCAGGTGTCTTGCATCAGTTTCACTACGAAACATGCGCCTAAATCTCGAAATTATAGGAAAATACCATAAGAATTTTGATGGAGACAATTGTTTATTATAACGAGACAAACCGCATTTAGGGCACTCAGTTAACGAGGCATATTCGTTTTGAAACAAAACGCAATCGTTTGGACAAGCATGTATCTTATCATAGCTCATGCCAATAGAGAACAACATTTTTTTCCTCATAGATTCGATCAGGAAGAACATTATCCTCCGGTAGCATTTCTCTCATAAGGGCCAACAAATCTGTAAAACTTTTATCCGACCATCCATTGTCCGCCTTTAAGTTGTACAACTTTAATACCGCAGACAGTATTGTGAATTTAGTGCAACCTTTATACAATGGTTTCTCTGCATCGCTTACCAACCTCTCAAACATTTCAGGACAATCATGAAGATCTTCTTCAAGTGCTTCTACAATCTCTTCGACTCGATCACAATCGTATGTTTCCGTGTCTTTATCGTCTGAAGCATAGGTCGTATTACTTTTCCCACTCGGTTCAACATTCTCGTTAATTTTCTCACCATGAAATTTCCAAAACTGATAACTTCGATCAATTCCATGCCTCAATAAATGTGATGTCAATCCATCTACGTCAACCTTACCAATATAACAACAATCCAAGCAAGGACATTTAATTCGACTGGGGTCTTCAACGTGTTGAACAAAAAACTTAACGAATTCCGCAACCCCATTCTCGTACTCTTTGCTCAATCAATCGGCAAACATCCATTTTTTATCCATGGGTTTCCTACTTATTAAGGTAAACAAAATAAAATACCTTAGAATGTCATTAACAAACCGTACCACCGATATGTTATTCTACTATAACACACTATTCACAAATAAGCCACACAATATTTCTAAACATGAATTATCCAAGCTATAACTATTAATCAGCACTTCTTTAATCTCAAACTAAACGTGTACTAACAAATCAAACTAAACGAGATTAAAATAATAAGCACTTTCTCAATCTAAAAAAGAGATTAAAATAAAAAGTTATTCCCATTAAAATAATAAGCACTCCCTCAATCTCAAAAAGAGATTAAAATGATAAGCACTTCTTCAAACAATGTCAACCATATACAAAAAGATATTAAACTAATAAGCACTTTTACAACAATGTCAACTATATACAAAAAGAGCTTAAAATAATAAGCACTTATTTAACCAATGTCAACTATATTCAAAAAGAGATAAGTTATTTTCGTCTTTATAAGCTACTTATATCATCAATGTCATCTTTATAAGCTATTTATATCATCAATGTCAACTATTTTCGTGTTTTCCCTAAACACGGATGAGATGATTTTGTGCCCTAACGGAGAAAAAGAAGACACTTACAAAAAATGAGACGGTGTACGATGGAGTATGGAGCACGAAGGCAACAATAGACGTCACGGAGGAGCACGGTGGTAGAAAACGGTGGCGATTGAAGCTTTGTTCTGTAAAAAATGGCCGTTCGCAGTCGTCGTTCGCAGGTGAGAGAAAGAAAGATATGAAAATAGAAACTAAGTATTCTAATTATTTCATATAATTAGACCTTAGACAGCGCTTTTGTGGAAAGCGTTGTCTAAGGGAGCCCTTAAACGGCGTTTTTGAACAGCGCTGGCTAAGGTCAACCTTAGACAACACTTTTGATTTTATATATATTTTTTTAAATTAAAAGACCTTAGACAACGCTTTCCTCAAAAGAGTTGTCTAAGATATACCTTTAAAAGCGCTGTCTAAGGTCTATCTTAGACAACACTTCAAAAAGCGTTGTCTAAGGTATGACTTTTAGCAGCGCTTTTATTATTTTTCTTGAACAGTTTCCGTGTTTTATTTATTTTTTACTTATAGCAGCGCTTTCTTAATAAAGTGTTGTCTAAGGTGCGCTGTTAAACGTCCTTTTTGGCGTAGTGTTTTACTTAAAAGATGTTATAAAAGATTATTAAGAAAGGATGATTGGGAAGATATGCTCTACAAAGTGAAAAGAATTATGACTATAAAATACACATAGGTTCCCCTAGGAAATTCAAAAGAGGGAGCGACTCACCACTAAAGAAACATCCCCCAATGAGATAAGACACCACCTATGAAAATAATTGAGGTTATAGAGATTGCCAATAAGTGCAAACATTACATTGATAATAAAGATGAAGTTAGGATGGGTGAAACGATTGTTCATAGCATTCGTCGTTGGTGGCTACAACTTCATAGCATCCATAACTAGAGGTTTCTTAGGACGAAGACATTGTCAAAAGGGAACGTGAAGAGGACAATTGTTAAAATGATGGTGGTAGATAATAATGAAGATATAGTTGCAAACGAGAAACTAGAAAGACATATCCTAGGGTTTAAGGATAATTAAAAAGTATGAAGTGTTCCTAAAGATGTCTTTCTACTAGTTATTATCGCGACTGTGGTCAATATTGATGTCTCGAGGGTACTCATTGATAGTGGGAGCTCGTGTGACATCATACATGTTGAGCTTCTTAAAAAGTTTGGATCAAATAGAGAAAAGTTATCTCCCTATACGAGTTATAATGTGCAGTATTTCAATGGGATATGAATCTGTCCTTAGGGTTTTATAGAGCTTGTGGTCACATTCGAAGAAGATAGGGACATCCGAACAATAAACTTGCAGTTCTTGGTGGTTCTTTGAAAAAGTGTCTACAATTTCATATTAGGAAGACCTTTTTTAAGTAATTCTAAGTATAATGTCCACCATCCATCAGAAAATAAAGCACCGTAACCTACACAAAGAATCGGGTGACTATATCTGTTGACATAATATGAGGTCAGTGTATACATAAATCCATGTAATGTAACTCGGATGAAACATTTGTCAATAAAAGATGAAGGAACCCCTAAACATAAATGCCATTCACTTTGAAAAACATATAAAGGGTTTTAAAAAGGAAGCACCATACAAAGGGAAGTCGACGTAAATCAAGAACAATTGTCCCAAGAGAACACCTATGCGACCCAATTGAAATAATTTCACAACTAAGTAACTTTCATTAAATACAATTAAATTGTTTCATTACCCATTGAATTTACCCTCATGCATATCGAAAGATTACTTGACGAGGTTTTAATGCATGTTATACCCCCAGGATGACTCCAGGATGTCTTCCAAATCCTCTTATAAAGTTTTTGTAACAACCCAATTTCATAATTTAATTATTTATTTAATTATTTATGAATATGAGTATTGTGTAGTAGTTTGTGGTGTTTGGTGAAATTGTTTTATTTAAATAGTGATATTGGAATAATTATAATTATTAAGAATAAAATAGGAGAAGTTGCAGGTCTTATGGGTAACTTGGTCATTTGAGAAGGTTATGAGAAGGGGGAATACGATTAGTTTATCATAACTCGCGTATTTGGTGAAGATTGAAAGAACACTCTGAAGAACCAGGATGCTAAGGTCGGAATTGCTCAAGAGGTGATCGGAAAAGCTCATTTGACTAAGGTATGGGGAGTAATTTTTATTCAATATCTATAATGTATAGGTAGTCTTATGAGAAAGGGGATTTTTTAGGAAAACCTTAGGGTTAGGAGGATTGTTGGTAGATTTTTGATGAATTGATGTTGTTAGATGTTATAGGTGATGATTATATGATGATAATAAGTAGAAAGAATGAATTCTGCTATTTTCTGTTGATTAATGATGGTTTGGATGCGTTTGGTCGCAGCTGGAGTGTGTGGAAAATCGCAGGGTTCTCTGCCAAATTTCGCCTTCTCGCTTAGCGAGCGAGTGAGACTTTGGGAATCCCGCAACCAGAGAGTAGCTCGCTTAGCGAGACCTGTAACTTTTTGAAAAATATTTTATTTTCTCGAATGACTCGAAATGACTTATTTTGTTGTCTTGTGTTGCTATGATGTTGTTATGAATTATTTCTATGCTATAATATGCTAAATGTGTAAGGGTTTGTGATGAAATGATGTTTAGGTGATTATGTTGTAATATGATGATATGTAGCCTTGATGACATGCATAGGCAAAGTAGTAGATGTAGGAATAATGAATGATGGATGATGATGAATGTTGATGCAAGTGTTGATTATGATGGTTATGTTGATGTTGTTGCATCGTTGAATTTATGGCATAATTATGTTGGGGCTTCGGTCCGTTGGTAACTTCAATCTTATTGTGTGGATTGAAGTGATATGTTGTTATATTGTGCTCCCTTGTGAAAGGTTGATGGCCCAATGTCCATCCATGATGATGTTTCGGTATCACATGCATATTATGAAGATTGCATTTCATTCTTGGTGGCATAGCATGATTGCATTTGTTTTATGATGATTTGGTTAACTTTGTTGTGTATGGGTGAGAGTTGACGTAATTGATGTATTGTTGCATGTTGTCTTATAATTTTGTCTTTATATTATTTATATTGAATGTGAATTTACTCACTATGTTTTCCTTTCATGATGGTCTATTATGCCATCCTGCAGATACTCAAGAATAGCTCGGTGTTTGCAGGTAGCTTGGAGTGCGTCCTTTTGTCGTTTATAGAGTCGAGGGTGGTGTCCTGCTCTGTGTCGTGTATCATCAAGAATGTTTGGATGCTTTATTGTTTGTTTTATTTTTTAACCCGTATAAAATGATGTTTTGGAAATTAACAATTGAATTTTATACTATATTGATTTAAGTTGTTAAATGATGATCCGCTGCGTAGTAATGATGTTGGTTTTAATTATGAGGCATGTTGTAACCTATGTTACGGGACAGGACACATAAATGAGATAATTAATGTTTTGTTGAAATATGATGCCCTTTTATGTTGAAACTCTGATTTCTTTGAATAATTTAGTATAATTAAGTTGTGGGGTAAAAAGGGTGTTACATTAGTGGTATCAGAGCCTGGTTGGTATGTCAGGTCGTGTGTTGTTGTTATCGGTCTGTTGTCAGTCGTTACTTGTTAACAATTATTTCTTTTATGATGTTGTCAATGTTGTTCAGAATGGATGGAAATAACACATGTGCTCTTGCTGAAGTTGTTGCGGTGTTGGCTGAGGCTACGGCTCGAAACAATGAACAAGATGAGTTTCGTGCTTTGGAGAAGTTCCAGAGTAACAGTCTGCCGATTTTTGAAGGAGATTATGACCCGTATAACGCACAAAAGTTTCTCAAGGAAATTGAGAAGATCTTTAAAGTGATGGAGTGTATGAATGCGCAGAAGGTATAGTTTGGTGTGGGATGATACTCGTCAGCGTTTGGAGGATGTTGGTACTGTGGTGATTTGGGTAGTGTTCAAGAGGGAGTTTATGGGGAAGTATTTTCTGGAAGATGCTCGTGGTAAGATGGAGGTGGAATTCCTTGAGTTGAAACAAGAAAACATGATGGTGGTAGAGTATGTTATTAAGTTCGAGAAGCTAGTGAAGTATTGTCCTCACTACAACTGTGTTAATGTTGAGTTGTCCAAGTGTCTTAAGTTTGAGAATGGGCTGAGACCAGAGATTAAACAGGGGATTGGATGTTAGCATATCCGTAGGTATGATGAGCTGGTGGAAAGAGTAGAATTTATGATGAAGATAGCTGAGTTTGATCTTCTCACTACAAGCAACTGAGTGAGAAGAGAGAGAAAGGCCGATTTAGAGAAAATCCTTATGTAACTCCAGCTGAGAAAGGGAAACAAAAGGTTTCAGATGGGAAGAATCCATGTGGGGGAGCAGGTTTCATTCCTCCCAAGTGCTACAAATATGGAGAATTCGGTCATAATTCTGATGTGTGCAGCAATCCAGTGGTGAGATGCTATAGGTGTGGCAAGAGAGGTCATCGGGTTGGTGATTTTCCGAATGAAGGTCCAACTTGTTTTAATTGTGGTGAATAGGAGCATATCAGCACCCAATGTCTGAAGCCTGAGAAGAATGCTAATGTTGCGCAGACCAATGGCAGAGTATTCACTTTGAGTGGTTCTGAAGTTCCTAAGAAGGACAACTTGATTAAGGTACATGTTTTATTAATGGTGTTGAGTTGATTGCAATTATTGATACTGGTTTTACGCATTCTTTTATTTATCTTGAATGTGCTAATAAGTTGGATTTGACTTTGTTGAGTATGAATGGTAGTATGGTAATAGAAAATACAGCTAATGGTTTTGTTACTACTACATATGTGTGTTTGAAGTGTCCTTTGACTATTTTTGAAAAGGACTTTTTGATGGATCTGGTGTGCTTGCCTTTACACCAAATTAATGTTATTCTTGGAATGAACTGGCTAGAGTTCAATTTTATGCATATCAATTGTTATGCGAAGACTGTAGAGTTTCCGGAACTTGGTGATCATGGTTGATGTTCTTGACGGCTAAGCAAGTAGATGAATTGTTAGAAGACGTAGCTCAAATGTTTGCATCGTTGCAAGTCGAAGGGAATACAATTAGTTTCTCATAACTCGTGTTTTTGGTGAAGATTGAAAGAACGCTCTGAAGAACCAGGAGGCTAAGGTTGGAATTGCTCAAGAGGTGATCGGAAAATCTCATTTGACTAAGATATGGGGAGTAATTTTTATTTAATATCTATAATGTATAGGTAGTCTTATGAGAAAGGGGATTTTGAGGAAAACCTTAGGATTATGAGGATTGTTGGTAGATTTTTGATGAATTGATGTTGTTAGATGTTATAGGTGATGATTATATGATGATAATAAGTAGAAAGAATGAATTTTGTTGTTTTCTGTTGATTAATGATGGTTTGGATGAGTTTGGTCACAGTTGGAGTGTGTGGAAAATCGCAGGGTTTTCTGCCAAATTTCGTCTTCTTGCTTAGCGAGCAGGAGCTCGCTTAGCGAGCGAGTGAGACTTTGGGAACCCGCAACCAGAGAGTAGCTATCTTAGCGAGTGCAATGCTCGCTTAGCAAGCGTGATGCTCACTTAGCGAGACCTGTAACTTTTTGAAAAATATTTTCTTTTCCCGAATGACTCAAAATGACTTGTTTTGTTGCCTTGTGTTGCTATGATGTTGCTGTGAATTTTTGTCATGCTATAATATGCTAAATGTGTAAGGATTTGTGATGAAATGATGTTTAGGATATTATGTTGTAATATGATGATATGTAGTGTAACACCTTTTCTACCTCATCACAAATATAATACAATTCAATCAATTAATCATATTTCCCTCATGAAAGGGTATTACATTTCTCGTAACTCAAACATCATAAACATCTTATTTAGTCCTATCCTGTAACACGGGTTATAAAAATCATAAATGTCAACTCTTTTTCAACAGTTATGTAGCGGAAAAACCAAACGTCACTCTTCGTCTTTAATTAAAAGAAATATCATAAGTCAAATCAAACATCATTTAGTTCTCAAATAATCTAAAGAACAACATCTTAATTCAAGGAAATAAAATAAGATCAAGTGATAACCCATCCCAATGTTACTAGACACATAGCAGAACTCCACTTCTAACTAACAACGACAAACTCACTAACTCCGAGCTAAACGCGCGCCGATTTAACGTTGAGTATCTGCAGGATGGCATAATAGACCATCACAAAAAGGAAGGCAAGGTGAGTAAATTCACATTCAATAAAGTAATATAAAATTGATAATTTATACACATAAACTTCAAACAATTCAATCATAACAAGTCTCTTTCATTCACAACATCAAATACATCCCGTCATAACATAAACTCTATACAAATCATGTTATGTCATTTAGGATGAAATGCAACATCTTATTATGCATGTGGTACTGAAACATCCTCATGGATGGACACCGAGCCATCAACCCTCCACAAGGGAGTGTATCATAACATCACATAACTTCAATCCCCACGATGGGATTGAAGCTACCAATGGACCAAAAGTACCCTCATAAATCATGTCATGAATGCAAGACGCAATTTACACACACCTCATCACAACATCATAAGCATTGCATCTGCATTCATCGTTAATCATCATATTACACACTCATTTAACATCTTTCTCTACATCATGCAATCATACTTCATAAACTCATAAAACAATTCAAATCATCATACATCATTTTATCACCAAGTCCTACTCATATAGCCTCTAAACACATCATATAACATCACTAAAACATCATAACATCTTACGACACAAACCACATCGAATAAAACATTTTTCAGAATTAAAATTATTTTTTGAAACATGTCAGGTCTCGCTAAGCGAGCTACCCTCCTTGCTAAGCGACCAACTCTCTGTATTCAGAGGTCCAAAACTCTCACTTGCTCGCTAAGCGACCAACTTTCTGTATTCAGAGGTCCAAAAATCATGATACATCTTCGTAGCGTCAGGATGAATACTTAACCTACTTAGATTTCCTTCTTCTAGAATACCTCTTTTCAATTCTGGAATGTCAAGAACACAGACGATCTCGAAACCTCGTCATACCATTTTCATCAATTTGGAACTCTCCTCCGTTACCTTGGTTAATCAAAGTCATTTGATCAACCAACTTCAAGTCTGATTATTGTCCTAAACGGATCTCTTCCATAATATCATTAGTCAATTTTAGTATACCCAATTTCACACTCTCAGATGTAGTCTCACACAACAAACTCATGTCTCTGAATTGCTCAATCATCTCAAGTTCTTTCACCATCATCATCGACATATGCAAAGTCTTCCTAATCAAAGCATCTCCAACCACATTAGCCTTACCAGGGTGGTAACTCAAACCAAAATCAAAGACTTTCACCATATATAACCATCTTTTCTGCCTTATGTTTAGTTCTTTCTGATCAAACAAGTATTTCAAACACTTATGATCACTAAACACCTCAAATCTCGATCCAGACAGATAGTGTCTCCAAATCTTTAGAATAAAAACCACGGCTGCCAACTCTAAGTCATGGGTAGGATAATTCCTCTTTTGAACACATAGTTGTCTAGAAGCATAGGCAACTACTTAACCATTTTGCATCAACACACCACAAAGACCCATCTTCGAAGCATCACAGTACACCACAAAAGATTCATTCAGATTAGGTAAAATCAATACTTGAGCAGTCATCAATCTCTTCTTTAATTCAACAGAATTCTTCTCGCATGCAACATCCCATACATAAGCCTGACCCTTTCGAGTCAACTGAGTCAGAGGCAATGTCAACTTAGAAAAACCTTCTATAAATTTTCGGTAATAACCTACCAAACCAAGAAAACTTATGATCTCCATAGCAGATTTCAGAGTATCCCACTTTAACACAACATTAATCTTTGAAGGATACACTGAAATTCCACCACTAGAAATCAAATGGCCAAGGAAACTCACTTTCTTCAACCAGAACTCGCACTTCGACAACTTAGCATAAAGCTTTTTCTCTCTCAACACTTGTAATACAATCCTCAGATGTCTTTCATGTTCTTCTTCTGACTTTGAATAAATTAGGATGTCATCAATAAAAACCACCACAAACTTATCCAAATACTCATGAAAGGTTTGATTCATATACTCCATGAATACACCAGGTGCATTGGATACATCAAAAGGCATCACAGTATATTCATAGTGACCATACATTGTTCTGAAAGTTGTCTTCGGAATATCATCTGCCTTAACTCGAATTTGATGATAACCTGACCTCAAATCAGTCTTACTGAACACGCAAGCTCCCACCAACTGATCCATCAAATCATCAATCCTCAGTAGTGGATATATATTCTTAATAGTCATCTTATTCAATTGTCTATAATCGACACACAACCTCATGTTACCATCCTTTTTCTTAACCAACAACACTGGAGCACCCCACGGAGAAATACTTGGATGAACAAATTTCTTCTCAAGAAGTTCTTCAAGTTGTTTCTTCAACTCACTCAATTCTGAAGCCGACATCCGATATGGAGCCATTGACATTGGACTAGTACCTGGTACCAAATCCACTACAAACTCTACTTCACGCTCTGGAGGCAAATCACAAATGTCATCCGGAAACACATCAGGAAATTCTCGGACAATAGGTAACTCAACACTCACCTGTTCATGGTCAACTTGTAACGCCGCAAACACAACAAACATCTGGGCTTCATCTTCTAGAATTTCATCCACTTGCTCGCGGATAAAAACATTAACTCCCCAAAATCACCAAACTCTGAAAACTCCACCGTCTTTGCATAACAATTGATATGCACAAAGTTGAACTTCAACCAATTCATACCAAGCACGACATGCATATGGTGTAATGGTAAACACACCAAATCCATCAATAAATCCTTACCATAAATGGTCAGAGGACATTTCAAACACACACGGTTAGTAGAAATTGAACTGTCATCAGGCATCTCAACCAACATATTACCAGTCATAACAGTCAAAGGCAAATTCAACTTGGTTGCACACTCAAGCGAAATAAATGGATGAGTAACATCATTATCAATTATAGCAACCAACTCAACATCATTAATAAAATAAGTACCTTGAATTAAGTTATCCTTCTTATGAGCTTCTGAGCCACTCAAAGCGAACACTCTACCAGTAGTCTGAGCAGTAGTAGTAACCTTCTTTGGCTTCTAACATTGAATACTGACATGTCCCTTTTCACCACAATTGAAACAAGTTAGTCATGAATTTGGACGCCCATCTTTCATATGACCCCTCTTACCACATTTGTAACATCTTATCACTGTAGCAGTGCACACGTCATATTTGTGACCCGCTTCTCCACACTTATAGAACTTGAGAGGAGTGGAACCCACTCCCCTACTTGGCTTCTTCCCATTAGTAACCTTTGGCTTCCCCTTGTCATTTGAAGTCGCATAAGGTTTCCCACGAAAATGGCCCTTCTCTTTCTTCTCACTCACCTTCTTATAGTGAGCAGATCGAGCTCAACTATCCTCATCATAAATTCTACTCTTGTCCACCAATACAGCATACATGTAGATCTGCTGACACCCAATCGCTTGCTTGATCTCTGGTCTCAGCCCATTCTCAAACTTCAAGCACTTAGACAACTCATCATCATCATGGTTGTAGTGAGGTCAGAACTTCACTAACCTCTCAAACTTGGCAGCATACTATGCCACTGTCATATTTCCCTGCTTCAGCTCTAAGAACTCAACCTCTTTCTTGTCACGAGCATCCTCAGGAAAGTACTTACTCAGAAATTCTCCCTGAACACATTCCAAAAAAGCAGGCAGGGTGAGTAAATTCACATTCAATAAAGTAATATAAAAATGAGAATTTATACACATAAAATTCAAACAATTCAATCATAACAAGACTCTTTCATTCACAACATCAAATGCATCCCGTGATAACATAAACTCTATGCAAATTATGCTATGTCATTTAGAATGAAATGCAACATCTTATTATGCATATGGTACCAAAATATCCTCATGGATGGACATTGGGCCATCAACCCTCCACAAGGGAGCGCATAATAACATCACATCACTTCAATCTGCACAATGGGATTGAAGCTACCAATGGACTAATAGTCTCCTCATAAATCATGCCATGAATATAAGACGCAATTTACACACACCTCATCATAACATCATGAGAATTGCATCCGCATTAATCATTAATCATCATATTACACACTCATTTAACATCTTTCTCTACATCATGTAATCATACTTCATAAACTCATAAAACAATTTAAATCATCATACATCATTATATCTCCAAGTCCTACTCATATAACCTCTAAACACACCATACAACATCACTAAAACATCATAACATCTTACGACACAAACCACGTCGAATGAAACATTTTCCAGAATTAAAATTATTTTTTGAAACATGTCAGGTCTCTCCAAGCGAGCTACCATCTTCTCTAAGCGACCAATTCTCTGTATTCAGAGGTCCAAAACTCGCACTTGCTTGCTAAGCGTGTGTCACGATTTCTCAAGTAAAACTTGCGATTTTAGAATCGCCCTTCTGCGATAAAACTCACCAAAACTCAGTATTCAGCAGTAATAAACCAGAAGAAATCATTATCACAACCCTCGTTCATCATGGTATCATCACATACATCATATAACATCATCATTTATTATCAATTTCATCATAAAACATCATCATAGCACAATCATCAACAAAACCATAACCCTAATACTCTCCCTCAAAACCCAAATCATATCTCTACATTACAATACCAAATAAAATTACTCACCATACCTTAGGTTCCATAAATTCTTCGATAACTTCTCGCAAAAACCTCAAGCCTTCAACTCTAGATTTTCTTCCTCAAAGCTTTTTTTCCTTTCTCTCAAAAGTTCGATCGTTCCCAAATGATCGTACAAACCAACTTTACCCTCTTAGTCAAACTTGCCCATATGACCTCGTTAGTCTTTTCCCATCTTACCCTCACTAATCCTCTACCAAAAGACCACATTACCCTTTCCTCCATCTCTTCTTATTTTATTTAATTAATCTCAAATAATTAAATAAACCCGTTATACTTAATATCCTAATATTATTAAAATATTAAGTCACACTCATTTCTCCGTAAAACATTAAATCATCAAAATTCACAACAAACACATCAATTAAATCAAAATCAACTGTGGGATGTTACATGTAGCCTTGATGATATGAGTAGGAAAAGTAGTAGATTTAGGAATAATGAGTGATGAATAATGATGAATGCTGATGGAAGTGTTGATTATGATGGTTATGTTGATGTTGTTGCATCGTTGCATTTATGTCATAATTATGTTAGGGCTTTGGTCCGTTGGTAGCTTCAATCCCATTGTGTGGATTTAAGTGATATGTTTCTATGTTGTGCTCCCTTGAGTAGAGTTGATGGCCCAGTGTCCATCCATGATGATGTTTCGGTACCATATTCATATTATGAAGATTGCATTTCATTCTTGGTGGCATAGCATGATTGCATTTGTTTTACGATGATGTGGTAGACTTTGTTGTGTGTGGGTGAGAATTAACGTAATTGATGTATTGTTGCATGTTGTTTTATAATTTTGTCTTTATATTATTTATATTGAATGTGAATTTACTCACCTTGTCTGCCTTTCGTGATGGTCTATTATGTCATCCTGCAGATACTCAAGATTAGCTTGGTGTTTGGAGGTAGCTTGGAGTGCGTCCTTTTGTCGTTTATAGAGTCTAGGATGGTGTCCTACTTTGTGTCGTGTAACATTGGGAATGATTGGATGCTTTTTTGTTTGCTTTGTTGTTTAACCTTGGTAAAATGATGTTTTGGGAATTAAAAATTGAATTTTATACTATATTGAGTTAAGTTGTTAAATGATGATTTGTTGCATAGTAATGATGTTGGTTTTAATTATGATGCATGTTGTAACCCGTGTTACGGGACAACACACATAAATGAGTTGAATTGATGTTTTATTGAAATGTGATGCCCTTTTATGTTGAAACTCTGATTTCTTTGAATAATTTAGTATAATTAAGTTGTGGGATAAAAAGGGTGTTACAGTCTTCGCGACCATATGGTCGATGTAGACCTCCATGTTTCACCTTATTTATTTTGATAACATTCTAATCATTATATTGGGTGGAAACTATTTATCCTTAGGACATACGACGTTTAGGTAAGTGAAGTCAGCGCACATACGCCACTTGTTTGATGACTTACTGACCAAGACCATGTTAGCCAAACGTGATGGATACTTAACCTCAGTTATGAAGTCAACATTTCTCTCCAGAAATCGTCATCAGTAGTCTCCCACTTATCCTCTCCCATCTTATGTTTCCTCTAGAATATATGTTTAAAGATGGAATAAATGGCAAGTCAATGACATACCACATTGTATCTATCCCTAAGATGTTGACAGACTCCCAGACGAATAAATTGATATTTATACTCAACAGGGGCATCAATTCCTCCTCCTCATCTTTAACATCAGACAAAGAGTTGTTAGAATGATGACTTTGAAATATAAGGGCCCAATCTGGACCTCCTTTAGGTCCTTTTCAGGCATGATCCTTTCATTATTCGCCTCCTTCTATGATCTAAACTTGCAACTTCCATTTTTCGTGCGCTTGGTTGTGGAATGGCAGTTATGACCATCTCTCTTCATATCATTTAGAGATTGCTTTGATATCATTCCTGAGAGATTTCTCAGTCCCTTTGGACCTCTCAAACATGTTGATTGGGTAGAGATTACTTGATACTTAAATATAGAGTAGACATGGTGGACCCTAGTAGGTTGATAGTGGGCTGCCCCATAATGATGTTGTATGGTGATGAGGCGTCTACTACGAGGTATTTGACCTTGATTGTCTTCACGTCCACGTCCAACCTGATTATCATTTTGAATGTTGTGTGGAATTTTACCAATATTCCAATATAGGAAGATAAACTTGAAAAGGTTCCTTAAATCCCACATTGTGTGTTAGTTGAAAAAAAATCCTTAGTCTCACATTACTTAGGTGAGATATCTTAGCTAGTTCAATTCATTATATAATAAAATTCCATGTTTCATTCCAAAACACACCAACAAATCATTTTGTTGAGTTTTTCCTTCATCACTCCTATAACCATGTGTCTTTCGAATTATCAAAGCGTCAACTTATCCCCCTTTCCTTCCTCACTTTCCTCATACAGTGAGACAATTTTAGACTTATGTCAAGGTTTGATGAGTCAACAACTTAAAATTTGAAGGGTTTTGGAAAACCCTTGGATGATTTCTAATTACAATGAGACAAATTTAGAGTTAAGTTAAGGTTTTAGTGAGTCAGTAGAGTAAACTTTTAAGGGCACGAGTTTTGGGAAACCATAGGGGGTGATTTAAAGAATTTGAATATACTTCTAAATACTATGGGTTTGAATTATTCATATATTTGTATGTGTCGAGTTGTAGCAGTTAAAATTGGTAAAAGAGAGTAAAATTGTTGGAAAATTTCAAAAATATCAAAGAAAACTTAGAAAAATTGCAGAATACACAAGAGTATTTATCATCTTATTTCATGTGTAACTGGAGTCCTGTAAGGTGCAGTTAGTTGCGTTACAAAGCTAATACGATAACATTTCTGTTGAAATAAGGAAATAGAGCATATGAGTATTACAAAATATTAGTTTTTTGGTTCTTATAGCATAAGCATAGTCCAATTTCAACCAATATTGGTAGTCTTGATTCATGCATAACTTGAGTTTCATAAGTCTATTTGAGGTACGGTCAGTTACAATGGAAACTTAACACAATAGCATTTCTTTTAAAATAAGGAAATAGGGTATAGGGGTTATACATAAGTAGAAGTTCTTTGTTTCTTACACTAGAAGTGTAGTCAAATCTCAATCGATATTGGTTGTCTTATTTCACGCATAACTTGAGTTTCATAAGTCCATTTGAGGTAGAGTCAGTTGCATTGGAAATATAAAGGCATAACCTTTATGTTGGAATAAGTAAATAAGGTCTAGGAGTGCTACAAAAGTAGCATCTCTCTAGTTCTTATACCAGAAACGTAGTCAAGTCTTAATTAGTATTGGTTGTCTTGTTTCACGCATGACTTGGGTTTCGTAAGTATGTTTGGAGTGCGGTTAATTATGTTAGAAAACTAAGACATGTATATTTATTATAATAATTAATTAATTATTTTTATATGTGGGAATGACATTATGAATATTTTAGGACATTGGTCTAATGTTTGTTGATATGTTTTAGGGAAATGTGATGTGGATATTTTAGGAAATTGTTCCAATGTTTTGATAATATATTTGTGTGAAATAAGATATGGATATGTTTAGGGATTTAGTCCAATGTCTTGATATTATATATATATATATATATATATATATATATATATATATATATATATATATATATATATATATGTATATATATATATGTATATACACACACACATATATGAGTTAAGTTGTTAAGGTTAAGACACAAGTTCAGTGTTGATCCTTGATTTTGTAGTAGGTTCGTAAGAACCAGTATTAAGGCTTGTTGTTATCTTAGGATCATGAGAACCAGTGTTAAGGCTTGTTGTTGTCTTAGGTTCATGAGAACTAGTGTTGAGGCTTGTTGTTGTCTTAGGTTTGTGAGAGTAATTGGTGATCCTTATTTTTGTATTAGGTTCATAAAGTTGATCATGTTGTTGTAACCAGGGGAAGATATGAAGGTTTGAATGTATATATTTGCATTTATTTGTCATTATGATGCATTATATATATTGGACTTAGGATGGGACTTTGGTTCGATGATTTTTCGACCTTGGTCTAGCAACGTTTTGACCTCGTTCTGGTGATTTTCAACTTTGGTCTATAAAAAGGGCTATACATTTAATAAATAGGCGATTAATGTGATAAAGGGGAGATTGAGAGCCTCGTGTTGCCTCATATGATCTTCACTAAAATATACAAATACATAATCCCTAAATCACAAAGGCTTGGGAAAGGGTGAAGTGATTTATTGTATTCATCATATCTGGATATCCTAGGAGAATCATAAGCGATACAATCTTGAGTTGAACTTTGCATACGAAATGCTAATGGAATCCCCTATAAGACATTATTTGAGTCCCTCAAAAGAGACACTAGTTGAATCCATCAATAAATAATGAGTTCCTTGTGTGAGAGGTGGACCTCCCATGCGCAGGAGAGTCTTCACACATTTAAATGTGTGTAGATTGTGGGATAATGAGTCTACTTAAGTATGAGATGAAAATCTCAACTTAATTACCCTAATGATGCAGGATTAAGATCATTAACCTAGTTGTGATTATTAAGTGTTTTTGGATTTTTGTTTTTTGTTAAGTAATAAGTTTAATCTCTAATCAGGGATTAGTGAACTCATTACACCATCCTAAGAGAAGGATAATAGATGAGAACACTTAAGATGAGGAAGACTCCTCAACTTAATCCATGGTTAGGGATTAAAATCATTATATAACAAGCCTTTATTGAAGTGGATTTTAATTAAAGATGGGATTAAGAAATGGATTTTATGTTTGTAAGATTAAACCTGAGAGGGACTTGTCCATTAAACACTAGAGTTAGTCCCTGTGAACCAGCAGGCAGAGATGTAACCCTAATATAAGGCCCAAGTTACAAGCTTAAATCTTAATGATTATTAGGTGTTTTGATTAGGAGGTGTAAACAACTTAAAGGTTAAACACTAAGTATTAAAGGTATACACTCCATCCTAAGATAAGGATACATGCATAACCCTAATTCAGAGTCTTAAAACTTTAACTGTTTAGCCTTGATTATGAGATGAGAAGCAGAGACTCAAGGAGACTCAAAGGTAAAAGCTGGGGGAGACTATATACAACCCTGAAGTTATCATGCTTGGATATTCCTATGGTTTGTAAGGCTTAGAGAAAGATCTTTAGCAAGTATTCAGATGGCCACCAAGGAGGAAGAAGCAGATGATAAAGGAAGGAGATAGAAGAATAAGTTACTTACTTCCTGAAGAAGTTAAGTAACCTAAGAGAAGGAAAGGGAGCAAGAGAGAGCATAAGTGAGTCAAACTCACTTCAAAGACAAATAAAGATGCAAATGAAGAGATGAGAAGAGGTTGGATGTGAAGGCAAATCCACATCCTAAACAACTTACCTGGAGCCCCTGAAAAGTTAGTATGAATGCATAAGATATGAAACAAAAGGAAATAAGGCAAATGAAGATGCAATGATCAAAACCAGAAGTGCAAACATAATGCAAATGTGTTATGAAATGATGTAAAGACATGTACAATGTTAATGCATGATCATACAAGAGATGGGATGCAAAGGAAGGCATGTTAGAAGCTTGAAATCACATGAATACACATAAGAAGTAATGAATGCAAAACATACCAACTGGATGCAACAATGATAAACCAATGTTCATACATGTCCTAAGGTATCTAAGATGACATACAAATGCATGAGATGTCATGACAAGTTCAAATGATGAAGGTATGCAAAGATGAATGCAAATGAACTTGGCAAATTAGGGTTTTAAGAAAGTATGAGATGCATATGTCCACAACAGAAGGATAACACATGATAAAAATTTGAAAAGGCAACCAAATGAACCCTAAACACACATAAGATCAATACCCAAAGATGGAGGTCAGAAGCTATACCAAAGTCAAGTTATGGTTTTTCTAAGTTAGGCTAGGGTTTTGGGTACTTCTTCATGAAAAATGTCAAACAAATGGAAAATGCAATGAAAAAATATGAGTTAAATACCCTAGATACTACATTCAAAGTATGAAAGGAAGCAAAATGAACCATGTGCAAACTCATCTTGGTTGATCATAAATGGATTTTTGAAGTTAGGGTTAGAAAAATAGGAAATTTGGAAACCCTAATTCATGGTTAATTGTCAAAACATGATCAAACCCTAAAATAAATTTGTAAGATGAGTTTGTAAATTGTTCTAAATATGTAAGAATGCTTCATGATTTTTTGGTGATTTTTAAATACCTAAAAGTATTTTTAATTAATTAAAATGAATTAATTAATTAAATAATACAATTAAATGATTTAAAAATAGATTTTTAATGCAAAAATAAAAAATAAAAATGTTTTTGGTTTCTGAAAAATATTTAAAGTGAAAGTGCAAAAGATTATATTTTTACAAAATGATTTGCTATTTTAAATAAATAAAGGAAAACAAAATGAAATAAATAAAATAAAAATGCAAAGTAATTACAAGGAATGGCTCAGATTGTGTGGGGACTAGATCAAGGGCTGAGATCTCAAGTCAGCTTGACCTGAGGTATGAGGATCTAAGGGTTCAGGTTCAAATTTCCATTACGTGCGTGATCTAAGGGCTGTGGTTCAATCTGATTAAATTAATTAGGTTTTTATTAATTAATTAAAATTAGGGTTTAATGACATATATGGGTCGTTCATGTGCTAACCTAATCACAATCCAATGGCTGATATTCAAACTGGGCACACTAACCCTAATGACTTTCAGATGACCGGAACAGTGCTCCGGTCATCTTCTCCGGCCAACCCCAAGCCCTCTAACCTGCCCAGAAACACTCCCCTAACTTCACTCAACTCAAATCAACAATCAAACAACATTTATCATACATGAATCAAGCAAATCGAAACAAAAATCAAAATACGGGCAAACTTTCAGAACATCATAACATACTCATTTTTCACTCATTTTCGATTCTAAACATATCATGATGATCAGGATAACATGTAGATTCAATTTATAACAAGAAAGAGAAGTTCTGGAAAAAATGTTCTTGGAAGCTACCTGAACTGAAGTTCTTCAAACTAGAGCTTTCAAGGCATTCCCTTTGTGAAAACCAACTCCTTTGGACCTCCTGAAGCTATTGAGATGCTTGGATGAAGTTTAGAGTGGCTAGTTTGAGAGGTTCAGTTCTGATATGGCAGAAAATGAGGTTCTTGTGTGTTGTGTTTCAGGCCATTATGAGGGGTGGGATTTGTTCTATGGGTGATGTGTGGTTGATTGGTGAAGAAATTTTTGAAGTTTGATGGCTGGATTGGGAGAATCGAAGAGAGGAAGTTTTGAGGATTTTTTTCAATCTGAGCTTGTGGCGTGTTTCAAGGCTTCATGTCATGTGTTTTATGATCCTTAGGGTTTGTATAAACAATGCCATTAGTCAGAAGAGTTGTTGTGGCACTGTGGGATTGGCATGGCTTGAAATGCAAAAAAGTCAAGATTTGTGTACTAGAGGTATGGCCATGGCAGAGCTGATTTTCTGGCTGGATTGTGTTCAGCTGGCTTCAAGGATGGCCTTTGGATCAAATGTTGTGAGCTGTATGGCTTGGATCAAGAGCTTGCATAGTTTTTGCAATTTCACAACTTTGAGAATTCTTGAGATGCAAGTCATGAAAATCCTTGGTTCTTGGCACAATTCTGGTTTAAACAAGTTGCATTATGTTTCTATGATGTGTAGAAGTGCATTAGAGGTCATGAGAAGGCTTGGAAAGCAAAATTGCACATTTCCCTCTTTGGCATGAACTTGAAAATTATGTGATTTTTGCCAACTTTGATCCATCATAACTTGAGTTCTAGGATGAATCAAGAGGAGTTCTTGTACTTTTTGAAAATGGAAAGATTCAATCTACAACTTTCATGTTTGAAGAAAATTCATTTGAAACCTTTTTGATCAAGAAAGAGGAGGTTGAAATTCTTTCCCAAAATGGAAAGTTTACATTACAAGTCATGTCCAAAAATGGAAACTTTGCAAATGGCTCAAAATTATCCAATATTGTGAACTTCCAAGCATTCCTAAGATCAAATAAAGGTCATAGGACCTCAAATTGATGATGATGACCCTTTGGAACCCTTGTTGGTGGCCTCAGATGCCCTGATTCTAACTTTTCTTGCACAACAAGTTACCATTTGATCAGATGACTTCCACAAGGAATTTTTGCTTCAAATTTGATACACATGCTCCTTATAACATGTATAGACCAGTAGAATCAAGAATGGAAAAAAAATTGAGTGTAAGGGCCTCAAACCCAAAACCCTAATTTCTAGTCATCTGTGTAGGAAACCCTAAGCCTGCCTGGGTAGCTGTGCAATCCTCTGATATTTTGTGACTTTAAAGTAAACTTGGAGTTATAATATGATCATAGAACACTCATGGACCCTCTTGGCATACTTCATGGCCTTTGAGATAGCTCAAACCCCTTCTAAGATTCATTTGATCACAAACCCTAGTTATGCAACTTATGCAGTGAAATAACTATGCAGTGTGAGATGGTATGCTTATGAAATGCAATATGAAGGATCATAAGCCAAGGTATGAGAAAAAAGGAGAGGGCAAATTTGGGGTGTTTACACCCATGTTTGACCCACTCATTTATGAATCTCCCCCATAGAACAATCCATATACTCAGAGATAAAGAAAAGTAGAGGGGTCTTAGCTCTCATAGATATATCCCCCACCCAAGAATCACTCTAAATCTTAGCGAGGATACCTGATTCAAATTTCCTGACAACACTATCCTGAAACCAGTCAGATGGGTCCTCCTTTTACCAACTAGGAGATACATTCTTTATACTAAAGGAGATGAAGAATGAAGACATACAACTCTACTTCCTAAGATGGATGAAGTTGGAATAACTCTATATCTGGTATAAAGGATATCTCGCCATAAGGCTAAGTCTCCAGAGATCAACTGCCACCTCCACTTACCCAACAGAGGCAGGTTAACCTGTTGAAGGTCACGAACACTTAAGCCATCAAACTTCTTAGGCTTACAAACATAAGACCACTTAACCCAAGCGATCTTAGAGCCCCCTATAACACCACCCAACAAAAACCTTCTTTGAATTTTCACAATCTTCTTCCAAACCTTAATAGATGATCTGACCTGATCAGGAGGAACCTTCTAGTGATAGGCAGCTTCTACAGTGGAGAAATGGAGGGTGTATCTGCAAGGTACTCTGATGTCGAAGTGAGAAATAGCTTGTGGAGTGAGCAAATACAATAAGTAGTCAAGAATAGAATACCTGGCCCTCTAGTGAAAAAGGGTATTTATAGTATGCCCCTAGTGTTGGGCCAAGATTCTTCTCATAGGCTGGATTAGCTAAGCCCATGGGAGAACCACCAATGATTGTGTAGGAGCAGATAAGACCTAGAATATGGTATTGCCCTTGGTATAGCTGCCCCATAATATTAGGAGATAATAATAAAGGAAGTTGATAGAGTGGAACGCGTGGGGGAGACGCTTTTCCCACGCCCCTATATATTGGGCCTTAGGCCCGTGTCTGACATGTATTGTGTTGGCCTAGTCCAGAACAGGAGCCCCCTAAGTTGCAACTTCGGTGTGAAGTGATGACTTAAGGTTAGGTATTGTCGGGCAAGTGGTTTGCTGATACTAAATTAGATGGATGTTGAGGAGGTATTTACCTGTGACCATTTGAGGTTGTTCGAGTCAGTGGCGTGCGGGGCCTCCATTGGAGTTTTAGTTTGTCGAGGAGGAATGTATGATCGAGGTTAGTCACGCACAAGGTTTTTTTTTTCATTTTCACGATGTCGAGGAGGGGCATGCCCGATATATTGAAGAGCATAGTTTTATGGCCTTTGGAGTTCTCAAAGGTGATGTGTCTGTCTCTTCATTTCTTGTTGTTATGTCATTTGATGCTAGTCTCTTTGTTTTATGTGTGACGATGCATTAAATGCCTATGTCTGCCTAGGAGAATCTAGGCAACCTAGGCAATGATGGTTAGGCGCGCCTTCCCGTACGGGGGCCTATAAAAGAGTTGGAGGTGGGGGCTTTCCCTCACTTCCCTCTTTTCACTTCTCAAGTCTCCTCAGAAGATCATTTGAGGTTCTTAAGCTCTTACTGGAAAATGTTCTTCCGCCATCATAACACCTGTAACCTTTCCCCGCCGACAAACATGTCAAGTAAGATTCCTCTCTTTCTTGTAATAGTAGTTTTTATTTGCTTCCTTCTTGGTAGTTTTTTCTACCAGAGTAGCCGAGGAAGCCCCTCCTCGGCATATTCGTACGAATCTATCGGTGGAAATTTCCTAAGAATCATTGAGGAGGACCCCTCTTGAGTGCTAATTGAGGGAATTCCATTGAATGCCTCGGGCACCGTATGAATTTTCGATGAATGTCCCAGGCATTCTCATGAATTTTTGGTGAATGTGTCGGGCATTCTTATGAATTTCCGGTGAATGTCCCGGGAATTCTCATGAATTTTCGGTGAATATCCTGGGCATTTTCATGAATTTTCGATGAATGTCCCAGGCATTCTCATGACTTTTGCATGAATGTGTCAGGCGTCTCTTTCCCCGACTCTGATCCTGGCCCTTTCACTTGAACTGCGGTGGAAGGGTGGATTTGATGCGACGTCAAATTCACCATTTTCCTCTGCTTTTAAGGTAATGTGGACCTGCATGGAAGAGTCAATGATGTCCCTGCGGGTGACATCGACATAAAAGTGGACGAGGAAAAGGTGGACAAACAAAGGCCAGAGGAGTGTGATGTGGGAGGAGGCAGGCCTGCTACTCCTGGTACGCATGACTTATCATGGGTCGGGGAAGAGCTGCTGGAAACGGTATCTTGTTTCGTGCATGACTCTCGTTATGCCCATACAGTTGTGGAGGATTTAACTTCGGAGGCCCCTTAGAACTGGGAATGCTATGCTCCCCTCCCTAAGCAGCTGATTTGCTCGGTTTTCAGGGGAATACGCTTTCCTATGTATGAATTCGCATTTAGAGAGAGATGGCTTCGTCTTCCTTTCATTAGCTTCTAGGCGGGCATCTTTAGATGGCTCGACTTGGCCCCTCCCAAGTACATCCAAATGCTATCGCGTTGGTTCAGGCATTCGAACTGGTGTGCCAGTATCTCGAAATCGGATGCACCATTCCCCTCTTTTTTCGGGTCTTCCGTCTGCAACGGTCGAGCATGAATTGGAGACACGTATGGGTTTCGTTTAAGCAGTCGAGGAGGTTGTTCAAGACTTAAATCGATATTGTCCGGAATTTTATGGGTAGGTGGTACACGGTGAAACCTTTCACCCCACAGGCTTTATATAGTATATATGCCAAACAACGGGATGCCCAAGGAGAAGAGCGTCTTATTTCAACCATCCCGCTCTAGTGGTAGTGGGCTCACTTCAACCGTGACACTGATCAGTTCCATGTGAAGCTCGAGAATCTAGGGCTCGATGGCAAGACTGCCTACAAAAAATTGGTGGCTTTTGTGTAGAGCTTCACCCATTGTCGCTCCCAAAGATTTGCATCCCGGTACAAGCGCGAACGGTCGGCGAAGGGAACAGTGAGAACACACAGCCGTGAACCCACTGGAGGATGAATAGAGTCGCCAGCTAGGCATTTTTATCCCGGAGGAAAGGCAATGCTGCATAGGCCTAGAAAAAGATGGATAAGACGGTTTGCGAACCAGAGAGACTGAGAAAGGGGGTTGGTTACAACCTGGGAAGGTATCAGCACCCAGATTGTCCGTCGTACTCGACGGGATCCACGCTTAAAAGATTTGTGTTTTAAAGGGGTAGTGTCAGTGCAATTTGTGTATAAAAGAGCTGGAAAAGGATGTACAGGTGTCAGTGTAAGTGAAGTGTATAAGTGAAGTGTCAGTGTAGGGATGAGAATGAGCTGCTCAAGACCATGAGGCTAAAAGAATGATTCTGGAAGGAGGGGGAATGAACAGAGACTTTTGTTCGATAACCGTTAAGTTATGCCTACGTATCCTCTCGTGCAATGAGGAAGTCAGAACACCGTAGTTCGACCCAAAGAGACTGAAGGATGAATTGACTTGTGAACTGCTTACTTGTCTATGCTCAAGTGTATGACCTGTCTGGCTCAGGTGCTAACTGTTTTGCATTAGACGGAAGAAGCAAGTTCTCGTTTGTGAGTGAAGGTGATGAGAAAAGAATCCCGAAGGAGACGATTATTGTTTGTTTTTGTGTTTTCAGTCTTTTATTGCTTTTTGAATTTTGTCATAAGTTAATGAGCTTAAGTCTAAACCAATGGATTTAGTAAACTCATCACATCTTCCCTCTGATTAGGGGTAATGAGAATTACCTTAAGTGTGAAGTCAGATTCTCACACTTAATCACCTTTGGTGTAGGATTAAGATCATTAACCTATTTGTGATTATTTAGATGTTTTTGGTGTTTTTGTTTTGTGTTAAGTAATGAGGTTAAGCCATAATCAGGGATTAAACAGACTCATTACACCATCCTAATAGAAGGATAATAGATGAGAATGTTTAAGCTGAGGAAAGCTCCTCAACTTAATCCATGATTAGGGATTAAACTCATGACAAAACAAACCCTTGATTAAGTGGATTTTATTTAATGATATGATGATGAAGTGGATTTTATGATTTGTAAGACTACTTGAGGGGGACTTGTCCATTAACACTAGGGTTAGTCCTTCTTAACCAATCAAGGAAGAATTAGAACCCTAATGCAAGGCCCAAGTTACAAGTGTGATGCCTTGATGATTATTAAGTGAATTGATTAAGAGATTTAAACACATTAAGGGTTTAACACTTAGGATTAAAGTTATACACTCCATCCTAAGAGAAGGATGCAGGCATAAACTTAATCACCAAGCCTTAAAGCCTTTAGGGTTTAGTCCCTGATTATGAGATGAGAAGAGAAGACTCAAGAGAGACACAAAGGTAAAACTAAAAGGGGAGACTAATCAAAACCCTAATCATTGTCATGCTTGGTTGTGCCTAAGGTTTGTGAGGTTTAACAAGAGAAGATCTTCAATGGAACCAACAGGAAGCAGATGAACAGGATCAAGAGAAGCAAAGTAACTTGCTTCATTCAAGAAGTCAAGTCACTTGAAGAAAGAAAGTGGGAAGGAGAAGAATGAGCAAGCTCAAACTCAAACACAAATAGAAAATGCAGCAATGGATGCAAGAGAGATGAAAAGAAAAGTTATGAGAAGTGAAGGCAAATTCACTTCTCAAGTTCACTTACCACCTGAAATGTTAGAAAAGGAATGCAATGCAATGCCAAAATGGGATGAGATGACATGATGAGAAACAAAACCAGAAGCATACACATGATGCTAATGATGCTATGAAGTGATACAAGCATGAGGCAGCACATGGAGATGATCATACAAGTTTATGAATGCTAATGAAACAAGCTAGGAAGCATGAACATACATGGAGAGTTATGAAGTGCACATGACATACAACATGGCAAATACAAAGTGCAATGATCAAACATGCTTATGATATGTCTTATGATGTTCAATGAATCAAATGGAAGCATGGAATGTCATGGCAAGACATGTTATGCAAGAGAATGCAAGAGGGATGCAAATGAAAGCCCAAATTAGGGTTCATGAACAATACATCAAACAAAAATCAAAATCAGAAGCAAACCCTAAGATAAAAAATGGAAAATGCCACACAAAGGACCCCTAATCCTATACTAAACCAATGCCCAAAGGAGAGGTCTCAACTCTTAACCAAACTCAAGTTATGATTTTTCTAAGATATTAGGGTTTTTAGGGTTCCTAAACAAAAGAAATGCCAAACAAATTGAAAATGAGGAATCAAATCATGGCCATTTTATCTCAAAAACTACATGCTAAACACAATGCAATGCAAGAAGAATCAATGTCCAACTCTTCATAGATAGGCAGAAATGATTTTTTGAACTATGGATCAAATTAATGCACAAAAGTGATTTTAATTCAACGAAAAATTCTCAAAATGCATCAAGATCAAAAAAGAAATTTGGTTTGAAGGTTGGACAATGTTTCTAAATGTCTTAGAACATTTCATGAATTTTTTGGTGATTTTTAAATACCTAAAAGTATTTTTAATAAATTAATTTCCATTAATCAATTAAAAATAATCTTTTAAATATTTAAGAATACTTTTTAAATGCTAAAAATAAAAACAAAAATATTTTTGTGTCATAGAAATTAATGAAACTCTTGAGAAAAAGTTTCATAATTTTTAGACAAATTTTGCTATTTTAAATTAATTGTGCAAGTTAAATGAAAAAGAAAATGAAAATAAATTAAATAAAAGGAAAGTAATCAGAATGGAGGGATGGGATTGCTGTTGGGTTTAAATGCGTTGACTGGCGCCAGATCTTGTGGCCAGGATTGGTTCTGAGTCAATTAACTTAATTATGAATTAATTAAACTAATTAATTGGATTAGGGCATAATGACTTGATCTGAGCCATTCACACGCGCGGAAGGTCAAAGGGGTCAACTGATCCTACGCTCCAAATTCAAATCTCCTTAATGACCTGAGATTAGGGCTAAGCATATTCAGGTGACCGGAGAGAAGCTCCGGTCATCTTCTCCGGTGGTATCCAAACCCTAGAACATGATTCAAGCATCTATTTCACAAATTAAACATACCTAAATGATCTTCTAACATCCTAGGACACGAATCTATGCTCAAACATCATTTAAACACCATGAATCAGATGAATCGAAGAAAACAAAATCCACGGGCAAAATTTCAGAGGGATCATACAAACTCATTTCTCACTGATTTTTGATTCTGAAACCATCCCCATGATCAGCAAGACATGAGCAATCATATTAGAACTTAAAATGCAAGCTTTGGAAGAAAGTGTTCATGTTCATACCTGAGCTGGAAAGCTTCAAAACTGAGCTTCCAGGGCCTCTTTTGCGTGCAAATGGACTCCCTTGACTCTCCTGGTACTAATGGAAGGCTTGAAATGAGCTTAGACAAACTCCCTTGAGCAATCCATTTCTGGTGTAGCAGAGAATGCAGTTGGTGTATAGGCTGTTTCAGGTCAATGTGAAGGGTGGTTTTGACTCCTTGTGATGTGCTTGACTTGTTGGTGAAGGAAAATGATGTGTTTGATGGCTGGATAAAAGGATTCGAAGAGTTCTGGTTTTGAAGGTGAGGAATGGTGAAGCTTAGTTCATGCTGCTTTCAGGCTTGAATCTTGTTGGTTTCTACTCAATGGAGCATGGTGAGATGTTTTGTGAAAATGGTTTGGATGTTTGAAGTTTGTGGAGGAAGATTCGAAGGAAAATGCAAATGAGGGGTGATTTTGTGAATGTTCTCCTGTGATGTGTTTCAGCTTTGCTTTTTCTATGAAATGGCTTGCAAATGGATAGTATATTTTAATCCAAGTGGCCAGAGGATGTGACATGGCCTGTGGTGATTGGGATGTTTGCTTTTGCCAAAAGTCAACTTTTTGTGTAAGGAAAGTATGGCTTGGTTCTAGGCTAGTACAAGGCATGGTTCTGGTGCAGCAAGATGAGGTGAGAGGGCTAGCAAGGTGTAGCATCCAAGGCATCAAGTTGGTGAAGTGTGATCATGAGTTTTGCAAGTTGTTGCTTTTTGAAACTTTGTGAAAAATGCCTTGTTACACAAACCATAAACATGTAATCCTTGATCCAATTCTGATTTTTAGGTCACATAGAATGTTTATGTCATGGTTTGAAACTAACTAGAAGTTACAAACAGCCTTGGGACATGATTTTGCAAAGTTTCCATTTGGTGCATGTCTTGAAAATCAATGATTTTAGCCAACTTTGTCACACCATAACTTTTGATCCAAGAAGAATTTGATCATGTTCTTGTACTTTTTGAAAAGGGAAAAATGTAATCTACAACTTTCATGACCAAAGTTTTTCCATTTGAAGCATTTTTGGATCAAGAATCAAGGCTTGAAAAATGACTTAAAATGAAGCATTCTTGAAAAGTCAACTATGCCCAAAAAGTCAACACTTGCAAAAACTCCAAATTCTTGATTTTTGTGAGCTTCAACCTTCTTCCATGATCACATAAAGATCATATACACTCAAAATGATGAAGATCACCCATTGGTTGGGTCATTGGGGGCCTCAGATGCCCTGATTTTGCACTGACTTGTCCAGAAAGTCAACTCTTGATCAGATGACTTCCCCATGGAATTTCTTCATGAAAATTGATATGCATACTCCCTATACCATATAGAGACCAATGGAAACAAGAATGACCAAAAAAAATTGGAGTTATGGCCTTTGAAACCAAAACCCTAATTCTAGGTCAACTGTGCAGTCAAACTTGGCTCTGCTTCCATACCAAGCCCAGTTCTTGTGATTCTTTTGAAATCTTGACTTTGAAAGGATGTAACATGATATAAGAACACACATGGACCCCTTTGAAGTGATTGGTAGCCTTTGGAATGGCTCAAGAGGCTCTTGGATTGCTCAGATCACAAACCCTAGGTGCAGATGACTTAGAAACTATGCAGTGGATCAAGAATGAGATATGAGATGATATGATTGTGTTTATGCATATGAGAATGATCACAAGCCATGGTGTGAATGGGTGAGGGAAAATTTGGGGTGTTTACAGCTGCCCCTATTCAAACATGAGTTAGCTGTGCAGGGTGTAAGCGACGGCTTATCAGGCGAACAAGATAACTTGTGGTTGAATACCAAAGACAGTCCAAAATTTGCACTCACAGAACGAAGAAGAAAAGGGATATAGATTGTAAAAAAGGGAAATAAAGTATATTGTAAAGTGGGCGACGGAGGATGACCGCCGAGCAGAGGACGACTGCTGGGTAAAGAGCAATGACGGGGACGGCCGACATGCTGGGAAAAGTGTAGGAAATAAAACAATGACGGGGACGGCCGACATGCTGGGGATAAAAGGTAAAGCTAAGACGGGGACGGCCGACTAGCTGGGGAAAAATAAAATTATGATGGGGACGGCCATCAAGATAAAGTAAGATTCTCTGGGAATTAATGAAACATGACGGGGACGGCCATCAAGTTCATAAAGTAAAGTAACCAACGATGGGGACGGCCAACGGGCTAAAAAGGAAAAAGGGACCACGACGGGGACGGCCATCGGGTTAAAGAATAAATGGAATAAACAGATGATGGGGTACGGCCATCAAAGGCGAAGGACGATCACCTAGCAGGGGACGGCTGCTCTGTTGGGAATAAAAGAAATATGATGGGGACGGCCATCAAAGGTGGAGGACGACCACCTGGCAGGGTACGGCTGCCAAAGATATCAACGATGGGGACGGCCATCGGATGAGCATGATGGAGGACGACCATCAAGAGGTGGAGGACGACCACCTAGCAGGGGACGGCTGCTCTCAGGGTTTATCATGACATAGGACGAATGCCAGATAACCAAAATCAACAATGGGGACGACCATTGGATAAAATGATGAAGGACGATCATCAACGGGTGGAGGACGACCACCTAGCAGGGGACAGCTGCTAAATATCACGACACAGGACGAGTGTCGGATAGAAAATATCAACGATGGGGACGGCCATCGGATGAGCATGATGGAGGACGACCATCAAGAGGCGGAGGACGACCACCTAGCAGGGTACGGCTGCTCTCAAAGTTTATCATGACACAGGACGAGTGTCAGATAAGAAGGAAAATTTGCTTTGTTGGCGATCTACTGGGGAAAAAGTAAACACAGACGAGCGTTTAAATCCAAGAAAACAAAAGGTATAAGTGTTTAGATGTTGTGTATAGATTAAAGATGCGGACGAGCATCCTTAAGACTATGATACGGACGAGTATCGGGTAGAGACAAATACTGACACGTGTTCAAAGATGATGATACGAACGAGTATCAACTGGTTAACAAAGAACACGGACGAGTGTTGAATCTGAAAGGACTCTTCTGGGGAATAGTAGACACAGACGAGTATCTATATTCAGGAAGACATAAGTGTTTGACACGGTGTATGGATTAAAGATGCGGACGAGCATCCTTAAGACTATGATACGGACGAGTATCATGTAGAAACAAACGCTAGACGCATGCTCTGAGATGATGGTACGGACGAGTACCAACTGGTTAACAAAGAACAAAAACTACTGTTGCATCTGTGGGTATATAAGTATATACAAGATACGGACGAGCATCTGTATGGGTGTATAGATGAGTGTTTATCTGCGGGGGAAGGTGACACGGACGAGTGTCGAGAAAGAAAAGTATAATATGAACAAAAATCTGATATACCAAGTGTAGGTGACTGTGTTGGGGATATGACACGGACGGGTGCCAAGAAGGTGTATAAGTATATGTGAGTGCAAAGGGGATGTCTTTGGCTTTCTGCTGGGGATGTGACACGGACGGGTGTCAGGAAGTATCTGTAATACGGGTGATTTTGTTGTAAGAGTGTTCAGACGACTTTACTGGGGAAAGATGGCACGGACGGGTGCCAAAAGGAGTATATACTGGTGTTTGTGATTTGTGAGGCAACTGCTTTTGCTGGGGACTCTGGGGGATTTTGGGGGAAGGATTCTGTATTCTGATGAATGGTTATTATTCACAAGTGTTCGATTCACATCATGGCTCATGATTATGCTATATGTTTGATTTTTTGCCGCAATGCTCCGTGTTGAAACGGAATGCTGCGCTTAGGGGGTGAATATGATGCGAATGCTATGATTGTGCAAAGACATCAAAACCGGGATCCGGGTCCCGCTGCTGCGAAGATCTTCGATCGATCTGTTTGAAGCAGACATCCCAGCTGGGGATGAGATCATTAGTAGATCTGATGATATGTATCTGCTTGGGGATCTAGGTCACTGATTGACATATCCTTGTAACACGGGTCCCAGCTGGGGTTTGTAGAAGCCTTCTTCACCCTGTTGTGATCTTCTATGCGTTGCTCCCCTGGATAGAGGCTGGAACTCTGTGGGGAGATGATCACCTGACTTTTGTACTCAGCTGAGGGCGAGATGGCAACTCGGCTGGGGAGAAAGAGAGATCATTGAGAGGCCTCCCTAGGGATTCTGTTGAAGAGGATCCTGACTCAGCCGGGGATATGGGCGTCTTCCGTGATGCCTGACAACTCTGATGGGGATAAGTAATGGGTGACAACTCAGCTGGAGAAAGTAATGAGAGGCAAATCAGCTGGGGAAGAAGCAACTCAGGTGCTAAGACTGAGCGAGTATTGATTTGGCAACTTCGCTGGGGAAATGGGCACCTTCTAGTGCCTCGTGGAAGATAGACCGAGTTGATAATGATCTACCAGCTTGCTGAGGGTGAAGCTTTCATACCCTAAGCTGTGCCCTGGATACCTGCAATCCTGCAAAGATAAGGAAACGCGCAAATGGTCCCGAGGTATCCCTTACCGGATTCCGTCATAGGAGTTTAGAATACTTCTGAGAGTAAACATATTTCCTGCAAGCATGTGTTTTTATTTTCTTAGAGAGAAGCATCTGTATTCTTATGCAATCGGTTTTTTCTTTTAAGACATCAGACATTTTTTGCAAATAAAATGTACAAAACGAGACATGACTGAAAATCTGATTTTATTAATTCATATGCCCTGAATTGGCGAGATACAGTCAAAGAAACAAATCCCCTGAAATGAGGAGATTGTTACAAATTGAGAAACAAAATGTTGGCAGTGTTGATGACTCTTTGAGGAGCTTCCTCTTCACTATGACCCGTATGACTTTTGACGTTCTTCTCATCTTGCTTTTTGAAGAATGTTGATTCTGATTGAAGCTTGATCCATTCGAAGCTTACCAAGTTGTAGATGATACAGACGAATTCAGAATGCAATTGTTCGCTTATTCCCTTATTTTGCATGGATCGCCCTTTCGGGTTTTCAATCCATCGGGATACCCATTTTTGCCTGAGCTGTCCAATGCGGCTTTTCAACTCAGCGGGTGTACATTCTTTTGTTTATTTTCCCTTATTTTTGCCCGAGTCTTTTATTCTGTTTTTGACTCGCCGGGATGCCCTATTTTTGCCTGGACTTACATTCTGTTTTTTATGTCCAGCGGGTCATTTTATGCGAAGTACTTTTTAACTGCATCTGAATTCACAGGGGATGGGAAATCTTCACCATCCATGGTGCTGAGCATCAGTGCTCCACCAGAGAAAACTTTCTTTACTACAAATGGTCCTTCATAATTCGGAGTCCATTTGCCTCTGTGGTCTGTATGAGGAGGGAGGATTCTTTTCAGCACAAGATCTCCCACTTGATACTCTCGGTGCCTGACTTTCTGATCGAAGGCTTTCTTCATTCTTTTCTGATACAACTGTCCATGACAGATTGCAGCCAATCTTTTCTCTTCAATCAGACTCAGTTGTTCGTATCGGGACCTAACCCATTCTGCTTCGTTCAGCTTAACATCCATCAATACCCTTAGGGAGGGTAATTCAACTTCAACCGGTAGGACTGCTTCCATACCATACACAAGTTGGTACGGTGTTGCCCCAGTGGATGTCCTGATTGACGTGCGGTACCCATGCAAGGCAAACGGTAGCATTTCATGCCAGTCTTTGTAGGTGACTACCATCTTCTGCACAATCTTCTTGATATTCTTATTAGCTGCTTCAACGGCGCCGTTCATCTTTGGCCTGTAAGGAGAAGAATTGTGATGTTGGATCTTGAAGTCCCGACACAGCTCTGCCATCATTTTGTTGTTTAGATTGGAACCATTATCAGTAATGATTCGCTCGGGCACTCCATACCTACAGATGATATCCTTTTTTAGAAATCTGGCTACCACTTGTCTTGTAACATTTGCATATGAGGCCGCTTCAACCCACTTGGTGAAGTAATCAATGGCAACCAGGATGAATCTGTGACCATTTGAAGCAGTCGGCTCAATCTTGCCAATCATATCAATGCCCCACATAGCAAAGGGCCATGGTGAAGACATGATGTTCAAAGGATTGGGAGGTACATGCACCTTATCTGCATAGATCTGGCATTTATGGCATTTTCTGGCGTAGGCACAACAGTCTGCATCCATTGTGATCCAGTAATAACCTGATCTTAACAATTTCTTAGCCATGGCATGCCCTCCTGCATGGGTACCAAAGGATCCCTCGTGCACTTCATGCATCAACAAGCCCGCTTCCGTCTTGTCAACACATCTGAGGAGTACCATATCAAAGTTCCTCTTGTATAAAGACCCATCAGTATTCAGAAAGAAACTACCAGCAAGCCTTCTCAAAGTCTTCTTATCATTGGAAGATGCCCCAGGTGGGTATGTTTGATCCTCCAAGAAGCACTTAATGTCATGGAACCAAGGCTTATCGTCTTTAACAACATCTGCTGCGAACACATATGCTGGTCTATCAAGTCTGGACACTGAGATCTGAGGTACAAAGTTAGTAGCTTGAACTTTGATCATGGATGAAATGGTAGCAAGAGCATCTGCGAACTGATTCTCGTCCCGAGGGATATACTCAAGCTTGACCGTTGTGAAGAAAGTCAGTAACCTCCTTGTATAATCCCTGTAAGGTATCAGATGATCCTGATGGGTGTACCATTTGCCATTGGTTTGATTGATTACCAGAGCTGAATCTCCGAATACAGTCAATGTCTTGATCCCGAGGTCAATGGCTTCCTCAAGACCCATAATGCAAGCTTCGTATTCAGCTTCGTTGTTAGTGCAGTTGAAAGTGAGTTTTGCCGAGAAAGGCATGTGAACTCCTTTAGGTGTAATGAGTACTGCACCAACACCACGACCATTCATGTTAACAGCCCCATCAAACATCATAGTCCATTCTTCTTCCGGGTCGGGCCCTTCAGTGTGAACAGGCTCTTCATGATCTTTTGCTTTAATGAACATGATGTCTTCATCAAGGAAGTCAAACCTCATAGGCTGGTAATCATCAATGGGTTGCTCAGCAAGATATTCAGATAGTACACTGCCCTTGATGGCTTTCTGAGAGGTGTACTGGATGTCATATTCTGTGAGAATCATTTGCCATCTTGCAACCCGTCCGGTAAGAGCTGGTTTCTCGAAAATGTACTTGACTGGGTCCATCTTTGATATCAATAAAGTAGTGTGGGTCAACATATACTGCCTCAGTCGGCGAGCAGCCCACGCTAAAGCACAGCAAGTTTTCTCGAGCAGTGAATAACGTTGTTCACAGTCGGTAAACTTTTTGCTTAGGTAGTATATTGCATACTCTTTTCGACCAGACTCGTCATGCTGGCCCAACACACACCCCATTGACTCTTCTAATACCGTCAAATACATTATCAGAGGTCTTCCTTCAACTGGAGGCATAAGGATTGGAGGTTCTTGCAGATATTCTTTGATCTTGTCAAAAGCCTTCTGGCAGTCTTCATTCCACCTGACCGTCTGTTCTTTTCTTAACAGCTTGAACAAGGGTTCACAGGTTGCTGTAAGGTGAGATATGAACCGTGAAATGTAGTTCAATCGCCCTAAGAACCCTCGAACTTCTTTCTCAGTTTTCGGTGCAGGCATCTCTTGGATGGCTTTGACTTTATCAGGGTCAACTTCAATCCCTTTCTCACTTACAATAAATCCCAGCAGCTTACCGGATCGCACCCCGAATGTGCATTTGTTGGGGTTCAACTTCAGTTGGTACTTCCTCAGACGCTTGAACAATTTGAGCAGATTTACCAGGTGGTCTTCCTCAGTAAGGGACTTGGCGATCATGTCATCCACATAACATTCGATTTCCTTATGGATCATATCGTGGAATAATGTCACCATAGCCCGTTGATATGTTGCGCCAGCATTCTTCAGTCCGAACGACATTACCTTGTAGCAGAACGTGCCCTAGGGTGTGATGAATGTTGTCTTCTCCATGTCTTCAGGTGACATTTTAATCTGGTTGTATCCTGAAAATCCGTCCATGAAGGAGAATACCGAGAACTGAGCCGTGTTATCCACCAATACATCAATGTGAGGTAATGGGAAGTCATCTTTCGGGCTAGCTCTGTTCAGATCCCGGTAGTCAACACACATCCTTACTTTGTCGTCTTTCTTAGGCACAGGTACTATATTAGCGACCCACGGCGGATAGCTAGTTACAGCAAGGAACCCGGCGTCCCATTGCTTTTGTACCTCTTCCTTGATTTTCATAGCCATGTCCGGACGAGTACGGCGCAGCTTCTGTTTGACCGGTGGGCATTCTTCCCTCAAAGGCAGCTTGTGCACAACAATGTCGGTGTCCAACCCTGGCATGTCTTGATAAGACCAAGCAAACACATCCACATATTCTCGAAGCAGATCAATCAGTTGTCTCTTCACTGAGTCTTGCAGGCAGGCTCCGATTTTAACCTCTTTCACGTCTTCATCTGTACCAAGATTGATCACTTCAACTTCCTCCTGGTGAGGAGTAATAACCTTTTCCTCTTGTCTTAACAACCTGGCTAGCTCTTCAGGAAGCTCATATTCTTCTTCAACCCCTTCATCTGCTTGATTGATCGGATTGTCAAAGTCATACGAAGTCATAGCCGTGCTGTTGTCGGTGCTGTCAGGAAGGCACTCTCTGCAAGGGTTCAGTTTGTTCATTTTAGTGATTGATTTTAATCTTGCTTAGGAAAAGTGAAATAAGGTTATCATTTTGAAAACACCGCCATTTATTTTTGTACAAAAAAGAAAAATGGAAAAACAGTGAGCAGAAAAGAAAAGAAGACTCATTTGCAAAAAGATGTCTGATATTTCATTGATTTAATCTTGTTTGCACAAAAAGTACAGATGGCCCGATTACAAAATGAGTCTTGTCATCTTGGGCAAGATGCAAGACTTTGATGCATGCTTATAAAAATACAGGAAATAATAATTACTCTGCATGAGTAACTCTTATAATTTCCTGGGAAGACCAGTTCGAGACACTGCTCCCCGGGACCTTTGGACGAATCCAGCTTTCCAGGTTGCGTTCCTCTTCCAGCTCGTCTTCCAGACAGTTGATAGCATCAGGGGTAAGCATTCCCCCACTCACGAAATTGGGCTCTTTCGCAACCGCTGCTTGACCTTGTTGAGTTGGTTTGTAACCCAACCCAAATCTGTCCTCTTTCTTCTCCATCGATAGCAGTTTGCCCCAGCCTTGGGCAGTTCCTTCCTCAACAACCTTCCGGGCTTGTTGGTATGATGATATTGAAGTACCAGGCACAGCAGATGTCTCATTCACATTCAAAGCTTCGAACCCCTGGCTCATTGTTTCATGGATCTCCCCGTCCATCTCAATGTACTTATAGGTAGCCAGGTGGCTGACAAATATATCCTCTTCTCCGCAGATTGTAACGATTTGACCCTCCCACTCATATTTTAACTTCTGGTGAAGGGTAGAGGTCACGGCGCCAGCGGCGTGAATCCATGGCCTACCCAATAGACAGCTGTAGGCAGGCTGTATATCCATCACGTAGAAGGTAGTTTTGAAGGTCTGCGGGCCAATCGTTACGGGTAACTCAATCTCTCCCAGAACCGATCTCTTTGAACCATCAAAGGCTCTTACCACCAGGTTGCTGGGTCTCAACGCCAATCCGTCATATTCTAGCTTCACCAGGGCCTTCTTAGGTAAGACATTGAGGGAGGACCCCGTGTCTACCAGCACATGGGAAAGGACAGCACCTTTACATTCCATGGTTATGTGCAAGGCTTTGTTATGGTTGCGGCCCTCTGTTGTCAAATCAGTATTGGTGAACCCTAGTCCGTGACTAGCATTAACATTTCCAACTACAGCTTCTAGCTGATTGACAGTGATCTCTTCAGGCACGTAAGCTGCGTGCAAGACTTTGAGTAGTGCATTCCGATGGGCTTCGGAGCACATAAGCAATGATAGGATTGAGATCTTGGAGGGTGTCTGATGAAGCTGATCCACAATTTTGTAATCACTCTTTTTGATGATTCTCATAAACTCATCAACTTCTTGATCGAACGGTGTTTTCAAAGCTTCCTTAACAGCTTGATCTTCCTGCACCGGGCTCTTTCCTTTTGCCTTGGCGGCAGCTTCTGCTTCGGCAGTGGGTTTTTGAATTTGTGGAGCAAAGAGACGTCCGCTTCGAGTGAAGCCTCCGCCTCCTCCCACATTATCTACTTGTGGTGCAGGTGTTGATGTTTCAAGAGTGATTCTTTGTCCTTCACAGTACAGGTCAGAGCCGTAATGCCAGGGGATAGCATTACTGCTTTCATAAGGTACTGGTCCAGGCACCGTGACAGTGACTGGACTGACTGCAGCTGCGGAAGGAATTGTGATAGTCTGTGGATCGTAATAAATCGTGACTGGTGCTCTGATGGGAGCAGCACCTTCTGAGTTGTAGGCAGAGTTGTTTTCAGGATCATAGAATATGGTGACAGTTGAGACATCTTCATGATTTGTTGCTGGTGTTGTAGGAGACATTGTCGGGAGTGTGGATGTTGTTGTTGTAGGAGCTTCATAATGGAGTGGTGCTGGAGTTGTAGAAGAAAAATTTGCTGATAACTGATCAGTTGAGATGATAGATGGAGTACTTGTTGATGAAGCCGAAGAATTGTCAGGAACGATGGTTGCTGCAGTTGTAGGAGGTTCTGGAACTGTTGCTGATGAGATTGCTGGATTTGTTGGAAATGATGTGGTGATCTGAAGTTGACCGCTCTGAATAAGACCATCTATGCCATTCCTCAAATTATCGCACCCATTTACTGAAATATTGCAGTAAGCGCACCCTAACTCGCACCCCGGGAACATATGACATTCCAAGAGCTGAGCCTTGATTTCCACTAACGGTGTCCTGATCTGTCCCACACTGGTTATTAAATAAGACGGCTTGTCTTCTTCAATAGCGTTAATTCTAGGACCACCGTGGTTCGGCATCGGGTTCTTATTGACATTGGGTGGTGGTGCGAAATTCAGAGCCTTGGAGTCCACCAGGTCTTGTACCTTCATATGCAGAGCTCTGCACTTTTCTGTACTGTGGCCAGGTGCGTTTGAATGGAAGGCACATCTGGCATTGGAGTCATAGTTCCTGGGTAGACTGTTGGGATCCGGAGGTGCCAGCGTCCTTAGCTCAACTAGGTTGAGTTTCAGGAGCTGTGGCAGCAATGTAGCATATGGCATGGGTATCGGATCGATCACTCTGTTAGCTTGAGACGGCCTCTGCTGAAATGGCCTTTGTTGACTGTTGTTGTTGGTGTTGCTGTTGTTGTAATTTCTCGGAGGATACTGATTTTGTTGATGGTACTGAGGTTGTTGCTGATAGTTTTGCTGCGGAGGTTGATAAACTGGCTGAGGACGAGCTGGAGTAGGAATGGTGACTGCTGCTATTGTCCTTTGAACATATTGGGGCCTGCCCCTGTTGGTGTGGATGGCGTTGGTCTCGCCAGTTCTTCTTGGGCATGCGAAAGGCTTTCTTGTACTACTGGACGAGCTTGCACCGTTATCTGAGATCTTACCCATCTTTAACAGGCTCTCAATTCTCTCCCCAGCTATGACAACATCTGCAAAGCTGGTGGATGAGAAGGCAGCCAGCCTGTCAATATATGTCCCCTGAAGGGTATTCATAAACATGTCTGCCATTTCCCTTTCAGACATAGGTGGCTGAACAGCAGCAGCCAATTGCCTCCATCTCTGGGCATATTCTCGGAAACTCTCCCTTGAAGACTGTGACATTCCCATTAGGAGGGTCCTGTTGGGTGCCATGTCTAAGTTGTATTGATACTGTCTGATAAAGGCCTCTGCCAGGTCCTTCCAGCATCTGATAGTTGCCCTTGTCAAGTGAGAGTACCATTCTCTTGACGCTCCAGTTAAGCTATCCTCGAAATAGAACATCCAAAGCTTCTCATCCATAGTATAGGCCTTCAGCCTCCCCAGAAATGATTGTAAATGAGTCCGGGGGCATGAAGTCCCGTTGTATTTTTCAAAACAAGGAGGCTTAAACTTATGGGGAATCCTGACCCCGTCTACCAAGCCCATGTCCATGACGTCGAAGCCCAAAGAGTTTTGAGATTCTAAGGACCTCAATTTCTCAGCTATCTTATCCAACCTTCTATCATAAGCTTCTTCCCCAGCACCCATTACTGTGAACTGGTCCTCTTGGGGGTCTTCTTGAAGTACCCTGGCTGCAGCGGCAGTCCCTTGGACATTTGCAGGAATATTGACCTCTGGATGGAGGTGTGGTCCAAATACAGGGGGGTTAACATGAGGTTGGACCCTTTCATTGTTGCTGGTGCCGGCAGTCCCTATATGTGGGTCTTCTTGATTCTGCCTTTCCACCATGGCCCTCAATCTTTCCTGGCTCTGAGCCATGTTGTTCATCACTTCCATAAACTGAGCTATCTGTGTTCTCATTTCCAATCTTTCGTTTGCCATTTGAGTCCTGACCTCTGCGAGGTCCTGCTGTACCTGATCCATTTGAATGCCCGGAAGGTTGCTACGGGTCGGATAACGGTGCGGACGGTTGAGGGGAAATACTCGGCGCCGAGCAATAATTCCTGAACATCACAATAGAGTTAGCGGCAATAAAACAAAAACCTACAAAACAAACAAAGGGTTAGCGTGCAATGCAGTTATGCTTATTTGTTCTCAAGGTATCCGGTTTGGCATTCAGTTTTGACCCTTCCAGACCTTTGAAGATGCTGTTGATGTTGCTTTCGAAGTGAACTCGGATGGAACAAACTAACACATATATTACAAAAAGCAAAATGGTACATAGTTTGTTTACAAATACAAGCCCTCTGAGGGGTCAAAACATATTACAAGAAAACAAAAGTACATGGAATGAAGGCAACAACAAACAAATGGTCAAACACCAAGACCAAACTCATCCTCACGAACTTCCTTGAGAAGTGCTTCGGTCACAGGATCAGCTGGACGCTCCGTGAGATTCCTGATGAGGAGATTCCGGGTGGTAATAGCCGCTGCAAGCTTCTTGTGCTGAGTTTGGTCCTTTGACCTCTTCACTCCTGCTTTGATCTTCAGCTCTGATATCTCCCTCTGGGCTGCTGCCAGGGCTTCTTGTTGTTCTCTTGCACTAGCTTCCAGTTGCTCCATCTTGTCTTGAACTCTCTTGTCCTCTAGAGTACGAGCCTCGGTGATCCTGACCCACCGGGCTTGACTCTCCTTTAAATACAAGTCTGTCCTTGCTCTCTGGAACTGGGCTTCCTTGCAAGCATTCTTCAGAATTTGTTCTCCAGCTTTAGACTTTTTGATATAATCCCCAGACTTCTCAATCTTAACCAGATGCTCCACTCTCAACTTCTCCAATCTCTCAACCTCCCTCATACCATCACTCCTCTCCCGGAGGGTCTTCTGCAAAGCTTGAGTTAACTTCTCATTTCTTTCTTTCAAATTCTCAAACTCCTCCAAACTGATAGTGGCAGGGGGTGGTGCTGAAGATGATTCAGGCATATCTTCTATGGTAAAGGGCATTCCAGAGAATTGAGCCCTGGCACGGGACCATTCATAACATTGTGCTGATGCCACATTGTTGCACTTCCCCAAAATGGTTATTCCCTTGGTTTGAACATTATCCCAAGCCCAGGCAGCCTGCCTAACAACAGCCAGATTAATCTTGTTCTCACAATAAAGAGTTTCAACCAGGTTCTGTGCCTTAGGAGTGTGGACCAGTGCATAGCCCAGTTGCCTTCTGAACAGCAGAGGGTTGTAATTGATACTACCCTTAACTCCTATTAGGGGCACATTGGGAAAATGCCCACAGCTAGTGATGATATCCCTGCCCTTGGTGCCTTGAGTGCACCATATGATATCTGTTGAAGTTAGAGCAGTGAGTCTCTTAGCCCAGTTACTCTGCTGATGAGGATTTAGAAATGCATCTGTCCTGGGTAGATGCCTGAGAAGCCAAGTATGGAATAATGGAGCACAACACCTCACTAATCTTCCCCTCTGCTTTTCATTCCTCTGATGCACTGAATAGTAGAGATCCCCCAATAAAGTGGGCACTGGGTTCTTCAAGATGAACAGATGGATTGCATTTTTGCTAATGAATCGAGGCTCATCTGCAAACAACACAATTCCATATATGCTCAAAGCCAACAAGGCACAAACAGCTTTCCAATCTCCTAAAGAAGCTTTCAGGGTAGCTTGAGAGATCAAGAAATCCAGATGGAAGCCAGGGATTCCAGCTTTAGAAGTCATATGCTGCTTAATCAGGACAGGTTCCAGATGCAAAACCTTGGCTATTTCTCCATTAGCAGGAAAGACCATCTCAGGGTTGAAAGGGATTCCACCCCTGATAGGCAAACCAACCAATGATGAGTATTCTTCTAGTAGAGGCCCCAACTGAAAGTCTTGGAAAGTGAAACACCTTAATGGGGGATCATAAAACTGAATGCAGGTGTGGATCAGGCTTCTTTGTGAAGGGTCCAGATCCATAACCATATCAAGTATATCTCCATAATGTTCCCTGAACAATGGTATGTGATCTGGAGTGATCAGGGTTTGAATCCTCCTGATGTCTGATAACTCTGGCTGGAAGAAGTGATAGGTGATATTGCTCTTTTTAGGAGCCATGATGCTGAAGACTGAGTAGAGATAGGTGCTGATGATAATACTGAAGAAGTGGGCCACTGACTGGCTGGTGATAACTGAAGCAGATGCTGATGAAGATAAGTCAAATACTGAAGATAGGGCCAAAACCAAACCAAAAAATGAAAATGGATACCCTGAAACACAAATAAGCAAATGTCAATATGATGCAATGATTATGTATGCAAATGATATGCAAGGGTCTGTGACTGAGCTGGATCTGATCAAACTGTTCTGATATAGGCCCAAGTATGTTCAAGAATTCCAGATGAGGTCTATGAATCCAGTAACCAAGGTGGGGGGCTCAAATAAAGAGCCACATGTCCGGGGTTTTAGAATCACAAGAACTGACCCAAAATGGAGTACTCTTAAACAATCAAAGTAACAGGGTATTCTGAGGCCAAGGTACCTGCAAACCTGTAAACAGCCCAACCCCCTCACAGGTGGTGGTCTAAAACAAGGATCCTCAGACTTGGATCAGTTATGAGAAGTGTAAACACTTCTAACCCGGAGGTACAGTGTTTACAATAACCATAACAATTCCTCCTCTAATTCACCTCAGTTTCTGAAGGTCAATACTAAAGGTCATCCAGACTTAGCAGGCTTCCCAGATAGCCCTAGCATTGCAGGAAATCTGCAACACAGAGTTCTCAAGAAGAAACCCATATCTGAACTGTGTTTCATATTCCCGCTCCAGACCGAGATGGAATGGGAAAGAATATGATTCACTCTAGCCTAGGTGTCACTCAGGTCCCAGGTATAGGACCTTAACTCTCAATGGAACACCCACCCACCAAAGCAAACAACAGATCCAGCCAGCAGCACAGTATGACAATATGATAATATGTAAAGCTATAAAGAAAGCAATAAATAAAACTGTACATAAAGCAGTAAATAAACAAACATACAAGCACAGATAACACCCAGTAAACACAAATCAATCAAGCGCTAGGAGGAACCCACAAAAAGAACCAGAAGCCCTGGTTGCAATATAAGTAATCCCCAGCAGAGTCGCCAAGCTGTCGCTCCCAAAGATTTGCATCCCGGTACAAGCGCGAACGGTCGGCGAAGGGAACAGTGAGAACACACAGCCGTGAACCCACTGGAGGATGAATAGAGTCGCCAGCTAGGCATTTTTATCCCGGAGGAAAGGCAATGCTGCATAGGCCTAGAAAAAGATGGATAAGACGGTTTGCGAACCAGAGAGACTGAGAAAGGGGGTTGGTTACAACCTGGGAAGGTATCAGCACCCAGATTGTCCGTCGTACTCGACGGGATCCACGCTTAAAAGATTTGTGTTTTAAAGGGGTAGTGTCAGTGCAATTTGTGTATAAAAGAGCTGGAAAAGGATGTACAGGTGTCAGTGTAAGTGAAGTGTATAAGTGAAGTGTCAGTGTAGGGATGAGAATGAGCTGCTCAAGACCATGAGGCTAAAAGAATGATTCTGGAAGGAGGGGGAATGAACAGAGACTTTTGTTCGATAACCGTTAAGTTATGCCTACGTATCCTCTCGTGCAATGAGGAAGTCAGAACACCGTAGTTCGACCCAAAGAGACTGAAGGATGAATTGACTTGTGAACTGCTTACTTGTCTATGCTCAAGTGTATGACCTGTCTGGCTCAGGTGCTAACTGTTTTGCATTAGACGGAAGAAGCAAGTTCTCGTTTGTGAGTGAAGGTGATGAGAAAAGAATCCCGAAGGAGACGATTATTGTTTGTTTTTGTGTTTTCAGTCTTTTATTGCTTTTTGAATTTTGTCATAAGTTAATGAGCTTAAGTCTAAACCAATGGATTTAGTAAACTCATCACATCTTCCCTCTGATTAGGGGTAATGAGAATTACCTTAAGTGTGAAGTCAGATTCTCACACTTAATCACCTTTGGTGTAGGATTAAGATCATTAACCTATTTGTGATTATTTAGATGTTTTTGGTGTTTTTGTTTTGTGTTAAGTAATGAGGTTAAGCCATAATCAGGGATTAAACAGACTCATTACACCATCCTAATAGAAGGATAATAGATGAGAATGTTTAAGCTGAGGAAAGCTCCTCAACTTAATCCATGATTAGGGATTAAACTCATGACAAAACAAACCCTTGATTAAGTGGATTTTATTTAATGATATGATGATGAAGTGGATTTTATGATTTGTAAGACTACTTGAGGGGGACTTGTCCATTAACACTAGGGTTAGTCCTTCTTAACCAATCAAGGAAGAATTAGAACCCTAATGCAAGGCCCAAGTTACAAGTGTGATGCCTTGATGATTATTAAGTGAATTGATTAATAGATTTAAACACATTAAGGGTTTAACACTTAGGATTAAAGTTATACACTCCATCCTAAGAGAAGGATGCAGGCATAAACTTAATCACCAAGCCTTAAAGCCTTTAGGGTTTAGTCCCTGATTATGAGATGAGAAGAGAAGACTCAAGAGAGACACAAAGGTAAAACTAAAAGGGGAGACTAATCAAAACCCTAATCATTGTCATGCTTGGTTGTGCCTAAGGTTTGTGAGGTTTAACAAGAGAAGATCTTCAATGGAACCAACAGGAAGCAGATGAACAGGATCAAGAGAAGCAAAGTAACTTGCTTCATTCAAGAAGTCAAGTCACTTGAAGAAAGAAAGTGGGAAGGAGAAGAATGAGCAAGCTCAAACTCAAACACAAATAGAAAATGCAGCAATGGATGCAAGAGAGATGAAAAGAAAAGTTATGAGAAGTGAAGGCAAATTCACTTCTCAAGTTCACTTACCACCTGAAATGTTAGAAAAGGAATGCAATGCAATGCCAAAATGGGATGAGATGACATGATGAGAAACAAAACCAGAAGCATACACATGATGCTAATGATGCTATGAAGTGATACAAGCATGAGGCAGCACATGGAGATGATCATACAAGTTTATGAATGCTAATGAAACAAGCTAGGAAGCATGAACATACATGGAGAGTTATGAAGTGCACATGACATACAACATGGCAAATACAAAGTGCAATGATCAAACATGCTTATGATATGTCTTATGATGTTCAATGAATCAAATGGAAGCATGGAATGTCATGGCAAGACATGTTATGCAAGAGAATGCAAGAGGGATGCAAATGAAAGCCCAAATTAGGGTTCATGAACAATACATCAAACAAAAATCAAAATCAGAAGCAAACCCTAAGATAAAAAATGGAAAATGCCACACAAAGGACCCCTAATCCTATACTAAACCAATGCCCAAAGGAGAGGTCTCAACTCTTAACCAAACTCAAGTTATGATTTTTCTAAGATATTAGGGTTTTTAGGGTTCCTAAACAAAAGAAATGCCAAACAAATTGAAAATGAGGAATCAAATCATGGCCATTTTATCTCAAAAACTACATGCTAAACACAATGCAATGCAAGAAGAATCAATGTCCAACTCTTCATAGATAGGCAGAAATGATTTTTTGAACTATGGATCAAATTAATGCACAAAAGTGATTTTAATTCAACGAAAAATTCTCAAAATGCATCAAGATCAAAAAAGAAATTTGGTTTGAAGGTTGGACAATGTTTCTAAATGTCTTAGAACATTTCATGAATTTTTTGGTGATTTTTAAATACCTAAAAGTATTTTTAATAAATTAATTTCCATTAATCAATTAAAAATAATCTTTTAAATATTTAAGAATACTTTTTAAATGCTAAAAATAAAAACAAAAATATTTTTGTGTCATAGAAATTAATTAAACTCTTGAGAAAAAGTTTCATAATTTTTAGACAAATTTTGCTATTTTAAATTAATTGTGCAAGTTAAATGAAAAAGAAAATGAAAATAAATTAAATAAAAGGAAAGTAATCAGAATGGAGGGATGGGATTGCTGCTGGGTTTAAATGCGTTGACTGGCGCCAGATCTTGTGGCCAGGATTGGTTCTGAGTCAATTAACTTAATTATGAATTAATTAAACTAATTAATTGGATTAGGGCATAATGACTTGATCTGAGCCATTCACACGCGCGGGAGGTCAAAGGGGTCAACTGATCCTACGCTCCAAATTCAAATCTCCTTAATGACCTGAGATTAGGGCTAAGCATATTCAGGTGACCGGAGAGAAGCTCCGGTCATCTTCTCCGGTGGTATCCAAACCCTAGAACATGATTCAAGCATCTATTTCACAAATTAAACATACCTAAATGATCTTCTAACATCCTAGGACACGAATCTATGCTCAAACATCATTTAAACACCATGAATCAAATGAATCGAAGAAAACAAAATCCACGGGCAAAATTTCAGAGGGATCATACAAACTCATTTCTCACTGATTTTTGATTCTGAAACCATCCCCATGATCAGCAAGACATGAGCAATCATATTAGAACTTAAAATGCAAGCTTTGGAAGAAAGTGTTCATGTTCATACCTGAGCTGGAAAGCTTCAAAACTGAGCTTCCAGGGCCTCTTTTGCGTGCAAATGGACTCCCTTGACTCTCCTGGTACTAATGGAAGGCTTGAAATGAGCTTAGACAAACTCCCTTGAGCAATCCATTTCTGGTGTAGCAGAGAATGCAGTTGGTGTATAGGCTGTTTCAGGTCAATGTGAAGGGTGGTTTTGACTCCTTGTGATGTGCTTGACTTGTTGGTGAAGGAAAATGATGTGTTTGATGGCTGGATAAAAGGATTCGAAGAGTTCTGGTTTTGAAGGTGAGGAATGGTGAAGCTTAGTTCATGCTGCTTTCAGGCTTGAATCTTGTTGGTTTCTACTCAATGGAGCATGGTGAGATGTTTTGTGAAAATGGTTTGGATGTTTGAAGTTTGTGGAGGAAGATTCGAAGGAAAATGCAAATGAGGGGTGATTTTGTGAATGTTCTCCTGTGATGTGTTTCAGCTTTGCTTTTTCTATGAAATGGCTTGCAAATGGATAGTATATTTTAATCCAAGTGGCCAGAGGATGTGACATGGCCTGTGGTGATTGGGATGTTTGCTTTTGCCAAAAGTCAACTTTTTGTGTAAGGAAAGTATGGCTTGGTTCTAGGCTAGTACAAGGCATGGTTCTGGTGCAGCAAGATGAGGTGAGAGGGCTAGCAAGGTGTAGCATCCAAGGCATCAAGTTGGTGAAGTGTGATCATGAGTTTTGCAAGTTGTTGCTTTTTGAAACTTTGTGAAAAATGCCTTGTTACACAAACCATAAACATGTAATCCTTGATCCAATTCTGATTTTTAGGTCACATAGAATGTTTATGTCATGGTTTGAAACTAACTAGAAGTTACAAACAGCCTTGGGACATGATTTTGCAAAGTTTCCATTTGGTGCATGTCTTGAAAATCAATGATTTTAGCCAACTTTGTCACACCATAACTTTTGATCCAAGAAGAATTTGATCATGTTCTTGTACTTTTTGAAAAGGGAAAAATGTAATCTACAACTTTCATGACCAAAGTTTTTCCATTTGAAGCATTTTTGGATCAAGAATCAAGGCTTGAAAAATGACTTAAAATGAAGCATTCTTGAAAAGTCAACTATGCCCAAAAAGTCAACACTTGCAAAAACTCCAAATTCTTGATTTTTGTGAGCTTCAACCTTCTTCCATGATCACATAAAGATCATATACACTCAAAATGATGAAGATCACCCATTGGTTGGGTCATTGGGGGCCTCAGATGCCCTGATTTTGCACTGACTTGTCCAGAAAGTCAACTCTTGATCAGATGACTTCCCCATGGAATTTCTTCATGAAAATTGATATGCATACTCCCTATACCATATAGAGACCAATGGAAACAAGAATGACCAAAAAAAATTGGAGTTATGGCCTTTGAAACCAAAACCCTAATTCTAGGTCAACTGTGCAGTCAAACTTGGCTCTGCTTCCATACCAAGCCCAGTTCTTGTGATTCTTTTGAAATCTTGACTTTGAAAGGATGTAACATGATATAAGAACACACATGGACCCCTTTGAAGTGATTGGTAGCCTTTGGAATGGCTCAAGAGGCTCTTGGATTGCTCAGATCACAAACCCTAGGTGCAGATGACTTAGAAACTATGCAGTGGATCAAGAATGAGATATGAGATGATATGATTGTGTTTATGCATATGAGAATGATCACAAGCCATGGTGTGAATGGGTGAGGGAAAATTTGGGGTGTTTACACCCATTCTCTCTGTGTGGACCAGCAAAACAATCTCGTCATGTCCGACGCTGGGGAGCCTATTTTTGAAACTCGATTAATAAACACCAAGGTGGTGCGTGAGTGTAAAACAGACGAGGAATCCTTCCATCTTTTAGGTAGATTGTGTTTATCTTACTTTTAGGTTAACTATTTGTATTTAACAACTAACTTGTTCTCTTTCCTCTGCAGCTACCATGTCTACCCTCAAGGACCGTATCTTGAAGCTGTCGAACAAGGATGTGAGGAAAGCTTCGAAAATGGATGCTAAGGGTCGCGTTCGACAAGTGGTCGTTGAGGATGCGGTCGGCAGTTCGAGGATCCTACTCCTCCTCCCATTTCTCCTCATGTCGCGAGGACGCCTGTTAGCCCGCCATCCGAACATGTGACTCTTCCTGCCAAATGCCAATGTGTTGAAGGTTCAATGGTCGGTGCTGCTGCAGGGGTGGGTCTTCCCGAGAACCAAGGGACGTACCTTCTACCCTTTTGTCATCTTCAAAGGGAGATTTTTTGTGGGGAAGGCTTTCTAGGAATGTCGAACGTAGAGGCCAAAGCGAACATGGGTCTGGGAAAGGAGACCAGACATGCAAATTTATCCCAAGACATTGCTGCGGTGATCAGGCTTATGGAGACGACCTTGGTCTTGTCCGACAACATCTGCCCTCTATCTGAGCTGGATGTTGTAAAAAGAGAAGCTGAAGTCAGTAAGGATCAAGAAAGAGAAGTTCAAAAGTGACCTCTTGGATTACAAGGACCTCCACAGGCTTTAGGAGGGATTAATGATCGAGCTGGGGGAGGTTAGGCTCGAACGGGATGGCCTGGTCGACGAGAACAAGAAATTGAAAGAAAAGGAGGTTGAGTTTGACGAGGCTGTTGAGGAGGTCAAGCATCTTCAGACAAGGGTGGCAGAGTTAGAGGTCTTGGTTGCCCCTTCCGAGGATGAGGGTGAGGAAGACAAGGCCCTAAAAACTCAGACTGACTTGATTTCCCGGATTCGGATGCTACAGAGCGGTTGTATGCAAAACCTTAAGCTTGGTTTTAAGAATGCTATCGAGCAGCTAAGGGTCGTCAACCCTGGGGTGGATCTCGTAACTGATGGGATTGCTTTCAACTATGATGTGGTTAAGGGAAAGATTGCCTGCTCGATGGAGGATTCAACCGAGGAAGAATAAGGTGAAGAGGAATAGTTTACCGACCTGCATGTCGTTGTCATTTTGTCGGCCTACGTGCCATTGTCATTTTTTCGGCCTGCGTGCCATTGTTATTTTGGTTGTACTTTGGCGTAGTCCCCCATTTTTGTAATTTTTTGTACCGGCTAGCTTTTGGTCGGCTGGTTAAATGAAATGAATTTTGCTTTTTTGTATTGTTACATTTATTTTTTGAAATTTTATTGCTCGACTTGTTGGACTCGATTGTTTAGAGAACCGATGAGGTTGAGAGTTTTACGTCCGCAGGTTAGCGGCACGAGGACCGCGATGAGGTCCTGATCTCGCGGCTTGGACCTCCCCATCACGAGCTAGGTGTCTTGCCGACGTGGTACTGCAACAAGGGAGATCGTTTAAAGTATCCACTGCCGAAGAGGGGTGGTATCCCTCTCCCTGGAATGCGAGACATCCTTTCGATCGAGATGGAGAGTCATGGTCGTTCCTTCCATGCTCTTGTGGCCACGTTGTTACCCTTGTTCAGGTCGTGTTTGTGCAGGGTGTTTAGCTATAATACTTCTTAAGTTTTTCAGCATTCTGTGGTTGAGCAAGTTTTTTACCTTGTAAGTTTTCTAGGTAGTAGGCTCCATTGTTCGTCTTGGCTCGGACACGATACGGGTCCTCCCAGTTTGTGGCCAGCTTGCCTTCTTATGGATTCTTCTGATTCCGCCAGAGAACGAGGCTGCCGACCTGGAATTCTCGTTTAATGACTCTTGTGTCATGGCTCAGAGCCATTTTTTGTTTCATGGATTCCTCTCAAAGATCCGCCTCAGATCGTATTTCCTCGATGAGGCCGAGTTTTGCTCGGAGGGCTTCACCGTTCAGCTCCTCGTCTAGGGGTGCTTCTGTTTGTCTCGAGGGTTCTCTAATTTCTATTGGGATGACCACCTCAGTTCTGACGTCATCCGGAATGGAGTTTACATGGTTGTTGAGTGCGGGGTCGTGCGGTAGGCCCAGATTACGCTATGTAACTCTTCGACTAAAGATATCTTTGCTTCACCTAGTATGCAATTCATACCCCTTAAGATGACCTTGTTGGCCACTTCCGTTTGGTCGTTAGTTTGGGGATGTTCGACGGATGTGATGTGTTGTTTTATGCCTAGGTTGGCGATGAAATCTTGGAACCTTCTGTCCGTGAACTGTGTGAAGGAAAATTAGCAATATAAACGCAGTGGAAAACAAAAATTTCCCTTTAGAGGTCCTTACGAAAGGTCATGATCTGTGATAGAAAAGATACCTCTTGTGACGATGAAACCTTTGAATCTGAAACGATGGATGATCACGAGCGTTGTACGATGAACAACACCTTTACTCAGTCCACATGAATAGCTTCCTTTAGTCACAGTGCTAGCTGATTATATTAAAAGTTTAGAGTAAGGGAGAGGAAAAATAGAATACGGCCAGGGTTTCAATAACAACAACATTTGAGCTTTTGCACAAGGGTTCTATTTATAGAACTACTTGTGTGAGCTTCAAGCTAAAAGCCTAACTCAATAATAATAATATTATATTATTATAATAACTATTATTATAATAAACATAATTGTATTAGTATTATATTTTATAACTATTATAAAATTAATAATAACTATTATTATATCATATGTTAATAAAGCACATGGTACTTTACCATATTTCGTATTTCATTCTAGTGCATTGTACCTTATAGTGTACCTTATTTATTCTACCCATTTTCTAACTGTCCTTATATGTGACCCTGTAGGATTTCGCGACGTTGACAATTATATTAAATCATGTATTTAACATAATAAACAATGAGCGATATCTAGCAACACATCACTGCTACCCAAGTCACAAAATTGTCATGTGATATGACAAAACCTTTTGTGATAATACTTGTGTGTACAATTACCCTTTTTCCCTTATGTCTATATTGAACGCAAGGCATATACCCTGTCATCCTTGTCCAGTTCAATATTGGTTCCTTAGACATTTATCATGTTATGCAGGATGGGCAAATTCTATCTAGGCTACTCATGTCCCTCATCATGCTTTGTGAAGTACCCATCAATTGTCTTTATGATCATCCAGTTACGGACAATGTTTGATTAGCAATAAAGTACTTGACTCTACATCTAGGATCCATAGTAGTTTCAGGTCGAAGAGTGGTATACACCACTATTACCACAAGAGTAACTTATGACACTTTGCATAACATTCTATGTAGTACTCTCATAGTGGGTCAATCCAGTATAAATATGACTCCTAATATTCATACCTATGTCAAGACTTGATAACTCCTAATCCATGATCCATGAGATGTGATAATCAGTTTATCTACATAATAGTCTTAATGTTGTAAGACTATCACATTTCACATTAAAGCTCAACTATGGATGCTTTAAGAATAGTATCCTTATGTTTAATGGAATCTCATGATTAAGTCACACTTAATATTTCATTAAACGAACTATCTATTCTAGGGAGTTTATCATTTTGGAAAAACAAACATAATAAAGAAATGCCTTTTATTATTTATAAATAATTCGATACAAGTACAAAAAGTATTGGCCTCTAGGGCTTACACCAACAATCTCCCACTAGCACTAGAACCAATTAGGCATACCTCTAATACCCATAGATCTAGTATGACCATCATGCTTCTTCTATGCAAGAGGTTCTGTTAGTGGGTCAACAATATTGTCAAGTGTAGGTACTCTACATATCTTCACATCTCCATGATCTATTATCTCTCGAATGAGATGATAACGCCTAAGTATGTGTTTGGATTGTTGGTGAGATCTAGGCTTCTTAGCTTGTGCAATGGCACCATTGTTATCACAATAGAGATCAATGGGATCCACAATGCTAGGGATTATGCCAAGTTCACTAATGAACTTCTTGATCCAAACAACTTCATTTGTTGCACTTGAGGCAACAATGCACTCGACCTCGGTTGTAGAATCAACAATTGTTTCTTGGTTTGAATTTTTCCAGCTAACAATGCCACCATTTAGGCAGAACACATAACCAGATCGCGATTTAAAGTCATCATTATCTATCTAGAAGCTAGCATCAGTGTAACCAATTACCGCGAGCTCTTCTTGACCTCCATATATCAAAAATGTATCCTTAGTCCTTCTAAAGTACTTAAGGATATTCTTGATAGCTAGCCAGTGAGCATCACCAGGATCAAATTGGTACCTACTTGATACACTTAAAGCATACGAGACATCTGATCGAGTACATAACATGGAATACATGATAGATCCTATTGCATATGCATATGGAATCCTATTCATGTGACCCCTTTCTTCCTTTGTTGAAGGGAATTATGTTTTTTATAGACACATGCCATGTTGCATAAGTATGAACCCTTTCTTGGAATCATACATATTAAAGTGTCTCAACACTTTTTCTATGCATGTACTCTAACTTAGGCCAAGTAGTTTTTGTGATCTATCTCTATAGATCCTGATTCCTAATATATTAGTTGTTTCACCAAGGTCCTTCATGGAAAAGCATTTCCCTAGCCAAGTTTTTACTTGTTGCAAGGTAGGGATATTGTTTCCAATGAGTAATATGTCATCTACATATAATACCAGGAAAACGATCATGCTCCCACTAACCTTCTTGTAGACACAAGGCTTATCTTCATTCTTTATGAATCCATATTGTTTTACAGTTTCATCAAAATGAAGATTTCAGCTTCTAGAAGCTTGCTTCAATCAGTAGATTGATCATCGTAACTTACATGTATTTTGGGCTTCTTCAGGTATGTCAAATCCTTCAGGTTGTGTCATGTACACATCCTCAAGAAGATTCCCATTAAGGAAAGCAGACTTGACATCCATCTGCCATATTTCATAATCTTGATATGCAACGATAGCAAGTAAAATCCAAACAAATTTAAGCATTGAAACTGGTGAAAAGGTTTCATCATAATCTACCCCATGAATTTGTTTATAACCTTTAGCAACTAGTCTTGACTTATATGTATGTACCTTACCATCCATGTCAGTCTTCCTTTTGAAGACCCGCTTGCATCCTATAGGATTAACTCCTACATGAGGCTCTACTAAGGTCGAAACTTGGTTTGTGTACATGGAATCCATTTCAGATTTCTTGGCTTCTAGCCACTTCTCAGACTTAGGACCAATTATGGCCTCTTGGTAGGTTACAGGCTCATCTTGATCCATGGGTAATACATCACCTTGATCAGTTATGAGATATCCATATCTCTCTGGTTGGTGATATATCATGCTCGACTTACGCTGGTTTTGTTCTATTTGAGCAGGTTGCTCTTCCACATCTGTTTGTGATTCCTGCTCTAATTCCTCCATAGGTGTATCAATGCTTTGTGATTCTTGAATTTCTTCAAGCTCTACTTTCCTCCCACTAATTCCTTTGGAAATAAAGTCTTTTTCCAAGAAGACTCCAGTTCGAGCGATAAAATTTTTGCCCTCGGAAGGATTGTAGAAGTAATATCCTCTTGTTTCTTTAGGATATCTCATAAATAAGCATTTGTCAGATTTGAGCTCAAGCTTAGTTGAAATTTTTTGTTTCACATAAACTTCACAACCCTAAATCTTCATGTAAGACATATGTGGTTTCTTACCACTCCATATCTCATATGGTGTCTTTTCTACCTTTTTGGATGGAACACAGTTAAGTGTGTAAGCTGCTGTCAGTAGTGCATGTCCCTAAAAGGAGTTTGGAAGATCGGCGTGACTCATCATGGATCGGACTATATCTAACAAGGTTTGATTTCTTCTCTCAGACACACCATTCCATTGTGGTGTTCCAGGAGGAGTGAGTTAGGATAGAATCCCACACTCTTTTAGATGGTCATCAAACTCTAGGCTTAAATATTCACCACCTCAATTTGATCGAAGAGTTTTAATATTCTTACCTAATTGGTTTTGTAATTCATCTTGAACTCCTTGAACTTTTCAAAGGATTCAAATTTGTGTTTCATTAAATACACATAACCATATATACTGAAATCATCAATAAATGTGATGAAGTATTGAAAACCTCCTCTAGCTGGTATGTTCAGTGGTCCACATGCATCAGTATGTATGAGGGTCAAGAGATCACTTGCCCTTTCACCTTTTTCTGTGAATAAGGTCTTTGTCATCTTTCCAATTAAACAAGATTTTCATGTATCATATGATTCGTAATCAAAAGAATCCAAGAGTCCATCTTTATGGAGTTTGGAGATACGCCTCTCATTTATATGGCCTAAGCTACATTGTCATAGGTAAATTGGATTTAACTCATTAGGTTTCATCCTTTTTTTATTAATGTTATAATTTTGCATTTCAATATCAATTATATACAATCCATTGTTCATTTGTGCATTAACATAGAATATATCATTCAAATAAATAGAGCAACAATTGTTTTTTATTATAAATGAAAAACCAAACTTATCCAAACAAGAAACGAAAATAATATTCCTGCTAATTGTAGGTACATAATAACAATTCTCTAATTGAATTATTAAACCACTAGGTAAAGTCAAAACATAAGTTCCTATGGCTAAAGCAGCAACCTTTGCTCCATTGCCAACTCGTATGTCAACTTCACCTTTTGCCAAATCTCTACTCCTTTTTAGTCCATGCACATTGGTACAAATGTGAAAACCACATCCAATATCTAATACCCATGATTCAGAAGTAGATAAATTAATTTCTATAACAAAAATACTTGAAGTTAAAGTCTCCACTCTATTCTTCTTATCTTCCAGGTACTTTGGGCAGTTTTTCTTCTAGTGTCCGGTCTTACCGTAATAGAAGCAATGGCCCTTCTTAGCTCTGCCTCCAGTAGGCTTCAAAGCAGGTGCAATATGTTTGGGTTTGGTAACTTCCTTGCCTTTCTATTTACCACCCTTCTTTGTGGGCCTTTTATTCTATTTCTTTCCATTACTGACCATCATAATGGATTTCCCTTTTGACTTCAGATTTTGCTCAGCAATTCTTAACATGCTTATCAATTCAGGAAGAGATGTGTCAATATCATTCATTTTGAAAATAAGGACAAATTGACCGAAACTCTCCGACAATGATTGCAGGATCAAATCAGTTGCAAGCTCCTTTTTTAGGGGAAAACCCAATTTTTCAAGATTCTCCACATACCCAATCATCTTGAGTACATGGGGACCTACTGGGCTTCCCTCAACTAGCTTGGATTGGAAAAAGGCTTTTGAAATTTCAAACCTCTCATGCCTTGCCTTCTCTTGACAGAGCATCTTCAGATGCTCGATCATATCGAACACTGCCATGTTTTCATGTTGTTTTTTCAATTCAGAATTCATGGTAGCTAGCATGAGGCAAGCAGTTTCATTGGCATCATCAACATGCTTCTTATAAGCATATCTTTCAGCCTTAGGACCAGAATTATGAGGTTCCTCATTAGGAACAGGTATCTCTAAGACATACAACTTTTTGTCATGTTTGAGAACAATCATCATATTTCGGTACCAATCTAGAAAATTTGTCCTAGACAATTTTTCCTTATCAGGGATTGATTTCAAAATGTTATTAGATGTGTTTGTTGTCATGGTAATCTACAAAATAGAACGTAACGATATAAGTATCACTAAAATAACATATTTAATTAGTCCTTTAATTAAATATGCTCCCACTATTTCACTCAAAACAAACAACCCTCGTCATTTGATTCGGAAAATCCCGTTGGAAGATTTTCTAGTGGATCGAGATCCATATTTCGCTTTATTTTAAGTCAGTGTTAGGCTGATTACACAAAACTAGGCTATTTAGGTAGGAACTCCTTCCAATTGCATCTAATACAATTCTTGAATATTTCAGTTGGGTGAATAAATCCTTATTCCAATCCATCATATGGATCATTCCCAACTCTTGATTCTCAACGTATATAATCTTATTATATTTTGTTCAATTAAGTTTGACTCATTGTTTTAGAAATTGGATATTATATTTATCCTACCGCACCTTACATATAGAACATGCACCTCGCGTTATTTATTGTATTAGTTTTGAGGGAATTTTAATTAGTTTGATCTCACGGCTTATTTATCATATAAATTGTTCCCCACACATGCATCAACATACATACAATATATATCAACATACATACAAATGAAACAATTATGACCCCTAGCGCAATTATTCTTCCAAGCCAATTAGAGAACTTAACCTAAACCTAATAACGATCTTCACTTCTCCAAGCAAGATCTTTAAGCTTGTACTTCTTTGTTTTGTAGTCTTATCTTTTTTCATAATAACATATTACATAAAGGAAACTCGTTTACATACGAGGGAGTGATATGAGAAAAGAAGTTACATGATGAGAATAAGAGAGAGGCACGACATGCAGGTCGTATTTATAAAATCCAAAACAAAGAAAAATAAATTAAGGCCATAACTGATCACCACAAAAAATAAATAATAAACAAATTAATATTATTAATTTAAATCACGTTAATTAAATAAATCAAATTAAATTTTCGGCAAATGCATAACCTAAAGCGCAAACTGTATTGACGCAACATTTGCACCCTGTTACTGCCTACGATCGTAACAAATTATATGTTGACCGTCACCTATCAAGACCTTGTAAAGACCGTCACCCTTAAGTATATGATACCCGTCACACTTAAGTCTATGGCGACCGTCACACCGTCACTCTTCCCTCATTGAGACCGCCTCACTTACAGAATATGTGACTTTTACCGCAGACCTTATTGACGGTGCAACCCTTATGCTGTCATAAACCCTAATGCAACAATTTCATATCATAAAAACACCATGATTAATAATTCAGTATGATTGATTTGAATGCCATCGCTTCACCATACTAAAGTCGGCTTCCGAAGCAGATGACCACAGATCGCTCAAACGAATGATAATCATTATGTGATTTGAACTAACGAAATAAAATAGTATATTCAATATACCATTTTTGCATCAAAGTTAATCATATCATATATGAATTAGATCAATCATATATGTGTAACTTATGGACGATTGACATATCGCTACTTCACCATATTATTGTCGAATTCCGAAGCATAGTCAATATCAATCCTCCAAACCGTACATAATCTGATGCCAAAAATTCAATATCTGAATTTGATTTAATTTTGTTTACGTGTTTTAATCCAATTAAAACAAATTAACAGAAAGTAAACAATTACCAGACTCATAGTTTCGTAAGTGGCTCTAATACCACTTAAGGGAAATTAGCGATATAAACGCAGTGGAAAAAAAATTCCCCTTTAGAGATCGTAACAAAAGGTCATGATCTGTGATAGAAAAGTTACCTCTTGTGGCGATGAAACCTTTGAATCTGAAACGATGGATGATCACGAGCGTTGTACGATGAACAACGTCTCTACTCAATCCACACGACAAGCTTCCTTCAGTAATAGTGCTAGCTGATTAGATTGAAGGTTTAGAGTGAGGGAGAGGAAAAATAGAATATGACCAGGGTTTCAACAACAACTACATTTAGCTTTCTGCACAAGGGTTCTATTTATAGAACTAATTGTGTGAGCTTCAAGCTAAAATCCCAACTCAATAATAATATTATTATATTCTAATAACTATTATTAAAATAAACATAATTTTATTATTATTATATCTATTATAAAATTAATAATAACTATTATTATATCATATGTTAATTAAGCACATGGTACCTTACCATATTCCGTATTCCATTCTAGTACACCGTACCTTACGGTGTATCTTATTTATTCTACCAATTCTTTAATTGTCCTTATGTGTGCGACCCTGTAGGCTTTCGCGATGTATGCAATTATATTAAATCATGTATTTAACATAATAAACAATGAGCGGTATCTAACAACACATCACTGCTACCCAAGTCACAAAATTGTCATGTGATTTGAAAAAACCTTTTGTGATAGTACTTGCATGTACAATTACCCTTTTGCCATTATGTCTATATTGAACACAAGGCATACCGTGTCATCCTTGTCCAGTTCAATATTGGGCCATGTTGTACCCCAAAATTTTCCCTCACATATTCAAGATAATGTGTCTCAATAGGTCTCCTAATGGTCACAAGATTCTCAATTGCTCAAAGGGATTAAAGGTTTCATCAGACAAAGCCTCCTCCTAAGCAATGAATCTTAAACTAGGGTTTTGATTTTACCAAGTTAAATTGGACTTCTAAAGCCTCAAGTGGACTTCATGACAACCCACAAACTTAAAAGAACCCTCATGTCAATTTTCAAGACTTTCCCCACAAGTTTGGTCAGTCAGATGCTCAGATAATCAAATATCAGTAAACTTGGTCAAAAAGTCAATTGTGGTCAACATAAATTCAAACTTCAATATTTGTGGCCAACATCAATATTATGAGGTGAAATTCATCATTTGATCAAGGGTTGATCATGATTCATCAAGGAAGCATCAGAATCATCAAGAACCAGAAGTTACTAAATTATGGTTTTTACAGGAAAAGTCAACTGTAATTTGACCAGCCATAACTTTTACCATATTAGAAACATTCTTTCTTCACCTCCAAGTAACTTCAAATCCATCAACAAGACCCAAATTTCTCAACCAAAAATACACTCCTATATATATACACAATCAGACCATACACCAAGGGGAGGAAGTTTTTTATCAAAGGGAGCATACAAAACTTCAAAAAAACTCAAGAGTAAGTTGGATTAGGTTTTAGGGTTGCAACCATTCTCAAGAAGGTTTGAAGGCCCAATAACATTCCTTAGACTCTTCTGAAGGCGTACCAATCATCACATTGCTCCAAAACATCATAAAACGCCATAACCGAATTTGCTTTTTTTGGTTTTTTTCAATTTTTTGATTTCATATTTATACGCATGATACGTCTAATCTCTTTGCATATTTGTGTTTTGTATGATGTGAGCAAGCTATCTGGGCGATCGAATTGAAGTTTAGGGTACCATGGAGAACTAAATTGTTGATTAATCTGCTGTAATCCATTTTCGTTGATACTTTGAAGGCTGCAGTAGTGATATGAATTTCAGTCTGACAGGTAAGTCAGGTAAGTGCTACTGTTTCGATTTACTCAGAATTTTTTCCAGAAGTTCAGAAAACAATCGAAGAACAATACTCTTTTAGAATAAAATTCTAAAATATTTCGACCCTCAAAATCGCAAATTCCTCTTTTTTCTATTTTATTTGATTTATTTTCTATTTCCATATTCTCAAAAAAATCTGGAAAAAATTGTGCGCTCTTTATTTGATTTTATTAGATTTTTAGCATCGTTTTAATATTTTTTAGATTTTATTTTAATCGCTTTTCTTATTTTCCGTTATTTTAAAATATGCAATGATTTTATCTGACTCTGTTTATTTTTATTTTTTTTATTCTTCTAATAGCATGATAAAGAAAAATATCCTTCTCTCATCTCAAAGACTCAATATTCTTTCGATCTTTTCGTTTCGATTATTTTACGATTTCTAAATATAATGTAACTGCTAAAGCCTTGTAATAGCTTAGGTTTATTTTCCGCACTTTACATTTTCTGTCAGGATTTTTTATATTTATGTATCTCTCCCAAAGCCACGTAATAGTTTAAACTAGGGTTTTACTTTTCGCACCTATAAACTGCTTAAATGTATGCTTAATAGGATTGTATGGCAAGACTAAAATCAACCACTAGATAACCATAATTTCCAAAATTAAAATAATTTAATTGAATACACTTGCACACTCAGACCTCTAGGGCAACCTCTCTTTGTTGCCTTACAATAAATGGTCAAGTCCTTCGAACGTGGGGTATCTTAGTAAAGCTGCCTACAAATAAGAATCATCAAGTCCCTTCAGATAAAAGATCATAGTCCCTTCGAGTTGCCTACGAACAAATGATCTAGTCCATCGATTACCCTACGGAAAAATGATGAATGTCCCTTCGAATTACTAAGATACCCCTACAAGGTTGCCTTCTATGACCATACGATGACCCTATGCCTGTCCCTTTAAATATCCAAGGTAAATACTACTTACTCACTAATAGTAAGGATAGTCCTACCCCTACCGGAAAGAGATAACAAGAAAGACCTTACAAACTTAGGGTAAGTAGTTCTTAAGTGCTTGCTCACTCTTTTCAAAATACTCTTTACACCCCACTTTTTCAAACATTTTCAAAACTAAACACTTTGTATACATTCGTACGAGAATCATTACAAAGTTAAAGTCTTTATGAAATATTTTCTGAACACACATAACACCATTCTTTCAAACAAAATTAAAATGAGCTAAGCAATTAAGAGCCATGGATAACCATAGATACAAATGGTGCTAACACCTTCCCTTTGTATAACTTACCCCCCCCCCCCCCCGAACTCAAATTTTTTTAAAAAGGTCTTTCCTGTTCTTTTATTACTTTTCTTTATTGGATAAAATAAAAGTCGATGGCGACTCTTGCTATCCGCAACATAGTTTTTGTAAAAATAAAAACGCCTAAGTCAGTTCTCCCACCGTTTTACAGGCCCTTAGACATTTATTCTGTTAAGCATGATGGAAAAAATCCATCTAGGCTACTCATGTCCCTCAACATGCTTTGTGAAGTGCCCATCAGTCATCTTTATGATCATCTAGTTACGAACAATGTTTGATCAACAATAAAGTACTTGACTCTACATCTAGGGTCCATAGTAGTTTCATGTCGAAAGGTGGTATACACCACTATCACTACGAGAGTAACTTACGACACTTTGCATAACATTCTATGTAGTACTCTCATAGTGGGTCAATCCAGTATAAATATGATTCCTAATATTAATACCTATGTCAAAACTTGATAACTCCTTATCCATGATCCATGAGATGTGATCATCAGTCTATCTACATAATAGTCTTAATGCTTTAAGGCTATCTCGTTTCACCTTAAAGCTCGACTATGGATGCTTTAAGAATAGTGTCCTTATGTTTAATGAAATCTCATGATTAAGTCACACTTAATATTTCATTAAACGAACTAGCTATTCTAGGGACTTTATCATTTTAGAAAAACAAACATAATAAGGAAATTCCTTTTATTATTTATAAATAATTCGATACAAGTACCAAACGTATTGGCCTCTAGGGCTTACACCAACACTGTGTCCCGTTGTCGGTGATGAGGACTTAGGGTATGCCGAATCGGGCAAGTATGTTTCTTTTGAAGAAATAGAGTATATTTTGTGTTGTGATTTTAGCGAAGGCTTCGGCTTCAATCCACTTCGTGAAATAGTCAACACCGTTAATGAGGTATTTATTCTGGTAAGATCCGGTCACGAAGGGTCCGAGGATGTCCATCCCCCACCATGTGAAGGGCCACAAGGATGATAGGTTCATGAGCTTGTTGGAAGGAGCCAGGTACATGTCCCTGTTTCGAATTGGTATCCCCGTCCATTGGGGCTTCTGTTCGCCTGGACAGTATGTGCATTTCTATGGGGATAACGACCTTTGTCATGTATGCTAGTCGGAAAGGGGTTTCTCTGGTTGTAGAGTGAGGCCTGATCCGATATGCCCACAAGACGCTGTATAATTCCTCAACCCATTGTTTCTTAATCTCATCTAGTCTTTGTTTGAGTCCTCGAATAATGAACCTGTTCGCTACTTCGGCCTGCCCGTTGGTTTATGGGTGCTCGACTGAAATGAAGTGATGTTTAGTTCCTATGTTGGCAACAAATTCCTAGAAATTTTTGTCTGTGAATTGTGTTCCATTATCGGTAACTATGGCCTATGGTATCCTGAACCGAGCGAGGATGTTACGTTTGAAGAAACGCAATATGTTGAGGGTTGTGGTCTTAGCTAGAACCTCAGCTTCTATCCACTTTGTGAAGTAATCTACTTCGACGATCAAGTATTTATTATGGTTTGAACCGACGACAAAGGGACCACGGATATCCAGGCCCCACCATGTGAATGGCCATGGGGAAGACATTATCTTAAGCTCGTTTGGAGGTGCTAAGTGCATGTCCATGTGTCATTGGCATTTATCGCATTTCTTTACATGCTCTTTGGCATCATTTTGCATTGTCGGCTAGTAATATCCTGCCCAGAGGGCTTTCCTTTCCAGAGATCTCCCTCCCAAATGTTGGGCGTTGATGCCTTCGTGAATTTCACGTAGGATATGAAGAATTAATTCTTCCTCGACACACTTGAGGAGGAGAATGGAGAATCCCCACCGATAGAGTTCTCCTTTAACTAACACGTATGAGCAGGCTCGTCGCTTAACTATACTGGCCCCTTTTGGATCTTCGACCAATTCGTCATTAGTTAAGTATTTATAGACCGGGGTCATCCCGAAATTGGCGTCGCCGATGATGTTTACGTCTATTGTCGATGGTATTTTTTCAATGATGGGTCGAGGAAGTATCTCTTGTAAAACAAACTTGTTTCCGCCTTTCCTTTTTGTGCTCGCGAGTTTTGATATCACATATGCTCGCACATTATCTTCACGGGGGATATGTTTGACTTCTACGGATATAAACTTCGTAATCTTCTCCTTGACTAGCGTCAGGTATTCTGAAAAATTGTCGTTTTTAACATGGTATTCACCTTTGACTTGCAAGGCCACGAGTTGAGAGTCCGTATATATGATTATCTCTTCGGATCCTAGGTCGTTAGCGATCCTTAGACCAGCGAGGAAAGCTTCGTACTCTGATTGTTTGTTGGAGGTGGGAAAAGATATCATGAGGGATACCTCTATCAGAATCTCTTCATCGTTTTCTAGGATAATCCATGTTCCACTTCCATTTTCTAGATGCGTAGACTTAGTTTTTTAGGGTGGTAATTTCGGCCACAAAATCAGCCATGGCTTGAACTTTGAGGGCTGATATTCCTTCATATCAGATGTCAAACTTAGATAGTTCCAAGGACCATTTGAGCATCCTTCCAGCCATATCGGGTCGACCGAGGAGCTGCCTGATGGGTTGGACTGTTTGTACGATGATCGTATGCGTTAGGAAGTAGTGACTGAGTCTCATTGCCGCATGGACGAGTGCAAGGGAAACTTTTTCAATCAGTTGATACTTGAGTTCGGGCCCTTGCAGGGCTTTGCTCGTGAAATAGATCAGCTTTTGTCCCTCGGGTGTTTCCCGTATGAGGGTGGCAATTACGGCTTTGTTAGCGACAACTAGATATAGAAACAAAGTCTCCCCGGTCTCTGGTCGGGAGAGAACTGAAGGTTATGACAGAGCCTTTTTGAGGTGTGTTAAGGCTTGCTCTCACTCCTCCGTCCATTCGAAAGCAACCTCTTTGCGGAGGAGCTTGAAAAGGGGTAGCGCGTGCTGGACGGATTTTGCCACAAAGCGGGATAGTGAGGTGAGTACCCCGTTTAGTGATTGGATGGATTTATTGGATTTTGGCGTGGGCGTTTCGGCGAATGCTCGACACTTGTCGGGGTTAGCTTTGATTCCTCTTTCGGTTAGATAGAAATCAAAGAATTTTCCTGCTCGTACCTGTTGCACCCCAAAATTTGCCCTCACAATACAAGACTTTGTGTGCTAAGAAGGTTCACAAGACCTTTCATGAGGTTCATGAAGTTTACAAAATACTTTATGAGGTTCACAAGGTTCACAAGATTCACAATACTTACAAGACCTTTCATGAGGTTCATGAAGTTTACAAAACACTTTATGAGGTTCACAAGGTTCACAAGGTTCACAATGCTTACAAGACCTTTCATGAGGTTCATGAAGTCTACAAGACACCTTATGAGCTTCACAAGGTTCACAAGACCTCCCATGAGGTTCACAAGGTTCACAAGACATCTTATGATGGTTCACAAGGTTCACACAGTTCAAAAATAGTCAGAAGAGTTGACAATTCCCTCAGACAATGCACCTCCTAAGCAGTGCATCCAAAACTAGGGTTTTGACTTTAATCAGGCTAAATGAATTTACAAGGCTTCAAATGAGCTTCATAACATCTTATATGTGTGTAAGAACCCCCATGACAAGTTTCAAGACTTTTCTCAAAAGTTTGCTCAGTCAGATGATCAGATAAATCAAAATCAGTCAAAGCAGTTAAAAAGTCAAACTGAGGTCAACTGTGGTCAAACCAAAGTCAAACTTCATGATTTTTTGCCAACATCAAGTATATGAAGTAAAATTCATCATTTGATCAAGGGTTGATCATGATTCATCAAGGATATTTCAGATCATCAAGAATCAGAGGTTTCTAAATTAGGATTTCCTCAGGAAAAGTCAACTGAACTTTGACCAGCCATAACTTTCACATGCTCCATCACCAAGTTTCCATCCAAAGCTCATTTTGAAGGAAATTGAATTCTCTACAACTTTGTGTCTCACAAGCCAAGCCCAAATATGCTTCATTTGGAAGGTATGAGCTAAGACATTATAGGTCCTTTTGAAAGTCAACAAAAATTCAACAACTTCAAAAGGGCATAACTTGAAAATGGTAAATGATATGGACATGAAACCATTGGGGTTGGTTAGAGGACTCTTCAAGCTTTCCAAAATGTCCAAGAACACCCTCATAGCATTAAAATTGAAGGATGTGTGCCCTTGCAAGGTTGGGAAATTTTTGGTTGGTTTATGAAGAAAATGGAGGTTTAAAACCAATTTTTTCTAAATGGGCTTGCCATATGATGACCCAATCCACACCAAAACCTCATGCACGACCCAAGTCTCTAAAAATCAGATTTTTTTATCATTTTATTTTATTTATTTTGATTTAATTCATTTAAAATCATTTTAAATTAAAATAAAATATAAAAGTCAAAGATTTAAAAGGGATTGAGCTTCTAGAAATTCATAAAGGTGATTGGTATCAAAGTGGTAAGAGAATCATGATGATTGGATTGAAATATAAGGTGTTCATACAAGAATATTTAAATTTTAAAGCCTTATCTTTTTGAATCTTTTCTAATTAAATCTTTCATACAATGATCAATTTTTTCTGACCTAATTCATTGCACTATAAGTATAGAACATAACCCTACTCATTGCAGAGGAAGGGCAGCCTCCAAAGAGTAAGTTTCAAAGTTCAAAAATCATCCAAAAACCAATTTTCGGTTACATTGATTCAAGAGGTTTCAAGGTATTTTGAGGACACAAGAATGTTTCTGAGACATCATAGAATCATTCCCAATGCTCATATACATCCATAACACCCTAAATCATTCAAACCGAATTCATGTTCTTCATCAATTTTCAATTTTTCGATTTCATTCATTTAACCATTATGAATTGTTTTTGTGTTGTTAATCTTGTTTATTATGATGCTTAGATGGTTTCTGGACAAAAACATTGAAGAAACACGCCCTAAACCGAAAACCACCATTGTTAGGGTTTGAGTTCTTAAATTGGGAATTCATGATTTATTTGAGATAAATGAATTTTAAGAACATGGTTATGATGTATAAGTTTCGTATGTTTGATCTGGACTGTCAATTTGTATTAATTTTGTTGTTTGCGTGATGATCCAAAAACCTAGGATTTCTGGTTTATGAACACCCAGGAAATTTCGCAGGAAAATTCATATCAATTTTCGCAGGTAACCCAAGGAAGAAGATGACCAGTGGCGCCATATTTCAAATTCAAAATTTTATCTTAATATTTTATGAATTCGTTTCTGATTTATTTCACCATTGTGTGGTAGCTCAGTTGGCCAAAGTATGCGCGTGTATTGTTGGATGACTGGAGTTCGAATCCTGGCTGTGGCAGTTTTTTCATATTTTTCTCTTTTATTCATTAGACATAATATATTATGAATTATAGTTGTTATATGGACAGGTGCGCTCTCCCAGCTGGAATGGTTAAGGTGTTTGTGTGATGCTTGAAGGTCCTGGGTTCGATCCCCCCAGGCCTTTTGTTTTGTTTTATTTTCTTTGATTTTCAGGAACAAGGCATAAAACAAATTCCTCTCTTTTTCTTGGCATCAGGCGCGCATTGGCCTAGTGGTTGCTGCTGCTGGATGGAATGCTTGGAGGCAAAGGGGCTGGGTTCAATCCCCAGCCCAGGTAAGTTTTTTTTTATCCCTATTTCTTCTTGTTTTATTTAATTCATATTCTTGTTTGTTTAATTAATTTAATAAATTATAAAATGTTAAAAAAATAATAATGTATGTTATTTCTTGTATATAAATTTTAAATTTGTATTTTATTTGATTTGTATAAATAAATTAGTTATATTTAGGTTAAATAATATATCAACCCTAATTTTATAAATCAAAAAATATTTTTCTAAAACCCTAATTGTAATTCTTGCTTATATTTTTTTATTAATAAATAAGTCTTAATATTTTTAAATCAAACCCTAATTCATAACTTAATCTCATTTTTTTTATTTAATCATGTACATATTTTTATAATTTGTTTATAATCTTGTTTAAAATAATTGAAATTTTGTAAATATAATTATAATTAATCTTATTTTCATAATATGCACAAATCCCATAAATTGTTTATAATTCAATTTTGTATGTAAATAATTTTATTATATGTTTTAAAATATGTTAAAAGTTGCTAATTTAATTTTTGTAATTATAATTTTATTTTCATAATATGTTCATAATTAATTTAATTTTTTATAATTTATATATAATTCAAAACTTTATAATAATTAATTGTTCATATTTTCTTATTAACCTTTAAAAAATTTGTTTATTATAATATTCTTGTTTATTTCATTATCATTATTAATTATATTCTTGTGGTATTTATTTATTACTAACCCCATTAATTTGGTATTATCTTTTATTATTATTATTTTCACTAACCCAATTATAATTATTTATTTATTTTGCTTATTATATTTAATTTTGCTTAATTATTATTATGTAATTGTTCCTTGGTGTAATATTTAATAGTTATGTTTAAATTATTTATTTTATGCTATGGTTAATAAATAGGGAGTGTAACATGTATGTCTATTTAAAATTAATTTAGATCACTTAATTTAAAAAGTAAATATTAAAAATTGTACACTCACACACGTAAGTCGATCTTTGATCGCCATCTCACTTCCTTAGGGATACCTCTCATGTTGCCTAATCAAAAAGGTCAAGTAGGGTGTATAAAGCAAAAATCCCTCAAAATAAAATCATCTAGTCCCTTAACAAATAAAAGATCAAGTCCCTTTTCGAATGTTGTCTTCGTAATGATCTTATCCCTTTCGAATAAAGATGATGGTCCCTCCAAAATTGCTTATACACCCTACAGTTGCCTAATAAACAGATGACCCTTCATTTTCCCCTCACATCCAAGGTAATGACTACCTATTCCTTAATAATAGGGATAGTCTTACCATTTAAAGGATTCAAGAACAAAAAAGACTTAAACTTAGAGTAGGTTCCTCATAGTTACTTGCTCACTCTTCAAAACATTTCAAACACTTCACAATTTCAAACAAAAAATTTCAAAACAAAGGTTTATACGCATCCGTACATGGGTCATTATAAATACTTAAGAAAATTTCTATTCACACACTTCACATTTTCAAAAATATTTTAAAGTGAGCTAAGTAACTAAGAGCCCATGGATAACCATGGATGTAAAGGGTGCTAAAACCTTCCCTTTACATAACCTACCCCCCGGACCCAAAAATCTTTTAAAAAGGTCTTTCCTGTTCTTTTATGCCTTTCCTTTGGATAAAATAAAAGTCGGTGGCGACTCTTGCTATCCGCAACATTACTAAAGTCAGTTCTCCCACCGTGTTACAGAACTGGCGACTCTGCTGGGGACTTAATAAAAGAGGGGTACCCTTAGGAATTAAGATCACTTTAAACTTGTTTGCTTTGTTTGCTTTACTTTATTTGTTGGGTGCTCTTATGTGTGAAAGATCCTAACCTGGATCTAGTGTACCTTAGGTAAATGGCAATAAACCAAGGAAACTGTACGGCGTATACCGATATGGTTGATCTGGTGGCCATAGTTAGTGTGACTTCTTGGTTGGTGCTTATGTTCCTTAAGTCAAGTTGAGGATAATATGAGGCTGCCATATGTTATCAATGCACTAACTAACTTTTAGAACCCTAGTTATCCCATCTTGGCCTTTAGAAAAGTAGTGAGATAACCGGCTTTGGTGCAGACTAAAGTTGGTTGATACTCGATGCTACGCTCATTGAGATTCTAAACTTGGAGGGTTTTGGTTGGCAAGTAAGTTGCCTACTGAACAACCACCCTTGTGAAGGATCAATGATATTGAGATCCCTTAGAACCTGGTTACTTTGTAGGACAGGATGAACCAACTAAACTTCAGAGGAGGGTATTTACCTTTAAACCTAATGCAAGCCTCTAAACCTAAGGCTATTGTGTGACTTGCTTGTGTGTGCCACATGTTTGTGATTGAGCATAACATCATGACATCATCATGCATCATAAGCATAGCATTTTCACTAACCATTTCAAGGACCAAAGGATTTATCTTTGTTCTTTGTTGCAGGTCATGGCTTCTGCTCGTAGAAACACCATCAGGATCAACTTTGTGGGCATACCTGCTAAGCTTAAAGAGTTGGTTTCTCAAGTGTCTGATCACTCCCAGTTCATCAAGAGGCATGGTCACCTATTGGATCTAGTCACCTCAGGGTTCAATGAAGACATGATGAGTGTCCTGTTTCAGTTCTTTGATCCTAAGCACCATTGCTTCACATTCCCCGACTATCAGCTGGTTCCTACCATGGAGGAGTTCTCTAAACTTCTGGGTATACCCGTACTTGATCAGAAACCATTCACAGGCTTGGAAAGAGAGCCTAAACCTGAGGTCATTGCTGCAGCTCTACATCTGAAAAAGTCTGACATTGTTCTAGAAACGAGGAGCGGAGTTAAAGGTATTCTTGCTAAGGTGTTGATAGAAAAGGCTCAAATGTTTTTGAAGGCTATGAGCTATGATGCTTTTGAGGATATCTTAGCCTTGCTGATTTATGGCTTAGTGTTGTTCCCCAATCCAGATCAGTTCATAGACGTTCATGCCATCAACATATTCCTGAGTCACAATCCAGTGCCTACATTGCTTGGAGACATATTACATTCTCTTCACACCCGTACTACAAGGGCAAGAGGAACTTTGATGTGTTGCATACCTTTGCTATCCAGGTGGTTTATTTCTCACCTCCCTCGCTCAGTAATGAAGAATGAGCAAGGGTTCAGATGGTCCAAAAGGATCATGTCACTCTCGCATTCAGATATCCATTGGTGCTCCAGGTCTATGGAGAATGTTACTATCATTGACTGTTGTGGGGAGTTTCCTAATGTGCCACTTCTAGGCATAAGAGGAGGCATTACTTACAACCCATCTTTAGCTTTACGACAGTTTGGTTACGCTCGGAGTGATGGTCCACATGACATGTTGATTCAGGGTATTGTGTTTGACTACGATAACGATCTGCAAGGTTACCGTCAGAGATTCATACGAGCATGGGGGAAAGTGAACAAGGTTGACAACAAGACTTTGGAGCCTAAGTACATTATTCCTATGGAGGCTTATCTCAGATGGGTGCGATCTCGTGCTCAGACTCTCATGATGCCATATCCTGCTATCCTGCCAGTTACCATGGAACCTGTTGCTGAAGGAGATACTGCTTATACCATCCTTCACCCAGACATGCCTACTGACATGGAAGACTTACAGAGATCTTGGATCCAACTGAAGGAGCAAAGGGATACTTTCGAGGCTCATTACAAAGCAAGCCAAGAAAGAATCCTGGAACTAACAAAGCAACTTCACGAGGAACGGAATCTCAACTCATACCTCAACACAAAGAGGAAACGTCCATGGGAGACTTAAAACCCCATCCCTTGTATTTATTGCATTTCATTTTCTGTAAGCCCAAAAGGCAAAACAAATTTATTACTAATACAAGTTTACCTTCTTGTTTGTTTAAGCAAATTTAAATCCTGCGGTCCTTGAAAACATTGCATACGCATTCACATATCATATCATTGCATCACAGGTTTATTGTGCACAGGTTTCTCATCTTCTCGCTGTTTATTTCAGCAATGGCTCTTGAACAAACAGTTAAGGATCTCCAGGCACAGAATGCACAGTTCCAAGAGCTGATCCTGAACTTGTCCAAGGGACAAGATGAATTGAAGACACGGCTGGCCAAAAAGACTAAGAAGACCAGGAGGTCAGGTGGCCTGATCAACATGGGAAGAAGGTTCAGAGGTCCTGTCAAGACCAAGGAACAGGTTGAAGACTATGAATCTGAAGAGTCTGAGAAAGAGGGAGGCAGTCTCCGCAATACTATGGGGGATTCTGATTCTGAGGCTAATTACTACCATGATCCTAATGAAGACAAATTCAAGATGCTGGTGGATAGAATGGATGCTATGGAGTTGCAGAAGTCTTCTGGGCTGGATTTTGAAGATTTGAGTCTGATATCTGGGGTAGTTATACCCATTGGTTTCAAGGTTCCTACTTTTGTTGTTTATGATGGGGTCTCTTGTCCCAAGCTACATCTGAGGTCTTATGTCAGGAGAATCCAACCTCACACTGCTGATAAGAAGTTGTGGATCCATTTCTTCCAAGAGAGCTTATCTGGAGCTCAATTGGAATGGTACTATCAGTTGGAGAGTGTCAACATCCGGGATTGGAATGATCTTGCTGAAGCCTTCTATAAGCAGTATCAATACAATGCTGATTTAGCTCCTACTCGCATGCAGCTTCAGAGCATGTCTATGGGTGCTAAAGAAAGTTTCAAGGAGTATGCTCAGAAGTGGAGAGACTTGGCTGGAAGAGTGAAACCCCCTTTAACTGATAGGGAATTGGTTGATATGTTCATGTGTACGCTGAATGGTCCTTTTTACAGTCATCTCATTGGAAGCTCATCATCTGGCTTCACTGAGTTGATAATGACAGGAGAGCGCGTAGAAAATGGTATAAAGAGTGGCAAGATTCAAGTGGGTGCTTCTTCATCAGGTGCTGCAAAGAATCCTCCCACTGGGAAGAAAGAGTCAAATGCTGTTTATGGTCAACCTGATCGTAATAGAAGGCATCAGTCTGTGAGTGCAGTTCACATCTCCAATCCAACTCCTACAACACCAGAGCAGCCACAGGGCAACCAACAGAGGGCTAGAAGGCAGTTCACTAAGATCAACATGTCAATGGCTCAGGCATTGCAACACTTGTTGAAGGCTGAACTTATTACTCTGAAAGAGGCTCCTCTGAATCCTAATGTTACCTCACCCAAGTACAATCCCAATGCACGATGTGCATATCATTCAAACTGTCAGGGACATGATACTAATAGCTGCTGGGTCTTGAAGAACAAAATTCAAGATATGATTGAGGCTGGAGAGATTGAGTTTGACCCTCCGGGTACTCCAAATGTGATCACTGCTCCCATGCCAAATCATGAGAAGACTGTCAATGCCATTGATGAAGATTTACATATCTATTCAGTTGCGGAGTTGACCACACCATTGTCTGTTATCAAGAAGAAACTAGTACAAGCTGGGTTCTTTCCAGGTTGTCGTGAAGATTGTTTGTATTGTACCTATAAGCCAGATAGTTGTTGGAGATTGAGAGATGGAATTCAACGTCTCATGGATAAGTATACCATAGTTTTTGAAAGGACTCCATCGTCTGTAGAGAGTATGGTGGATCATATTACTAAAGGTAGGAAGATTGAAGAGGTTGATATGGTTGATAGAGTACCAGTAAGGATCACTTCCAAAGGTCCTGTTAAAATCACTCATAAGGGTCCAATTAAGATTACTGCTGAAGGCCCTGTGAAGATTGTTGCTGAAGGTAGAGTGGCTCCTATGGTCATTACCACTCCTGGTCCTATTCCGTATACGTCTGATAAAGCTGTGCCTTGGCATTATGGGTCTGATGTTTATATCCATGGTGTTAAGCAGGAACCCTTAGCTGATATGCCTGTTGATGTTGATAATATTGCTGGATCTAGCAAGATCACCCGAAGCGGAAGAGTCTTCTCTCCTCCAGTTACCTCTAAGAATGCAGTTACTCCAGCTGCTACCTCCACCACTGATGCTCGGGGCAAAGGTCCTGTTATTGAACCTATACCTACTGATGTGCCAGCTGCTGATGATCTCTCTAAGCAGATGGAAGAAGTATTGAAAATCATTCGCAAGAGTGATTATGACATTGTTGATCAGTTGGGGCATACTCCCTCCAAGATTTCCATGCTGTCTTTGTTGTTATGTTCTGAGGCTCATGCCAAAGCTCTGATCAAGTTTCTGAAGACTGCTCATGTACCCAATGCAATTTCTGTTGACCAGTTTGAGAATTGTGTTGCCCACCTGACCTATGATAATGGGTTAGGTTTCTCTGATGCTGATTTGACTCCTGCCAAGAGGGATCATAACAGGGCTCTGCATATCTCAATTGAATGCAGGGGCACTACCCTGTCACATGTATTGATAGACAATGGTTCCTCTCTGAATGTGTTGCCCAAAGAAGTCCTGAATAAGCTGAGTCCTGAAGATGCTGTGCTGAAGCCCAGTAATATAGTGGTGAAGGCTTTTGATGGTTCTAGAAGAGTGGTGCATGGAGAAATTGATCTCCCAATCAAAGTTGGTTCTCAGGTTTTTAATGCTACATTTTATGTGATGGATATTCGGCCGTCATATTCTTGTTTGCTGGGACGTCCCTGGATCCATGGGGCAGGTGCTGTAACCTCTACATTACATCAGAAGCTGAAATATCCAGTGGGAGGAAAAGTTGTTACTGTCTATGGAGAGGAAGAATATTTTGTCAGCCATGTGAACACTTTCAAGTATCTGGAAGTGGAAGGTGAATATGTTGAAACTCCGTGTCAGACATTTGAAGTGGTTCCTTGGATTGTTAATGATTATGAAGCTCCTCCTGTTATCAAGAAAGTTCCTGTGGTCACCAGAATACCTCCGACAATGGCCTCCCTTAAAGATGCTAGAGCTGTGGTGGATGAAGGTGGTTGTACTATTTGGGGTCAGCTTCCTGATATCCCATACAAGTCTGACAAGTTTGGTTTGGGTTTCACGACAGAGTCCCAGAAGGCTGTTCGTCGTGCTCGTGCTGTTCGTATCACCAATCAAGGGGTTATGAAAAACCAGATCAATGTTGTGGGTGACTATGATGAAGACTACAACTTGGATGCCTGGATTTTTCCTACTGTGGGTGCTGGACTCAATAATTGGAAAGCTGAAGATGTTATCCCTATCTCCTTTAGTCAGGAGTAAATACTATTACTGTGTTGTTGCTTTTTAAGTTTGTAATTTCTTGAACAATTGAACTCTTAAGCCTTGTGCCTTACCCGGGGCACAATGGTGTGCTTATTACGGGCTGTCATTTCATTTGCATACTTCATTCAATAAAAATCAGTGGACGTTTCGTTTTCGTAAATATTGTGTTCCTTGTCTTTCTTTTATTTTATTTTTTACCTTTATCAGCTATGTGTTCTTACACACACCCACATCACTAAAATGCAGATCCTCATCCACTCTGGATCCTGTTGATAACAGTTCTACTATTGCCAATTATAATTTCGAGAATCCGATCTATCAAGCTGAAGACGGAAATGAGGACGATTGTGAAGTACCTGTAGAGCTTGCTAGGTTGTTACAACAAGAAGAGAAAGCTATACAACCACATGAAGAGCCAGTCGAAGTTGTGAATTTGGGAACTGAAGAAAACAGGAAAGAAGTCAAGATAGGGGCTGATTTAGAGGATACTGTCAAGAGTAGATTGATTCAGATGCTACGTGACTATGTGGAGATCTTTGCTTGGTCCTATGAAGATATGCCAGGGTTGGATACAGACATTGTGGTTCACCGTTTACCAGTAAAAGAAGATTGTCGTCCAAAGAAGCAAAAGCTTCGTCGCATGCGTCCTGAAATGTTAGAGAAGATCAAAGCAGAGGTAATGAAACAGTTCAATGCAGGGTTCTTAGCTGTGACTTCTTATCCTCAGTGGGTTGCAAATGTGGTGTCGGTACCTAAGAAAGATGGTAAGGTACGTATGTGTGTAGACTACAGAGATTTGAACAAGGCCAGCCCCAAAGATGACTTTCCACTTCCTCATATTGATGTTCTGGTAGACAACACTGCTCAGCATAAAGTATTCTCTTTTATGGATGGTTTCTCTGGTTACAATCAAATCAAGATGGCACCTGAAGATATGGAGAAGACGACATTTGTTACACAGTGGGGCATTTTTTGTTATAAGGTGATGCCATTTGGTTTGAAGAATGCAGGGGCAACATATCAGCGTGCTATGGTGGCTTTGTTTCATGATATGATTCATCATGAGATAGAGGTGTATGTGGATGATATGATAGCCAGGTCCCAGAATGAAGAGCAACATCTTGATCATTTGCATAAATTGTTTGAGAGGTTGAAGAAATACAAGTTGAGATTGAACCCAAACAAGTGTACTTTTGGAGTTAGGTCTGGTAAACTCCTGGGTTTCATTGTCAGTGGAAAAGGTATTGAAGTAGACCCTGCAAAAGTGAAAGCTATACGAGAGATGCCAGCTCCCCGTACTGAGAAGGAAGTTAGAGGTTTCTTGGGACGTTTGAATTACATTGCAAGATTTATTTCCCAATTAACAGCTATCTGTGAGCCAATCTTCAAGTTGTTGAAGAAAGATCAGGTGATGGAATGGAATGATGAGTGCCAGACAGCATTTGATGAAATCAAGAAGTATCTGCTAGAACCACCAATTTTGATGCCACCAGTTGATGGAAGACCCTTGATTATGTAATTAACAGTGTTAGACAACTCAATGGGGTGTGTGTTGGGGCAACATGACGAGTCTGGTCGAAAAGAGCAGGCAATATACTACCTTAGCAAAACGTTTACCGACTGTGAAACAAGATACTCACTGCTCGAGAAAACTTGCTGCGCTTTGGCATGGGCTGCTCGCCGACTAAGACAGTATATGTTGACTCATACTACCTTATTGATTTCAAAGATGGATCCAATCAAGTACATATTCGAGAAACCTGCTCTCTCCGGAAGAATAGCAAGATGGCAAATGATCTTAACAGAATATGATATACAGTATACTACTCAGAAGGCCATCAAAGGAAGTGTTGTTGCTGATCATTTGGCTCATCAAGCAGTGGATGATTACCAGTCAATGAGTTTTGAGTTCCCTGATGAAGACATTATGATTATTACCAAAGAACCTGGACAATATGACGGTCCTGAACAAGGATCCCGATGGACTATGGTTTTTGATGGTGCTTCCAATGCACTTGGTAATGGTGTTGGTGTTGTGATTAGTTCCCCTGAAGGTTGTCATACCCCGATTACTGCCAGACTTTGCTTCTATTGTACCAATAACATGGCTGAGTATGAGGCATGTATCCTGGGTATCAAAGCTGCCATTGATATGAAGATTCAGTTCCTTGACGTGTATGGAGATTCAGCCCTGGTAGTAAGTCAGATTAAAGGAGATTGGGATACCAAGCATGATAACCTCATTCCTTACAGAGAGCATGTATTGTCCCTGATCCCACATTTTAAAGAGATTACATTTGGACATATTCCACGAAGAGAGAATCAGTTGGCAGATGCCTTGGCCACCATGGCATCCATGTTTGTGATCAGTTGGGATGATGAAGCTCCCAAGATTACTATTGATAGATTTGAGAAGCCTGCATACTGCAATGAGATTGACACTGAAGGGGCAGAGGAGAAACCTTGGTTCTATGAAGTAAAAAGATATGTTGAAGCTCAGGAGTTCCCTGAAGGGGCATCTGTCAAAGATAGGAAGTTTCTGAGAAGGTTTTCTGCTAAGTTCTTTTTTAGTAATGGGATTTTGTACAAGCGCAATCATGATTCAACTATGCTTCGTTGTGTGGATAAGAAGGAAGCAACATAAATTATGGAAGATATGCATGATGGGATCTTTGGCACTCATTCTAGTGGTCATACCATGGCAAAGAAGATATTGAGAGCAGGTTACTATTGGTCTACCATGGAAGCTGATTGCTATCAACACTCCAGAACATGTCATAAGTGTCAAATCTATGCTGATAAAGTACATATACCTCCATCACCATTGAATGTGTTGACTGCTCCTTGGCCTTTTGCCATGTGGGGCATTGATATGATTGGTGAGATCAAGCCTACTGCTTCTAATGGACATCGTTTCATCCTGGTTGCTATTGATTACTTTACAAAGTGGGTGGAGGCAGCTTCATTTGCATCTGTTACCAAGAATGTTGTGGCTCGATTCATTAAGAATAATCTTATATGTAGGTATGGCATCCCTGAAAGGATTATCACTGACAATGGCTCTAATCTGAACAACACTATGATTACTGATCTCTGCACGCAGTTCAAGATTATACATCACAACTCTTCTCCGTATCGTCCAAAGATGAATGGGGCAGTTGAAGCTGCTAATAAGAACATTAAGAAGATTGTACAGAAGATGACTGTTACTTACAAGGATTGGCATGAGATGTTACCATTTGCTCTTCATGGTTATCGTACCACAATACGTACTTCAACAGGGGCAACCCCATTCTCCTTAGTCTATGGTATGGAAGCAGTTCTGCCCATTGAAGTTCAGATTCCCTCCTTAAGAATTATGAAGGATGCAGGCTTGGATGAAGATGAGTGGATTCAGACTCGACTTGACCAGATCAATTTGATTGATGAGAAGAGGTTAGCAGCAGTTTGTCATGGCCAGATGTACCAGAAGCGAATGATCAAAGCTTTTAACAAGAAGGTTAAGCCAAAGGTATATCAGGCTGGTGACTTGGTAATCAAGCGTATCATATTACCACAGGGTGATCCTAGGGGCAAGTGGACTCCTACATATGAAGGACCATTTGTAGTCAAAACAGCATTCTCAGGAGGTGCCATGATACTTACTACTATGGATGGCGAAGACTTCCCACAGCCTGTAAACGCAGACATAGTTAAAAAATACTACGCATAAAAAGAGACCCGCTAGGTTGACAGACCTAGGCAAAAATAAGGGCATCCCGGCAAACCAAAAGGGTTTGGGCAAAAATTAGGGATATATATAAAAAGATGTACACCCGGCAAGTCGAAAACCTGAAAAGGCGGCTTGGGCAAAAAAGGTATCCCGGTGGATTGAAAACCTGAAAGGGCAATCCAGGCAAAAGTTAGGGATTAAAGCGTATGACTATGTCTCGTTTGGATCACCCATGAAACTACAACCATTTGTGTTACTTACTCAAGCTTGAACAGATAAAGCTCAATCCAATCGTTTCCGTCCCAACAGCAGAAGATGAGATACTTGAAGATAATGGCAATAGTAGAATTGAAACTCAATAGGATTATTTCTCACATAGCTGATTCTTCTTGTTTTGTAAAATTTTATGACAAAATCTTCTTACTAGGTTTATGTCTCCTTGTACAAACCTCCCTATGTATAGGTCACTTTTTAATATAAATAAAATTCCATCTTTGAATCCAGATTTACTTTTACCCTATTTACATAAGCGAAACGTCCATTGGTTGTGTTTGAATGTATGTATACTTTTGAATATGATTGATGTTTACCAGAAATGCATGTATGCTTAATATGATTGATGTTTACCAGAAATGCATGAAAATGCAGTAATAGTATTTACTAAGGACGAACGAGGGAAGGATTCCAACGAAGCTTCACCAGGTTCACCCCTACAAGACAGTTACAAATCCCCAGTAGGGCAAATCCATCTTCATGAAGTACTTCAAGTCACATTTCCCCTGGAATTTATATCCATCTCTTTTATCCTCATACGGATATTCGGGAATTTACTTTCCAATAGGAGTACGACGAACGAAGATGGAAGGTTATGTATACCCTACTATCAAACGAAGACGGGAGGTTATGTATACCTTGCTATCCCCAGCAGACAGAAGGTTATGTATACCCTACTATCAAACAAAGACGGGAGGTTATGTATAATATAGTATCAAGCAAGACGGGAACAAGTTCCTTATATTCTTCAGCAACAAATCGGGATTTATTTTCCCTGGCCAGCAGTTGTTATACGAAGATATCCAGACGCTTCAGGCAGCATCATGTCATACATACATCATTTACATCATAACATACATATACATAAATACATAATACATTACTTAAGTGCATCATATCATACATACATAATGCATAAACTAATATTACCATACAGGATGCTACCTTATTTTCAGGTTAATCCTCCAACAACAAATTTCATCAACAAGTTGTGACTATTGGGCCGTTGTTTATCTTCCCAAAGGTTATCATTTCCTCAGGACGTTGTTTATCCTCCTGAAAGCTTCTTATACCTCAGAACGTTGTTCATCTTTCTGAAAGCATATCATCACCTCAGGATGCTGTTTATCCTCCTGAAAGCATATTACCTCCTCAGGACGTTGTTATCCTCCTGAAAGCTATCAATCCCTCAGGACTGCTTTATCCTCCTGAAAGCATATTATCTCCTTGGGCCGTTATTTATCTTCCTAAAGGTTATATCATTACCTCAGGACTGCTTTATCCTCCTGAAAGCATATCATTCCCTCAGGACTGCTTTATCCTCCTGAAAGCATATTATTACCTTGGGTCGTTGTTTATCTTCCCAAAGGTTACCACTTCCTCAGGACGTTGTTTATCTTCCTGAAAGCTATCACCCCTACCTCAGGACGTTGTTTATCCTCCTGAAAGCATGTCATTTCCTCAGAACGTTGTTTATCCTTCTGAAAGCATATCGTTTCCTCAGGACATTGGTTATCCTCCTGAAAGCATACTATTACCTCGGGACGTTGTTTATCTTCCTGAAAGCTATCCCCATATCTTCATATTTTGGATTGCTTTATCCTCCAAAAGAAGTATATCTGAAGAACTGTTCTCCAAGTGGCATCTTTAAGCCCACTCAAGCATATACAACTAGTCATCAGTATCACTCTTCGCACCGGTGAGTGCAAATTTTTGGGCTTTTTTGTTCAATCCCCTTCAACCTTCCAGGTCACGACTGGAAAATATACCAATCTAACCCCTCAGGTTTCAGAAAATTGAACAGGGGCAGCTGTTGCACCCCAAAATTTGCCCTCACAATACAAGACTTTGTGTGCTAAGAAGGTTCACAAGACCTTTCATGAGGTTCATGAAGTTTACAAAATACTTTATGAGGTTCACAAGGTTCACAAGATTCACAATACTTACAAGACCTTTCATGAGGTTCATGAAGTTTACAAAACACTTTATGAGGTTCACAAGGTTCACAAGGTTCACAATGCTTACAAGACCTTTCATGAGGTTCATGAAGTCTACAAGACACCTTATGAGGTTCACAAGGTTCACAAGACCTCCCATGAGGTTCACAAGGTTCACAAGACATCTTATGATGGTTCACAAGGTTCACACAGTTCAAAAATAGTCAGAAGAGTTGACAATTCCCTCAGACAATGCACCTCCTAAGCAGTGCATCCAAAACTAGGGTTTTGACTTTAATCAGGCTAAATGAATTTACAAGGCTTCAAATGAGCTTCATAACATCTTATATGTGTGTAAGAACCCCCATGACAAGTTTCAAGACTTCTCTCAAAAGTTTGCTCAGTCAGATGATCAGATAAATCAAAATCAGTCAAAGCAGTTAAAAAGTCAAACTGAGGTCAACTGTGGTCAAACCAAAGTCAAACTTCATGATTTTTTGCCAACATCAAGTATATGAAGTAAAATTCATCATTTGATCAAGGGTTTATCATGATTCATCAAGGATATTTCAGATCATCAAGAATCAGAGGTTTCTAAATTAGGATTTCCTCAGGAAAAGTCAACTGAACTTTGACCAGCCATAACTTTCACATGCTCCATCACCAAGTTTCCATCCAAAGCTCATTTTGAAGGAAATTGAATTCTCTACAACTTTGTGTCTCACAAGCCAAGCCCAAAAATGCTTCATTTGAAAGGTATGAGCTAAGACATTATAGGTCCTTTTGAAAGTCAACAAAAAGTCAACAACTTCAAAAGGGCATAACTTGAAAATGGTAAATGATATGGACATGAAACCAGTGGGGTTGGTTAGAGGACTCTTCAAGCTTTCCAAAATGTCCAAGAACACCCTCATAGCATTAAAATTGAAGGATGTGTGCCCTTGCAAGGTTGGGAAATTTTTGGTTGGTTTATGAAGAAAATGGAGGTTTAAAACCAATTTTTTCTAAATGGGCTTGCCATATGATGACCCAATCCACACCAAAACCTCATGCACGACCCAAGTCTCTAAAAATCAGATTTTTTATCATTTTATTTTATTTATTTTGATTTAATTCATTTAAAATCATTTTAAATTAAAATAAAATATAAAAGTCAAAGATTTAAAAGGGATTGAGCTTCTAGAAATTCATAAAGGTGATTGGTATCAAAGTGGTAAGAGAATCATGATGATTGGCTTGAAATAGAAGGTGTTCATACAAGAATATTTGAATTTTAAAGCCTTATCTTTTTGAATCTTTTCTAATCAAATCTTTCATACAATGATCAATTTTTTCTGACCTAATTCATTGCACTATAAGTATAGAACATAACCCTACTCATTGCAGAGGAAGGGCAGCCTCCAAAGAGTAAGTTTCAAAGTTCAAAAATTATCCAAAAACCAATTTTCGGTTACATTGATTCAAGAGGTTTCAAGGTATTTTGAGGACACAAGAATGTTTCTGAGACATCATAGAATCATTCCCAATGCTCATATACATCCATAACACCCTAAATCATTCAAACCGAATTCATGTTCTTCATCAATTTTCAATTTTTCGATTTCATTCATTTAACCATTATGAATTGTTTTTGTGTTGTTAATCTTGTTTATTATGATGCTTAGATGGTTTCTGGACAAAAACATTGAAGAAACACGCCCTAAACCGAAAACCACCATTGTTAGGGTTTGAGTTCTTAAATTGGGAATTCATGATTTATTTGAGATAAATGAATTTTAAGAACATGGTTATGATGTATAAGTTTCGTATGTTTGATCTGGACTGTCAATTTGTATTAATTTTGTTGTTTGCGTGATGATCCAAAAACCTAGGATTTCTGGTTTATGAACACCCAGGAAATTTCGCAGGAAAATTCATATCAATTTTCGCAGGTAACCCAAGGAAGAAGATGACCAGTGGCGCCATATTTCAAATTCAAAATTTTATCTTAATATTTTATGAATTCGTTTCTGATTTATTTCACCATTGTGTGGTAGCTCAGTTGGCCAAAGTATGCGCGTGTATTGTTGGATGACTGGAGTTCGAATCCTGGCTGTGGCAGTTTTTTCATGTTTTTCTCTTTTATTCATTAGACATAATATATTATGAATTATAGTTGTTATATGGACAGGTGCGCTCTCCCAACTGGAATGGTTAAGGTGTTTGTGTGATGCTTGAAGGTCCTGGGTTCGATCCCCCCAGGCCTTTTGTTTTGTTTTATTTTCTTTGATTTTCAGGAACAAGGCATAAAACAAATTCCTCTCTTTTTCTTGGCATCAGGCGCGCATTGGCCTAGTGGTTGCTGCTGCTGGATGGAATGCTTGGAGGCAAAGGGGTTGGGTTCAATCCCCAGCCCAGGTAAGTTTTTTTTTATCCCTATTTCTTCTTGTTTTATTTAATTCATATTCTTGTTTGTTTAATTAATTTAATAAATTATAAAATGTTAAAAAAATAATAATGTATGTTATTTCTTGTATATAAATTTTAAATTTGTATTTTATTTGATTTGTATAAATAAATTAGTTATATTTAGGTTAAATAATATATCAACCCTAATTTTATAAATCAAAAAATATTTTTCTAAAACCCTAATTGTAATTCTTGCTTATATTTTTTTATTAATAAATAAGTCTTAATATTTTTAAATCAAACCCTAATTCATAATTTAATCTCATTTTTTTTATTTAATCATGTACATATTTTTATAATTTGTTTATAATCTTGTTTAAAATAATTGAAATTTTGTAAATATAATTATAATTAATCTTATTTTCATAATATGCACAAATCCCATAAATTGTTTATAATTCAATTTTGTATGTAAATAATTTTATTATATGTTTTAAAATATGTTAAAAGTTGCTAATTTAATTTTTGTAATTATAATTTTATTTTCATAATATGTTCATAATTAATTTAATTTTTTATAATTTATATATAATTCAAAACTTTATAATAATTAATTGTTCATATTTTCTTATTAACCTTTAAAAATTTTGTTTATTATAATATTCTTGTTTATTTCATTATCATTATTAATTATATTCTTGTGGTATTTATTTATTACTAACCCCATTAATTTGGTATTATCTTTTATTATTATTATTTTCACTAACCCAATTATAATTATTTATTTATTTTGCTTATTATATTTAATTTTGCTTAATTATTATTATGTAATTGTTCCTTGGTGTAATATTTAATAGTTATGTTTAAATTATTTATTTTATGCTATGGTTAATAAATAGGGAGTGTAACATGTATGTCTATTTAAAATTAATTTAGATCACTTAATTTAAAAATTAAATATTAAAAATTGTACACTCACACACGTAAGTCGATCTTTGATCGCCATCTCACTTCCTTAGGGATACCTCTCATGTTGCCTAATCAAAAAGGTCAAGTAGGGTGTATAAAGCAAAAATCCCTCAAAATAAAATCATCTAGTCCCTTAACAAATAAAAGATCAAGTCCCTTTTCGAATGTTGTCTTCGTAATGATCTTATCCCTTTCGAATAAAGATGATGGTCCCTCCAAAATTGCTTATACACCCTACAGTTGCCTAATAAACAGATGACCCTTCATTTTCCCCTCACATCCAAGGTAATGACTACCTATTCCTTAATAATAGGGATAGTCTTACCATTTAAAGGATTCAAGAACAGAAAAGACTTAAACTTAGAGTAGGTTCCTCATAGTTACTTGCTCACTCTTCAAAACATTTCAAACACTTCACAATTTCAAACAAAAATTTTCAAAACAAAGGTTTATACGCATCCGTACATGGGTCATTATAAATACTTAAGAAAATTTCTATTCACACACTTCACATTTTCAAAAACATTTTAAAGTGAGCTAAGTAACTAAGAGCCCATGGATAACCATGGATGTAAAGGGTGCTAACACCTTCCCTTTACATAACCTACCCCCCGGACCCAAAAATCTTTTAAAAAGGTCTTTCCTGTTCTTTTATGCCTTTCCTTTGGATAAAATAAAAGTCGGTGGCGACTCTTGCTATCCGCAACATTACTAAAGTCAGTTCTCCCACCGTGTTACAGTACCTCGGACGTACATTTTTCTGGGTTAAATCGCATTTTGCACTTGCGTGCCTGATCAAAAATTTTATTTAAGTGGAGCGCATGATCGGTTTCCTCGTGGGATTTAACGATTATGTCTCCCATGTAAACTTCGTGCATGTCTCCGATTTCTGCTCGAAAGACTTTGTTCATCATTCGTTGGTAGGTCTCACCCGCGTTTCTCAAGTCGAAGGCATTACTTTGTAGTAACAGTTGTCCGATTCGGTCATGAAAGCGGTGTATTTCTTGTCGGTCACTATCATAGGTATTTGATTATACCCGGAGTAGGCGTAAAGAAACGAAAATAATTTAAAACCTGCAGAATTATCGACCATATTATCAATGTTAGACAAAAGGTAAGCGTCTTTTGGGCAAGCCCGATTGAGATCAGTGTAGTCAATGTACATGCACCATTTTCCATTTATCCTTTTGACTAATACAATATTTGAGAGCCAGGTGGTATACCTGAACTTAGTTACAAAGTGTGCCTCTAGGAGGTCTTTTACAGCCTGTTCGGCAGCCTCTACCTTTTCTGGGGACTGCTTCCTCCTGCGTTGTGCTACTGCTCGGACAGAGGGGTCTATGGTCAGGTGGTGGCATATCGTTTCTGGATCCAACCCCGACATCTCAATTGCGCTTCATGCGAATAAATAAGTGTTCTCCCTGAGGCACGCTTTCAATTGTTTCCTCGCGAGGTCCGGGAGGTCGACTCTGATCTTCACTCCAATGGTAGGATCTTCTCCCAACGCAACCAGCTCGAAGTCTCCGTCGGGCACCAGGAGGGTATACGAAGAAAGCCTTGCGGTCATCTTTATTTTTTCCTCTTCTTCATTAAACCTGCTATCGAGATCGATCTAATCTACTAGAGGGTGTGTTTTTATTTCCTTGGAGTTGCAGGGAAGGACGACTTTTGCTTGCTTTGGCTTGACGGCTATGGTGTTGAGCACTTTGGATGCAGCCTTGAAGCATCGACGAGTAGCTTCAATTTCTCTATGGAGAGTGGCTACCTGTCTTGATAAGGTATAGTATTTCATCTTTAGGTGCATTATGGAGGGTATAACAATGAGCTTGGCGAGGGTTGGACGACTTATGATGCACTGATATAGAGACGAGCAATCGATCATGAGGAACTGCACCTTGATGGCCTTAGTGGTCTCCCCTGCTCCGAAGGTCACTATCAGGTCGACATAACCCCAGGGTCTAGAGACGTTCTCGTTGAACCCCTAGAGATCTGAGCCCACGTAGGGTGTCAGATGTGTCTCGTTGAGCTGCAAGGTTGCGAAGAGTTGGGAGTACATGATATCGACGGAGCTTCCCTGGTCGACCAGGATCCTCCAAATATCAAAGTTGGCCATTTATGCAAAGACGAGTAGGGGGTGATGGTGTTAGGTGCTCCGCCAAGGAAGTCCTCCTTGTAAAAGGAGATGGGCATTGATCCCTCGTGGGGAGGATCAAGGGTGGAATTTTAGTTGGAGCCGATGCTGATTAGTTGATCAAAGTGTCGCTTTACCAATTCCACTATAACTTTGTTGTGCCCGCCCCCTAAAATTACCATTGCAGAAGGGAAGAACTCCCATGGGCTGTAGGCGGCGAAATAGGCAGGACCGTGTATGGTTCGGGCGTAGAAATCCTCTGGCTGTATGATGCTGAGGGCAACCTGGCGATTGGCTTCCGTGGCTGAAGGGGAGGTTTCTTCGACTTTTCGAGCTTCCTGTACCTCCTGCCGGGGAGCCTCCTTCCTCTTGGTGAACTACTTCAGATGGCCGTCTCGAATGAGGATTTCGATGGCATCCTTCAGATGGATGCAATTGTCGGTATTGTGCCCGTGGGACTTGTGAAACCGACAATACTTTGTCTTGTTCGTATTTGGCTTAGTTGGCAGCTGCTTTGGAAACTTGACGTCGGCCCGGAGGAACTCAAAGTTAGCAAATTTAGACAGGATTTTCTCCCTCGTCGCCGTGAGTGGCGTGTAATTGTGAAACCTCCCGACTGGGCCTTTATGCTCTTGCGGTTCACGAGAGCGGTCTTCCTTTCGTTTTTCGCCTTCCCGACAGGATGTTGAGGAGTCTTCGTGTTTATATGGCTTGGCATCTTCATAACGCCTTGTATCCCAGGAAGTGTTGGTTGCCTCCTTCTCCTCGTATTGGGTGTAGGCTTGTGCTTTGAGGAGAAAAGCATCAAGCGTGGCAGACGTCTTAATGCCCACAACCCTCCTGAAGTTGATATGGGGACAGATCCCCCGTTAAAGAATATATTTTTTTATGTCGTTCGTGGTTGAGACTTGGAGGGCTTCTTTGTTGAATCTCTCGATGTATGCCCGCAGGGGTTCGTCCTTGCCCTAAATAATTGCCTCCAACGAGGCCTTAGTCTTCAGATGACATCGTGAAGTAGTGAAGTGTCAGGAAAAGGTTCTCCCGAGATGTCTCCAGGATGTCATAGATTCATGAGGAAGGCTCTTATACCAAGCCATAACTCCCTTCCTCAGCGTTGTAAGAAAAATACGACATTAAATTGCTCTTCGGATGCCTCTGCAATCAAGTAGAGCGTCGATGTTCTCAATATAATCCTCTGGGTCTATCGTTTCATCGTAGGTCCCCAGGGGAGAAGGCTTCTCCAGCCCTTTCAGTAGCCTTGTGGACATAATCTCATTGGAGAGAGGACCACGAGGTTCGTCCTCGTCGCTAGAATTATGGAAGGAAGAGTGGGAGCTGTTGTCCCGATGTCGACGAGGGGAAGGGGATCTTGATCGATTTCTTGCACCCTCGGGCGACATTCGCGTTCATTCTTGGAGAGTCCTCCCGGTCTTCCTTGTCTCTAGGGACTTATGTCGTCGGGGAGACGAACGAGTCTGTTTCTTAATGGACCCAGCTGCCTCTAGGTGGTGGTGATTCTTTCTTCGTTTAGGTGACCTGTTGCGGGACCTGCGAGGCCTCCTCGCGGGAGAAGGGGATCTAGTATGTCGCACGTCTTCTAAAGCTTGCATCCTTTTGCATTTGTGCAAGAGTAGGAGTTTGATGTTGTTGGTCGTTTCGACCAGAGCCGCGAGCGTCTGATTTGTCCCCTCGGGAATGGGAATTAAAGGGAGATCAGTAGGGGTGATCTCAGGTTGCATGGATGGTTGTAACACCCAATTTACCCCACTGAATTATTTATAATCATCAGAGTAAAATTTTATTCAAAACCAATTGAGTACTACAATTCAACACAAAAACAACTCGGCTCAATAATACGTTTTCAAAAATAAATATTTAACATGCAGCGAAAATATTTTTAAAATTAACATCGATCAACTTCAATTACAAAAAAAAATGTTTTCTAAAAGAAATAACAAGTAAAAGCAACGTCGTCCCAACTCCCAAAGCGACGTATCAGAGCCGATTCCCTAAAGATGTGAAGTACACCAACTTCACTGACCACCATTCGACTTATCCTGCTCACCTGCATGTTACCAACACAAGGGTAACATTCAAATAGAAGAGGTGAGATACTTACATCACATAGAGAAATATAACAAGAATCAAGCAAGTATCAGTAAACTATGCACCACTTCTCAACAAGAACTATCCAACAACATCACATACAACAACAACAATCACACACATCAACGAAATCACATACAACAACAACAAATCATGCAATGAGACCCTACTCGACTCTATGTATGCGGTACCATATTCGATCTCTATTTCAAGATCCAGTTCCCGTCGGAACTCTCGAACCCTCTTTCATGGTCCAGTATGATCCCTATTTCATGATCACACCCTCAACCCCTATTTCATGGCCAAGTACGATCCCTATTTCATGACCGCACCAACATCACAACAACAACCACACCCCACCTTGGTATGTTATTCAACTATGCAACATGTCATGCAACACCACACCAATAACATGCATACTTATAATGATTACATCATACATCATCAACAACAACATCAACTTATCACAACATCGGTCAATATACAACTAGTCATTACCTTCACAATTATCATGCATTCTTACATATAATCACACAATTCAACTCATACCACGACAACACAACACAACATATACTACAACATATCACACACTCGTGTACCGTTAACAAGCATATGAAACACATCATCACAACAACTACTCGTCACAATAATAACATCAACATCAACGAACATATAGATTATGTTTAGCCAAATTACACTAATTATCCCTACAATTATGTGTATAATTCTTCCTTCATTACTTTCAACTACACCACATCAATTCCTAAGCATTACTAAGTAATTAAATAATTTTCAGTAATTTTTTGGAATTAAAAATTAATTTTCCACACTCCAGGGCTCGCTAAGCGAGGGCCACTGCTCGCTAAGCGAAAATTTCACTGACTCTTACTCACTAAGCGAGCTCTGTGATTTCGCAAATCGCACCTCTGTTTTCAGCACTCAAACCTGCTACGAAAATCATCATACCCATCACCAATCACAACCATAATTCACAGTATTCATCAATTTCATCATCTACTGCATACAATTGTCAACTAACAACAACCAATAACACATAATCTAACTTAATTCCTCCTTAATCCACCACAACCTCAATCCCTAATCCTCAACCTACTCAGTTCCCATTATAAAACCCTTAGAGATGGAAGAATCCCACCGTTACCTTAGGTTTTGTTGAGAATTCTCTTCTTCGCGAACTCTTCTTCACGATCGAACCCTTTCCTCTTATTCTTCTCTTCACAACTTTCACGATTGTTTCACGTTCTCTCAAACACGACCGCTTTCCACTTTTCCTTATTTCCAACATAACCCCTAAGACCCAACTTATGATCTCCCACTTCTACCCTTACTACTTTTACCAAATGACCACCTCACCATTATCTCTTATTTTATTCCATTTAATTTATTTATCACTTAATAATACGATTATCCACCACAATATAATTCTCAATTACAATTATATTCGATAATCCATTATTCTATAAACACCAACACACAATAATCCGAATAAAATAATTAAATAAAATTCGGGACGTTACAATGTTTCTGGTGACGGGGAGGCGGTATGTCCGTCTTGGAAACGGTCAGGCTCCCCGAGTGGAGGAATGGTTCCATCGCTCTCCCGTTGTTTAACGGGGATGTTGGTGATGACTCGGGCATAGACATAGTCGTTGTGGTGAGCCATTGAGTGAGTTACGGTGATATTTTGATTTTCACAATTTAAGGATGAGAAAACGGGGTAACACGGGTTCCCACAGACGACGCCACTGATCGTACCTGTGATCAGAATCTACAATGGATGTTGATGTTGACGTGGATGTTGAAGTCTTTGCTCGGTCGTCGAGGAGAATGAGAGGGTGTACCTGCAAGGTACTCCGATGCCAAAGTAAGAGCAGGCAAAAGAGTATGCAAGTACGAGTAAAAATATTAAGGGACTGAATATTCGATACCTGACGCTCTCATGGGAGAGGGTTTATAAAGAGCCCCTAACGCTTGGTCCATATTTTGGGTCTGGATCGTGGGTCCCCCGAAAATAGGTAACTGCCAGAAACTAGTCGTTGGGACGAGCATACCTGCTGGATGAAATGTATGTCGGGCATAGGGAAATCCGAGCAGGAGTTGTCTTCGGTTGAATTTGGATGACTCATGCGGGCGTCGAGCAGAAGTCTAGAAGGAGCAGAGGAATCCGACCACGGGTAACCATGGTCGATAAGTCCTCATCGGCTGAGGAGCATGGAGCCAGTGGGTCCCTCTGACATTTGGACCATTGGGTCGTCCTGTGATCAGAGTGGATTGGATCATGCATAGTCATTGGATCAGTCCAAAACAATTAACGAACTTATAAAATTGGTTAATCACATAATTCAATATCATTTAATTAAAGAATTATTTATATTTTTTAAATATATATTTAATATTATAATATTTTACTATTCATCGTATTAATGAATAGTAAAATACAGTGTATATATATAATATTTTATGATGAAACATCATATTAATGAATAGTAAAATTATATATATATATATATATATATATATATATATATATATATATATATATATATATATATATATATATATATATATATATATATATATATATATATATATATATATATATATATATATATATATATATATATATATATATATATATATATCATTTTTGATAACAATAATGTAACAAAATGAAAACCGAGACATAGTATTTATTGTAAGTTAGACATAAAAATATTAAATAAGTAAAAGATTATTATTTTTATTTTAACAATGGTGTGAGATATTCTTAAAAGTATATAGTAAGTGGTTTTAGTTGTTGATACTATAATTTTTCTATATTATACTCTATCCGTCATTAATTATAAAATCTCATATAAATTTAATTATATTATCTTTTTAAAAAAATTGTTTACTTAAATTTATTAAAATTATGCGTAAGTGATTTTTAATAAATTGTAAAAAAAATCAATAATATAAAAAAAAGTGATTTTTATATAGATAAAAGACTAAAAATATAAAAAGTGAATTTTAAAAAAAGTAATGTAAAATTTTATTTTTATATTTATGGAATGGAGACAAGTAACGAGAAAAGAGGTTCGGGTTTTTGTGTAAATGTGTAACGTTGTGTCTACGTTGTTTGTCTGCTATGCAACACTTTTCGGACCGTCAATTTCATCGCTTTTCAATGCCTTTAACTCACGCGCTTTCAAGGGAATGTGAGACCCACAAAGGGTGATTATGTAATTATCATTCCTTTTGCATGGAAACAGCAAAATCACTAGCGTAGCTCAATTAGAACGGAACGGTACAAGACTTTTTTTTGTAAAAGGAAGTTAATCATGCAAAACTTTTTCCTTTCTTTCTTCTTATTATTATTACATTCCAAAATCACATGTTTGGTTTACATCAAGAAAAAAGTTGAAAATGTAAGAATTTCGTATGGAAAAAGAAAAAGAAGACGATAAAGTTACACGTGAAGTGAGTAGACCTATCTCTAGTAAAAAAAGTGAATGTGAATAGTGAAAAGATGTGTGGTGTCACATAAACCGAGGGAGGGGGTGTGTGAGAATGAGAAAGTGATGTGACCACTGTTTATTCTTCAACATGGTTTCATTTCAATAGGAGTATTCTAAAGATTTCATAATGCTACTACTTTGCTTGATTAGTTCGGTTGTCTACAACCATGAACAAAACTAAAAGGAAGTTTGACATCAGATTTTGTTAATTTCATGTTTAGAGATACGAAAGAAAACCAATTCGTCAAGCCAACGGAAAGAATCTGCTAACGTGAATATATGCATGCTGTTGAGTAGTATGATATGATAAGATAGATATTCATACAAAACATATGGAGTAGCTAATTATAGTGTCAAATAGTGATAGGAGTATCTTTCTAGATTTCATAGAAATTATTATTATTTTTTATTGAACGAATTTGATGTGGTGTCTAAAATTAGAAAAATAATTTTAATATCCTTTCGTAGAAAAATAAGTAATATTTTTTATTCAATGAATTTGACATGGTGTCTAATTTTATTTTATTTTAATTTAAAATTATTGATATATAAATAATTTTACAAAGAAAATGCTGTTGTCAAAAAAATAAATTAAAAAAAAGTAATTTAAATTTTCTATAATATTATTATTAATAATTTTTTTATTACACAAATGTACAATTACATGGGTCTCATGTCAATTATACTTTGCGCCTTTATGCAGTCAAGGGTTTCTTCAACACGAGGAATTTACACGTCACCCTCAATCATATCTGACACCTTCACACTTGTAATGAAAAGATGAAGGCTTAAATGCATATTTGGTCCCCTTATTTTGGTGTTTTTTAAATTTTAGTCCCCCATTTTAAAACTCAGCTTTTTGATCCCTTAAGTTTGGGTTACTTGGGATTTCCATGGTCCCTCTCCACTTGGCTTGCTCATTAATGACGTGGCAGCTGTGATTGACGATGTTGATGTCATATTTTGAATATTTAATAACACAGTCATATATATTGTGATTTAAAATTATTTTGAAATATAATAATGAATAAAAAATGAATTATTTTATATTATTTATTTATTTATAAATGGTGCCCTAATATGTTAAAGGTGTTGTTAATCCTTCACACTTCTTTCAGAACGTGTATTCCTTTCTTCAATCAAGTATCTTCTTCCTTTCTTCAATCACCCTTCTTCCTTTCTTCTTCCTTTCGTCAATCACCTTTCTTCCACGTTTCTATCAGATCGTATTATTCACTCTTTGACATTTCTTCAATCATGTCTGAGAAATCTGTTTCAAGGCGTAGCTTCGTAAATCGTTCAACTGGGTACGAATGTCACTGTGGTTTGGATGCTCCATTAATGACATCATGGACTGATGTCAATCCAGGACGGCGTTTCTATGGTTGTGGAATGTTTAAGATAAGATGCACCATAAATTAGGTCATATATGAAGTTCTGGAAATTTACTGCTACTTCACTATGTTTAGTCCATTTTTTCATATGCAAGGATACAAAAAGTGTCGGCATTTTGTTTGGGTGGATGAAGAAATGAGTCCAAGGGCAAAGGAAGTAATATCATCTCTTATGCAGAATTTGAATGACGAGAAGAACAAGTTGAAAGATGTCATTGCGAAAGATGAAGAAATGAAGAAGAAGATGAAGTTAATGAATAAGCATTTGAAACTGAATTGGATGATTACAATTGGGTTGTTAATTGCTATTGTAGTGACATTGATAATGAAATAGGTTTTTCATGTTTGGTGTTTGTGATGTACGAGTTGTGTTAAAGTTGTAACATTATGAAGTCAATGAAGAATTTAAGTTGTAACACTTAATTATCTTGTTTATCTTGTTTAAGTTATAACACATAATTATCTTGTTTAATTTGGCATGTTAAAGTTGTAACCAAACTGTTTATCTTGTTTATGTTGTAACACTTAATTTAAGTTGTAACCAAACTGAACTATGTAATAACAAACCAAACAAATTAAACCAAACTGAACTATGTAATAACAAACCAAACTTATAAAGTCAAACTGATATAACCAAAGTGAATTGTCAAAAAGTACAGCAAAAATAAAGCCAAACTGTCATAATGGCATTGTGGCAAAAAGTACAGCAAAAAGTACTCTGATTAAGCAAAAAGTACATCAAAAATAAACCAAAAAGTACAGCAAAAAGACCAGCAAAAAGTACATCAAAATGTTCATAAACCCTTAATCTTGAGTTGCTTGTGGTGCTTGAGAACCTTGTCCAATCTCAATTTGTGCCTCAGTTGGCTTCTTTGCTTTTTTCCCACCCTTTGGCTTCTTTGGTTTATTACCACCCTTTGGCAATACTCTGTCAGCAGCTATTTTGCCCTTGATACTTCTTTTGTTATGTCCCATTTGTCCACATTTGTTACAGGTCACAGTGACTAGCCTTCTAGATAGCACATTAGGATTCTTTGGCTCATCATTTGCCTTGTTCCTCAATTTCTTAGGACGACCTATTGCCCTTCTCATTATAGGTGGAAATATTGGCAGTTGGTCAATAATTGGCCACAATTGTGGTCCATTTGTTGGAAACACAATATGTGAATAAGTCTGCACAAAAGTTGTCTTCCTTCACAAAGTAACAAAACAACCACAAAGCCACAAAGTCATTAACAGAACAACCACACAAAACAGACACAAAACAACATGTATAACAGCCATACAAAACATCCATATAAACAACCATACAAAACAGCCACAAAACAGAATGTCAAACAGTCACAAAACAACATGTATAACAGCCATACAAAACAACCATATAAACTGCCACAAAACAGAATGTCAAACAACCATATCCTTGTTTGTAAACATCATACCCAATTGAAATACACTTCCCTCACCACTCTTATAAGTTGGAAACTTGGGTACATCTTCGTCATCCTCACTTCCAGGAGGGGTGTATAAGTGATCAGAATCTTCATGGTCATCTCCAATATCAGTTGCATCTTTGTTTACATTAACCTCGCCTAAAGTTTCTGGAGGTAGCACTTGATTCCAATTTATCTCATCTTCATAATCTTCATTGCCTTCATCAAATTCATTTTCAGTATCCTCACTAAAGTCACTAGCAACATAATCCTCATCATCATTTGGTTCAGTCTCTGCATTTGGTTCAGTCTCTGCATTTGGTTCAGTCACAACATTAGGTTCAACCTCTGCATTTGGTTCAGCCTCAACATTAGGCACAACCTCTGAATTTGGTTCAGCCTCAACATTAGGTACAACCTCTGAATTTGGTTCAGCCTCAACATTAGGTACAACCTCTACATTATGTTCAGTCTCAGTATTATGTTCAGCCTCAACATTTGGTTTACCTTGACTACAACCAGTACATTCTACATCAGGATCATCAATGAATTTGTCTACTTCACTTGGGTCCACTATTTCAAGGGATTCACAAACCTTATGTTCCACATATATGTCAATAACATCATGTCCCTCTACATCCTTAGCAAATTTCAACACATCTGTATCATTGTTCAATGGCCTAAGACCTCTAGCAAAACTGAACAAAGGGTTCCAATACCACAAACATTTGATATTTACATAACCCTCACTTTTAATCAAGCTCTCCAAATCCATATAGTTCATGAAATCTACATCCCATCCCCAATTAATCTCAGTCACTTCTCCTCCAACATATCACTTAACAGGTTCCACAACTAGTTTTCCCCTATGGTGTATTCTTAACCTAACTTTATTATTCTGACTAGGCATGTCATTACATTTAGGGTTGAAACACAAAATCAGAATATTATAATACTCAATGGGGCCACATTACATTTTAGGGTTGAAAGACAAAAACAATCAATAAAGAAAATGAGAGAAGGTACATGGTGGACCACAACAAGAAGGAAACAACAAATAAACATTCTGACACTCAATAAACAAACAAGAAATCGTACCTTAAACAATATTTGACTCGTCCACTTGCCATTTTTCCTCCTTCAATGTTTCGTTTTTCAGGTTCAAGTTTCGAAGAATAACGTAGGAAAAGGTTCAGCCTTCAATGTTTCGTTTTTCCTTCAATGCAGTGGCGTAAATGATGGATGCAGAATTAGGGTTCGTCAGTTTCTATTGTAGCTTAGCATATCAATGGTGACTGTTGGTGTTTTTGATGAAGCATAGCTAACGAATTATCTATAAAGTTATTTTAAAATGATTTAATTTATTTTACTATTAATTTGAAGAATTAAAAATAAAACATAAATAATATATTAACAAACATAATGACATGGATCCAAGTTGGCTATCCCACATCATCAATCACAGCTGCCACGTCATTAATGAGCAAGCCAAGTGGAGGGGGACCATGGAAATACCAAGTGACCCAAACTTAAGGGACAAAAAAGTTGGGTTTTAAAATGGGGGGACTAAAATTTAAAAAATACCAAAATAGGGGGACCAAATATGCATTTAAGCCAAAGATGATTCTGATCCTAAGAAAAAAACATTCTCACATTTAAAAAAAAAACCGGTAACTGCACGAATTTTTCAAAAATATAGGCAATACCAAAAATTTTCTTTTTCCTATCAGGGATTCTGATTTTAGAAAGTAAGTCTTCTGGATTTTTAAAATAACCGGTGAAAACTACAAGTAATTTCATAAATACCGATATTTTTTAGATAACCAGTGGTTCTCAAAATATTGATTTCTACCGATAATTTAAAATTTCCGGTATTTTTAGTTTTTTGGTTTTTCCCGGGAATTTCAAATTCTCGGTAGTTATAAATTTTTTGTTTTTTTTGTTTTTTTTTTGCAGTGAAGACTAGAGGTACTGACGATAGCATCGCTGGGAGGGCGCGTGATTTGATAGGAGGTGGTATGGATATGGGTATAGTCACTCCAGATGCTGAGTTTGCTCATGTACGGGTTGGACGAGTGGTCCCAACCGGTTCACACCAAAAGCGGATGGTCGAGCAACGAGAGTATTTCCAAGCACCTCACACTGTTAGGCGACGTGAAGGTCTTTTTTCATAGCATGCCACACCTGAGGACGTCCCTGTTATTCAGCCTCAGCTGGTGGAGGCTATTGTGAGAGATGTTCCGGAGGAGACTATTGTTAGGGATGCGGTAGAGGAGACTGATGTTAGAGTGTCAGCTGAGGGTGAGCAGACATGTGATGCTGAGGGTGAGGGTACGCGAGAGGCTGCCACTACAAGAGGGGTTGAGGAGACCATTGAGATAGATGTCACGGTTCCTTCGACCTAACCATCCATACACATGGAGTCAGGATTCCCTAGTGGGATGACATATATGTTTGTGCTTATAGAGTACAATGAGCACATAACTTTACGTCAATGGTAGGGTCAGATATATGGTTTTTACGTTTAATTTTAACCTTTATTTTTACATAAATTATTTATGTACTAACAGAGTTGTTTAATGGTTGGTGTTATAGGTACAACATGTATTGAGGGTACAGTCTCACGATGCAAAGATGAAGGGTTTCCCGAGTATTCCCTTTCCTGCTGCTGTGAGGACGATCGTGCAGTAGTTTGATCTATTGCATTTTGGCCTCTGCTCCTTGACCATGTTGGAAGCAGATATGCTCAGTGCCTTCATCGAGAGGTGGCACAAGGAGACGTCGTCATTTCATCTCCCATTCGGAGAGATGACTGTGACTTTAGATGCTTTCGTTTCCTTGTTACATCTCTCTATTGGCGGCAGATTCTTGATGACTCCCATCATAAGTATGGCCCAGACACAGGCGATGGTTGTTCGAGATCTGTGTTTGACTAAGGCAGTGTTTGCACATTTGTTCACTGATACAAGAAGTGCTCACTTACACATGTGGTGGCTCCGGGATAGGTATGACAAACTTGTTGCTGCTGGTAGGTATCAAGCTCCCACTGGGGCGCACATGCTGCATGTAGTAGCATACTCTCTTTGCAGACAAGTCTGGTACATATCTGGATGCTTGTTATCTGTTCCTTTTCAACGATTTCGAGACGCACAACTGGGATTGAAGTTGTGCAACTCTAACTCAGTTATATCATGCACTTGGGGAGGCGACCCGGTTTGAGACGAGGCAACTTGTTAGGTACCTTAGTTTATTACAAGTATATCTTAATTCATGTTCTTACTTGTTGTTCTATTTTTTTTAAAATTCTATTATTTCTAATTTATTGTTTGTTGTAATCTCAGTGCTGGATCTTTGAGTATTTCCTGCGGATATGCAATAGGAGGATCCAACCTTATAAAGCAGGAGAGTCACGGGCGAAAAGGTGGAAGGCGAGGCAAAAACATCCAGGAGGCATAATTGAGTACAGGAGAAGACTGAATGAGCTGACTATAGAGGGCGCCATATGGACACCCTATGATAATCATAGAGAAGTATGTGAGTTCGAGGAGAGGTCATTATACTCTAGTTATATGCGGTGGGAGACTTTGTTTGCCAAACACCTACCAGAGAGATGTACGCATCAGTTTGGATACATTCAGATTGTACCACCAACATTTTCGGATACACCCTCTGAGGGTATTGATCGGTGGTTTCAGACGCACTTCCTTAATTCCTACCGTGCCATCGTAGCTAGATATGCACATGTTCAGTATCCTTCACAGTATGAGGATGGCTACTTAGAGTGGTATCTCACCGTATCCCATCCTCACATCACTCCATGCCGTCTAAGGATGCACCTTCTGAGGACGTACCTTCTGGTGGCTATGAGCCTGTTGACGATGTATCTCCTCCTCCTCCTCCTCTAGTACATCACCCTGATAACACGCAGCGCTTTCAGATGATAGTAGTGGTGGCTAATGGGCTAATGGGCTTGGTAGACCCTGATGATAATATTTATGTTGAATTACATAGGATTGCACACTTAGCCTGTGGGGGCCTATTTAGTATTATTTTTTTATTTTCTAGATGATTTGTATATTTTTGTATTATATGTATATCATGGCGAAACAATATATTATTTGCAATTTTTCATTTATACCCTTACATTGCAGTGATCTTGATTAAACAACTTAAACAAATAAAAACCCAATATTACAATATGATTAATTAATATTAAAAACCTAAACACTACTAGATACTTCAGGGCATTTCAACATCTCCATTATTTCATCAACTGATCTTGACATTTGCATAACTAATACCAACAGACCCTTTGTTAGCCTATGACGAAATGATCTCCATATTTTGATGACGTCTTCATCGTTCTTCAGCTCAACTAGGTTGTATTTCACACTACCATCTTCCAATCCTCCCGAAAACCGATCTTCAACACCTTTCTATTGTCACCATTAGGCAACAATTCCTTCAACTTCAAAGTAAGGCCGACAAAAGAGGTTGTGTCATCAGGGAGTATGAATTCGACAGGTCGAGAAGCTCTTTTGAAGTAAACTTTTGCCTTAATAAAAAATGTTGGAATAGCCATTTTTCAGATTTGTTTAACCACAAGACCTAGCCTCTATTTATACAAACATGCAACAATTTTGGGCTACACAAACTATCGAAGCAATCACAACCATACAAAACTATCGGCAAAATCTCGACCGTTTAAAAAAACCCTAAAATTACACCTATCGGGAATTGCATTGGATATGAAATTCCTGGTAAAAAATTGTACTTTTGATCAAATAACCGATTTTTTATATCATTTTGGGAATTTGAAATTACCTGTATACCGCTAATTTCAAATGAACTACCGGGAATTTTGATCCATACCAGATTTTTTTTATAACTATCGATAATTTGTTCCGGATATCGCATGTAAAATATTAAGGGGGTATTTCTGCCATTATCAAAATATAGGGAGACAAGTATGATTAAGGGGTGGCAGGTAGATTCCTCCTTCAACACATACTCGATTCTTGTTAATCTTAGCAAACTTTTCTAGGGTATGAGATGTGATGTTTGAGTTTCTCCTAGAGAACAAAACTTTAACCTTTCGAAAACCCTTCATCTTCTTCCTAATGCTTTTGATGATCACTCTGGCCTTTGCTATGTTCTTCTTCTGAGTTTGGTAATATCACAACTCCATTGTTATTAGTTTCGAAAATAACTTCTAGGAAGCAACAATCCTTCGCTAAATTCAAGCCTTTGCTGAGCACCATAACTTCTATATCAATTAGATTATCATCCCCACTCATCCAAATGGTTCCATCTGCCATGATTTCTCCAAGATTGTTTCGGAAGAAAATTCTCAATTCCCATTTCTCTTTGGTGTCGAGACAAGCATCAACGTTATATTTATTTCACCTGATTCAAGAGGATTCCAACACTTAATGAAGTTCTTCTCCTTTTGATTGTTAGCCAGGTTAGTTGCTCATACCATTTGATTGTTACTTTGGTTGAACTCAGAGTCGTCTCAAGTTTTTGGAGTTCCTTTGTAAATTACTCATATTTTAACAAGGGAAAATATATATAGACCCCATTTAATCACGACTTAACATGAAAAATATTTTACGAGAACCCCATTTAACTATAATTTAATCCTGAAATATTTGAGAGCCTGTGCGGTAGCCCGCCTCGCACGTCCTTAAAGACTACCCTAGTTGAACATAATCAACTTTCAATTATCGTTGTTTATATCATTATTGTGACCTATTTGTGCCTTTTCATTAATCCCCATGATCCGATGATTCATCCCCCCGAGCATGATGTGATGAAAGTTGTTGTTTGAGCACTTCTTCCCAGTAATTTATATGTTGATATTTTTGTCCTCCTGGTAAATCCAGTTATTTCCTATGTCTTTTTGTTAATTTCCTTTTTTATTGATTTGATTATGCTTCTTATGGTTGATCTTTTTCATATTGGTAACAATATAGTTGGTGTTTTTCTACTCAGAAGTGTGAATATCTCGATTAGCTTTCTTCCTGACGGTGATAATATCATTGATATCACCTTCATTCCCCTGATATGTCCTGCTCTATTTTTATATTCTGCTTTCCCATGTTTATATCTCTGGCTTCATCATTTCTAACATTAGAATTGTTGTTTGATTGATTAAGGCAAGCCTCACCCTAAGCTTCCTTGAGGCTGTTATTTTTGTAAGCATGGATATTGGCTTTGATAAAATCATTGGTTGCTTTATTTCCTTTTATTATGATGAATTCAGGAGGTACAAATCTATTTTCATAAATCATAAGTTTCTAACATGCCATATGTTGTCCAATATGTTGATAGTAATATCTTTATAGTAATTTTCCATTTTAGTGATGTAATAGAATAACCAATCTTGAATGTTGATATTAGTGTTGTTCTAGAAGTTTATAGTGTGTTGAGATCCAAACCAATTGTCATTATACCCACTGACAAGTTATCAAACAATGATTGAGTGTTTATATTCATGTCATTGCATCTATGATAAAAGGGAGTACACCTTATCCCTTCTTAGTTAGGAGGTCTCTCTTAGGAATGACATTGTGCATAATCCTCCATATAAGAATTTTTTGTCTGAGGGTATTGCTAGATTTCCATAGATTCTGCCAAAAAATTGTGTTCGTCTTATAGTATGATCCTTCATTGTTTGTGGACCTTCCCTAATTTTGTAAACATTTGTAACATGTTTTAGCATTAAAATGAACATCTTTAGAAGCCATCCATCATGATAGGTCTTCTTCATCTTTATTGATTAAGGGTATATTGAGGATTGCTTGTGTATTAATTAGGAAAAACATCTCAGAAACAAATTAGTGTTCCAACAATCAGATCATTTCTCAAACAGACCCCTAACTCCGTTTACTCTTGTGGACGAGGGTTTGTGTGTTCCAAATGATTTGGGATCCATTTTTCTTCCAAGATTTTGAATTAGGTTCTTTAAATTTTTCTGGTTTTTATCGATGAAGGATATTACTTTTCTGATTTATGAAGATGTTATGAAAGCAATAAAGTGCAGAAAGTAAAAGACATAGTGGTTTATCCTGGTTCCCTACACAAACCGAAGGTACATCCAGTTCCCTTTCCAACCGAAAGAGATTTCACTATAGTTAGAATGATTGTACTGCCTACTCACACCAACGGTGATGCTTACCATATAAACTATAGGGATATCAAATGCTCTTAACACCTTTAATATCTGAACACTAAGTGCAAGAAGAACAATCATCTTCAATGCACACACTTGCTTTCAACAATCCTGAATAGCAAGGGAAATAAAGACAAACTTTGATTTTTATGATGAGTTTGAAGTATGTATATAAAATGTTATCAATGCCAAGATTGATCTTCTATTTCAATGATAATTCCACAAGTGTTTAAGACTTTGTTAATCAAGAATTTTATTTCAAATGATATGAAAATATGCAGAAAATTTTGTATAAAAATGACTTGAACAAGATATGGATAATGGAAGTTTTATGCAAGATTTTTTTTTGAAAGAGATTATTTGAAAAATTATAAGTTTATGTATTTATAGATCATAAACACCCCTTTGAATCATCATGCAATTCTTCAAAAAATATCATGAACAATTGTCATGATTCATTGAAGTCATTTCATGAAAGAATGAATGAAGAGGTGCAATTTTTCAAAGCAATTTTTCAAACTCGTACAGGGAGAAATCAATTGCTCTAGGGCTGCAATCGATTGCACCACAAACAGAAACACTTGAAATTTGAATTTTGAATAGGTGAAATCGATTGCTCTAAGGGTGCAATCGATTGTACCACAAACAAAAGCAACAAAAACAAAGGTTTTCCAGCATGCAATCGATTGCTCTAAGGATGCAATCGATTACATTGGCCAAAACTTGCAAAAATTGATTTTCAAACTTTGTAAAAGTGATTGTGCATTGCAAATGAAATTTGAGCAACTCAGACTTAACCATTTAATGAAGATTATGATTATACCTTCCAATGAGCATGTTCTTCATATAAAATCTTTGTCCGATTCTTTTATCATGATGCTTTGACAATGGATGAACATTTTTGCCTTCTTGCCACATGATTTATCTTCATCAAAACATAATTTGATCTTGAGGATCTTGATTCCATATTCTCCCCTTTTTGACGATGACAAAGCATTCTCTTTTGTTGCGAAGTTCTTTCCGATAAGATTCCCCCCCCCCCCGAGATATAGATCTCCCCCTCAATGTGTGAAGTCTTGAAAAAATCTGATTTTTGTATTGAGGTTTAGAGTAGTCTTGAATTTATACCTTAAAGATAAAGGAAAAGAGAACAAAAACAAAAAAGTAACATCCTTCTCCCCCTTTTGACATTATCAAAAAGAAGGGAAAGATGGGTAAGGCGATAACATATGCACAAGAGACAATGTTCCATAATAACGTATCATATAAAATTCAAATTACAATTACTTAGGAAACATAAGTGCAGGATTTCCAAATAGTACAATAATTAAAAACTGAAGCAAATGCAGAATTATAAAGAGTACATAGATAGAAAAATAAACTAAGAAACAAGTAAACAAGTTAAGATAGGTCCATGTTTGGGTCAAAAGGGTCTTGGTTGGGAAAGTGTTTCCGGAGAGGTGGTGTGGTTTTATAGAGTTTTTGTGAGGGGACAAGTCTTTTGAGAAAAGATGTGGTCAAGATTTGAATTAAAGAATTCAAATTTTGAAAGGTGGTCAAGATTGGAATATGTGAAAACTTGTTGGAAGATGAATTTTTGAAAAAAAAAAGGTGTGGGATATGTGTAAATGTTAGTCAAAGATAGTAAATGATCAAAGGAATATTAGGTAGGGTAGTTGGGAAGGTAAGAGATCCATGGACCATGTTTAGAACATATAAAAATTCAAATTCACGCAGGTGCAATCGATTGATGCCTGGGTGCAATCGATTGTACCACCAGACAGAGGCGAAACAACACAAAAAAGACAGGGTGCAATCATTTGCTTCCCGGGTACAATCGATTGCTTGTAGTAAATGCAAAAATTCATAAATAACATTATGCAAACCTTAAAATAAACACATAACCCTTTTCATACATATATGTAACATTTGAAATACTGAAAATATGTTAAATTAGGATAGAAGAGGATAAATTATCATGTACCTTGGTTGATGATCTCTAAACAAATTAAATATCATTTTCATCCAAAATTCCGAGTTCTCTCCGAATTTTGAAGAAATGTTCCTTTGCCAAAGGTTTTGTGAATATATCTGCAAGTTGATTGTGTGTATCTACAAAGGTTACCTCGACATCTCCTTGAAGAACGTGATCTCGTAGAAAATGATTTCGTATGTCAATATGATTGGTCCTTGAATGCATGACCAATTCTTTGTAATGTTGATCGCACTCGTGTTATAACAACATAGAGGAATGCATCCTAGATCGAGTCTGTAGTCACAAAGTTGTTGTTTAAGCCAAAGTATTTATGCACAACAACTATCTGCTGCTATGTATTCTGCTTCGGCCGTACTGAATGATACGCATGCTTGTTTCTTGCATTCAGATATGACATGTTCCACTTCTGCTTTTCCTATCTGTTTTACAACCTACATAATCCGCGTTAGAGTATCCAACTAAATTGCAAATACTACCTTTAGGGTACCATAAGACGAAGTTTGTTGTGCCTTTGAGATACTTCATAATCCGCTTGACTGCCATCAGGTGAGATTCATTTGGTTTTGCTTGAAAGAAAGCACATAAACAGACACTGGACATAATGTCAGGACCACTTTCCGTCAAATATAGTAAGGAACCAACCATACCTCTATATTTTGTGATATCAACCGAGACACCAGATTCATCTTGATCTACATATGTACCGGATCCCATAGGTGTTGACAATGTCTTGTAATTGTCCATATCAAATCTCTTCAATAATTCTTTACCATATTTGGTTGATTGATAAAGATTCCATCTTTGAGTGGCCTTAAATGTAGTCCTAGAAAGTAATTCATTTTTCCCATCATAGACATTTCAAATTCTCCTTGCATCATGGATGAGAATTCTTTACATAACTCTGTGTTGGTTGACCTGAAGATTATGTCATCAACATATACTTGCACCAAAAGAGTATCTTCTTTAATTTTCTTGATGAACAAGGTTTTGTCAACCTTTCCTTTTACAAAGCCTTTGTCACATAAGAAATTGTTGAGACGATCATACCATGCTCTTGGTGCTTGCTTTAATCCATAGAGAGAGCTTTCTTTAATTTGAAGACATGAGAAGGATTCTTGTAATCTTCAAATCCAGGAGGTTGCTTGACATAAACTTCTTCATTTATGAATCCATTCAAAAATGCACTCTTGACGTCCATCTAGAAAAACTGAAAATTCATAGAACAAGCATAAGCTAATAAAAGTCTAATTGCTTCTAACCTTGCAACAAGCACAAATGTTTTGTCAAAATCGATTCCTTCTTCTTGGTTGTATCCTTGTGCGACTAATCTTGCTTTATTTCAAACTACTATTCCATTTTCATCAAGTTTGTTTTTGAAGACCCAACTTGTTCCAATGATGTGATTATTGCTTGACCTAGGGACAAGACTCCAAACTTGATTTCTTTCAAACTGGTTTAGTTCCTCTTGCATAGCTATTATCCATTGATCATCGCCTAAGGCTTCATCGCATTTGGTCGGTTCAATTTGAGATACAAACGCCATGTTTAGACAAGCATCCTTGAGATTCAACCTTGTTTCTAGACCTTGACTAATGTCACCAATAACTTTATCGATCGGGTGATCTCTATGAGTCCTCCATTCTCAATATAGATCATTATGTTCTTCATTTGGTTGTGAATCATCTTGTTGTTGTTTTGGTTGATCACTTGCAACGTCATTGGGAGTTTTCTACTACATAATCATCATCATCATCAATAATAACATTATCCTCCTTGGAGGGGTTAGATTCATCAAAAGATACATGCATAGATTCTTCTATAGTTAAATTTCTTTTATTGTAGATTCTAAAAGACTTACTACATAGAGAGTAACCAAGAAATATACCTTCATCCGACTTTTCGTCGAACTTACCAAGATTATCTTTGTTGTTGTTCAAGAGAAAGCATTTGCATCCAAAGATGTGAAATAATGATATATTTGGTTTCCTTCCTTTGAAGAGTTCATAGGGAGTCTTCTTGAGAATAGGTCTAATGTTGACACGGTTACAAAACAAGCCGTGCATACCATATTTGCCCAAAAATATTTAGGAAGGTTGGAGTCACTTAGCATTAACTTGCAAGTTCCACCAACGAACTAGTCTTCCTTTCTACGACACCATTTTCCTATGGAGTTCTTGGTGTGTAGAAGTTGTGTAAGATTCCATGTTCTTCACAAAATTCTTCAAATAAAGCGTTTTGAAACTCTCCACCATGGCCACTTCTAATGGAGATAATTGAAATTGACTTCTCATTCTGAATTTGTTTTGCAAACTTCTTGAATGCCTTGAAAGCTTCACTTTTTGCACTAAGAATAAAGTCCATGTATATATATAGAGAAGTCATCAACAATAACTAATGCATAAATATTACCTCTGAAGCTCTTTGTTCTTGATGGACCAAAACGATCCATGTGTAACAATTGTAGTGGCGTTATTGTGGACACCACATTCTTGGATTTGAAAGTTGACTTGGTATGTTTCCATTTTTGGCAAGCATCACATAATCTATCTTTGATAAATTTGATCTTCGGAAGTCCAACAACTAAGTCATGTTTGATCAATTTGTTCAAGTGCTCCATGTGAATGTGAGCAAACCTTTTGTGCCATAAACAATAGTCGTTGTTGTCCGCCATAAGACACTTAAACTTCAAAGACAATTGATCAAGGGAAATAATGAAAATATTGTTAACTCGATTACCTTTTAACATTACCTCACGAGTAACTTCGTTTTCTATCAAACATTCATTTTTGGTGAAGTTGATTTTGAATCCTCTATCACACAATTGGTTAATGCTAAGTAGATTATGCTTTAGACCTTCTACATAGAGGACATCTTCTATGGTTGTTAAAGGCGGTGTACCAATGATGCCTATGCTGAAGACCTTTCCTTTGTTGTTATCCCCATAGGTCACATATCCTTTGGCCTTAAGCGTTAGATGTGATAATTTGCTAAGGTCTCCTGTCATATGCCTTGAACACCCAATATCAATATACCATTGATTTGAATAGGTCTTCAAGCATACCTACCAAACAAGATTAAGTTTCATTAGGTACCCAAATTTCCTTGGGTCCTTCATAGTTAGTTCCTTTCTTGACCCACACATAATGCCCTTTTGCCACGCTAAAGTTTCTTACATAACAGACATTAGGTGTATGACCTTTAATACAATAATAAAAACAAGTGGGCTCAAATTTACTTTTGTATCTAGGAGGATAAGACTTCTTTTTACTAAACCTTTTCTTCTTAGGGTATTGATGAACCACTTTAGGTTTATCCACTTTCACTTTAGGAGTTTGTTCACTAGCCTTTACAAAGATGGTCTTGTTAGAAGTTGGTTTAGAAATGTTTGAGTAACCAAGACCACTTTTATCATTTGAATACCTTTGTTGACTAAGAACACACTCCAATCCAATTTGTCATTTTTCATACCTTTCAAGAACTCTTTTTAGTTGGACAATTTGGAATGAAAGTGACTCACACTTTGTCTATACAAAATTATGTTTTTGATCACTAATTTATTTTTGTTTTTCATCTTTGAAATCATTTTCCATGGTCTCAACCTTTTCTTCTAAAGTTGAGATGTTTTTCTTTTGTGATGAAATTGTTTTGTACAGAATTTTGCATTCACTTAATAGTTCATCAATTTATCTTTGAGCATCACTATCATAAATTGAAAAATTATTGCTAACCTTATTATCTTCATCGTCAGAATGGTGTGGGGCCATCAAGGCTAGATTTGAGCTTTGATCACTGTCTGATTCTGATGAAGAGCTTATCTCGTTATCATCCTAAGCAACATAGGCTTTATTTTTATTTTAATCCTTTTTTCCTTTATAGCTACCGTTCTTTGAGAGTTTAGGACAATCCGGTTTGATGTGCCCTGGTTTTCCACATTCACAACATTTGATATCTTGTATGAATGTTGATGCTTCATTTTCTTTGTTCTTTGAAAATTTCTTCCTTCTGATATAATTAGAATTTCCAATATTATTCTTAGAACCAAAATATTTTCCTAACCTTTTTACAAGAAGCATAAAATTTTCATCTTCAATCGGATTGTCTTCTTTCCCCACTTCTTTGGAATCAACCTTTAACGCAATGCTTTTATATTTATTTTCTTGATTCTCATGCTTTTCTAATCGCCCAAGTTCCGTCTCATATTCTTGAAGTTTTCCGAACAATGTAGTATATGTCATCGTGGATAGACTTTTCTTTTCGGATATCGCCGTCACCTTGGGTTGCCATTCCCTGGACAAAGATCTAAGCACTTTAAGATTAAGTTCATCGTTTGTTAAAGTCTTACCAAGAGCCGTCAAATAATTTGTCAAGTGCACAAATCTTTTTTGCAAATCGAGGATTGATTCTCCTGGCTTTATTCTGAATAATTTGTATTCCTGACTCAACGTATTCAATCTCAATCTCTTAACTTCGGCGGTTCCTCCATGAGTTTCCACCAAAGTGTCACAGATTTGTTTTGCTGATGTACATGTTGAGACACGAAAGAATTCATCCATGCTTAGTGCACTTTGTAGAATATTAATTACCCTTTTATCATAGAGAACCTTATTTTTAGCATCGTCATCCCACGAGCCTTTAGGCTTTTTTGCTCCAACACCATTGATAACATTTGAAGGAACGAATGGGCCATTTTGGACAACATCCCATATTTCATCACCTTGTGCCTCTAAATGAGCCTTCATGCGCATTTTTCAGAAATCAAATTATTCGCCACAAAACAATGGAGGCTTGTTGCTACTACCACCGTCTTTAAGCACAAGATTATTGTTTCCGGAAGCCATTATGAATCGATTAGGAACAGGTTACCTAAAACCTGCTCTGATACCAATTAAAAGTCTGAGTTGCACCTAATAAGGGGTGAAATAGGTTCACTAAATTTTCTCGTTTTGATCGATGAACGATATTAATTTTTTGATTTATGAAGATGTTATGAAAGCAGTAAAATGCAGAAAGTAAAAGACACAATGATTTATCCTGGTTCCCTCCATAAACCAAAGGTACATCCAGTCCCCTTTCCAACCGAAAGAGATTTTACTATAGTTAGAATGATTGTATAACATACTCACACCAATGGTGATGCTTACTATCTAAACTATAGGGATATTAAAGACTCTTAACATCTGAACACTAAGTGCAAGAAGAACAACCCTCTTCAATGCACACACTTGCTTTCAACAATCTTGAATAGCAAGGGAAATAAAGACAAACTTTGATTTTTACCATGAGTTTTAAGTATGTATATACAATGTTATTAATCCCAATATTGATCTTCTCTTTCAATGATAATTCCACAAGTATTTAAGACTTTGTTGCTCAAGAATTTTCTTTCAAATGATATGAAAATATGCAGAAAATTATGTATAAAAATGACTTGAACAAGATGTGGATAATGGAAGTTTTATGCAAGATGTTTTTTGAAAGAGATTATTTGAAAAATTGTAAGTTTATGTATTTATAGATCTTAGATACCCCTTTGAATCATCATGCAATTCTTCAAAAAATATCATGAAAAATTGTCATGATTCATTGAGTCATTTCATGAAAGAATGAATGAAGAGGTGCAATTTTTCAAAGCAATTTTTCAAACTCGTACAGGGAGCAATCAATTGCTCTAGGACTGCAATCAATTGCACCACAAACATAAACACTTGAAATTTGAATTTTGAACAGGTGTAATCGATTGCTCTAAGGGTGCAATCGATTGTACCACAAACATAAGCAACAGAAACAAAGGTTTTTCAACATGCAATCGATTGCTCTAAGGGTGTAATCGATTGTACCACAAACAAAAGTAACATAAACAAAGGTTTTCTAGCATGCAATCGATTGCTCTAAGGGTGCAATCGATTGCACTGGCTAAAAGTTGCAAAAATTGATTTTCAAACTTTGTGACAGTGATTGTGTAATGCAAGTGACCTTTGAGCAACTTAGACTTAAACATTTTATTAAGATTATCATTATAGCTTCCAATGAGCATATTCTTCATATAAAATCTTTGTCCGATTCTTTTATCATGATGCTTTGACAACGGATGAACATATTTTCCTTCTTGCCACATGATTTGTCTTCATCAAAACATAATTTGATATTGAGGATCTTAATTTCACAGTTACAATTTTTTTTGCACATTAATAATAAAGTTAAGATCTCCAAAAAGAACCTAGTTAGAATAACTGTATCTTTGAGCGAGATTAGAGATAACATAACATGTAAGAATCTTTTGATTGCTTTTAGAGTAACCGTAGATCTTAGAGCCCCTTCATATAACATAAGTAGTATTAAAATTATTCAAATTATGAAATAAGACATAGAAATCAATGTATTTTTGATTAGATGCAATGATGTTAAGATTTACATCTTTTCTCCATAGCAAAGCAACCCCCCAAATTTACTCCCATTATCATTATTAGAGATAATACAATGAATATTGGTGAGATTTGCAATATTGAGCAGAGAATAATATACATCATCCTTAGCAAGTTTTATTTTTTTTCACATAGAAAAATAAAATTAGCCTTTTGAGAGTTCTGATGGTTTAGGGGTTTCCCAACTCCATGAAGTTCCAGGACAAAATATTCATGGATATAGGATGACCTGCTAGGAGAGGTCTTCATTATGTTCTGTTATGATCATATTGTCATTTGTGATTTGTTTTTTCTCTTCCAAACTCTTCATGTTTTGGTCTTCTAGAGATAGGGTGTTGAGTTTCTCAAACATAGATTTGGGAATATGATTGTATTTACTAATGTTAGGTTTCTTATAAGGGTTGTTGCTGAATAGCTTGTCATTTTGCTGTATCTATTTTTTATCTTATTGAATATCCTTCATCCAAGGGTCCAAAAGGTTGATTCATATGACACCACGGTTAAGGGTAATATGATTCTTGCAATGGTCTTCATTGTGACCCATGATTCCACACAAGAAGCAAAACATAGGTAGGTTTTCATACCTAAAGTAAACCCAATAAACACCATTTTCTTTGCTTCCAACATACATGCCGAACTTGAATGGGTAATGAATGCTTATTTTGAATTTGACTTTGATAATAATAGACTATCTTGCGTATCATACACGGATGCTTCACATTCTTCACCAATTTTTTCACCTAGTTTTATTACCATATGGGGAGTTTTTCCATCAATGGGAAGCCCTCATAACTGGAACCAAATATAAGCTTTGGTGATTTCCAACTCATAGAGAGGGGGGTACCTTTCCATTTCCGAAGGATTAACCAAGAGTTTCGAAATATCCATGGACTTCCTTTTTAGAATGCGAATTTGGTCGTCTAACTTGTCCATAGAGATCTTGAACATATAAGGCATTAATTACAAAATTGACAGGTTTTGGGGATTACACCAAATGTTGGTTAAGACAGTTTGGACAGAGGCTGTGTGGATAGGTTTATTAGTAATTAATTTCCCTAATATGTTACTATGTCTGATTTCTTGGACATCTTAAATCTCATATTCTTCAAACACCATAAATTTTGGTTTAGGTTCAACATCATCATGGTTATGAACATTTTATACTAGCAAATTCTGGTCAGAAGTAGAGTTATGGCTAGGGTTTGAATTCTCATGCTTCTTTTGCTGATTCTACATCACCAACCTTTTCAAAATTATCTAGATCAACACATTGATGAATTATAAAAGAGAGCTTTATAATCTTTCTTCTTCAATTCTTTGTATGCAACCTTTTCTTCATCTGCCACATTTTCTGCAAGCGGTGTTACTCCTTCCTTCACAAGATCCCAAAGATATTGATAGCAGAAAACAACCTTTATCTACATGCATCAATTCTATTGATTATCTTTCTTGAGAATCGGTAGACTCGCCAGGAAATGTCTGTTTGAATGATTCATTGTCATCGTGATTTTCTTCCCACGAATCGCTCAACCGGAGCTCTAGATATCAGATGTTGGAAATCAATCACAACTTATGGAGAATTTCACTCAATATTGATGAACAAGATTGTTATCAATCATGCAACGACAATGAAAAGAAAAGATTGAGAAATAAAGAAAGAAAAACACTAGAGAAAAATAATATTTTATGCAAAGTTTCTCTCTGTCTACAACCTGCAGGAAACTTCTTTATTCACTTGCAACTGCAAATCCCGTGAATACAATATTATGAGTTTTTATTTACAAAATAAGGATTACTCCTTATTTATAGATTTAGATTAGCTTGCATTTCAAGACAAAATCCCAAAAACTATAAAAAAAAAACCAAAATAATTAACATTTCTAAAATAGATTGTTTCAACACAAAGAATTACATTTTAGAGAGGATGGAAAAAATGGGCATGCAATGTGTGATGTTACTCTTCTTCTTCAAGTCTATGCTCATACATATTATTTTACTTTTCTACATATTTTTATTTTCAGCAATGAACTCTGTATTGTATTGACGGTGAAAACTCATTTTTTTTCTCATTAATTGAGATTTTCTTTACTCTCTATTTTAAGTACCATTTTATATCGATAATAGAACATAAGATTTAATTTAATTATATATTAATTATATTTAACATCATTTGACTCACAATTTATTTGGTTAAATATAATTTAACTAAACATATAAAAAATTGATAATTAATTAAATATCTATAATTTAATTTAATTAATATATTATTTTATCTAATTAAAAAGTTTAACTAAATATAAATAAAATTTAACTTATTTTTAAAATTACACGAGTATAATACATAGCACACCAAATTACATATGTTAAAACCTAAATTCATTATTAATCTGTATTGGGAAAAACCCAAGTCCCGGTATTGACTAAATATATAACTCATAAAGAGTTTAAATAGAGTGACACTCCTCATCTTACCAACCGGTTTTGTAGGGTGAGTTAGGTCAAACTCTAATTCTAACATGGTATCAGAGTCGGTTGATTCGGGCCACCCACCATTTAATATGCACACCAAACCCAAGATGTGCTGGGTGCAAGGGGGTGTATTAGGAAAAACCCAGGTCTCGCATTGACTAAATATATAACTCACAAAGGATTTAAATAGAGTGACACTCCCCACCTTACCAACCGATTTTGTAGAGTGAGTTAGGTCAAACTCTAATTCTAACAATCTACATTATTAAGCTAAGATCTAGTCTGATCTAGTAAAGACGGTTTATTGAATTTTCAGCTAACAAAGTTTATTTACTATTTTAAGTTTCTTTAAAAAAGAGACTAAAAGATACAATTAATCTTTTATTTTAAAATATCATCAATTATAGTTAAATTAGCTAATCATTGTTGAGCATAGAAAGATTTATCGTATTATACTTTTGAGAAACTTAGGCGAAAGTAAGAGCAATCAAAACAAATTCATTAAAATAGACCAAACTCAAAATCACGTATACAAAGAGCAATATAGAAAGGGGGGATAAATTTAAAAGAAATAAAAACACAATTTTTAAATTTTTATATTAGGTTTAATTCACCAATGAAACTAAATCATAAAGTATAATATGTTATTCTATATCAACTATAGTTATAGTTATGCTTTATTTTTAGTGAGATTAAAATTATGTTCTTTGTTCTTTTGTTCCATTTTTTTTTGTGAGATTAAAATTGTATTTTCTTTCTAATCTTGTAATACTTTTGTTTTATCGTACTTTCAGAAAAAACATTAAATATAAATTTCATATACTCAGTTCTATTTTGTTTTAAGTTGTCTATCAAAGATTTTGACTAATGAAAGTAAGTTATGTTGTTAGAAAAATGAATTGATCATCAAGCAGTACTCTAAAATAAAAGAAAAGCCCACTTGATGCAGAACGGGCCGAGTGAGGCAAACATTTATTGGAAGGTTCCATCCTCCCACCCCAATCTTGACATGACACCCAACTGTGCTTTTACTATAATTTTTTTTTGTTGATAATTTTCTTTACGTTTTTGAAAAATTATGTGTTTTTTGGCCATTATCTCTACACACCAGAATTCAGAGAATGGTGGTTAAAATATCACCATGCTCATTTTGTGGCATATGTGATTGTTCTACAACTTATGACAAATGGTTTTTCAATTATGCTGACCCAGTTCAAAAAAAGCACATGTATACATATCAAAGAAATTCAAGCTTTTCAACGTTACTTTGAGGCCACATATAACCCTTGTGATATTCATCAAACTATCTATGACACCGATCTTACTTTACAACACAATATTTGTGAAAAATTTCCAACTTTGAAATTCCTCCTTACATAACTAACAAATATAGTTTCATTTTAAACTTTTATTTTTCCAAATTCCCACCATTTTCAACCTGTGAAATTGGCTTGATATTTTATTGAAGTTCAAGCATACACAAGCCATCTCTATTGATGGAGCTTGAAGAAGAAGAAGAAGATGATGTAACTGTCTGTAACAAACTTCTGTTACAGCAGTTAGAGCAAAAGATTGAGAAAGAATAGCAAAGCAAGCTTGTGATTGGAGACTGAAAATCTTATCTCATTAAATTAACCAATAAGAATGTACAAGCTGTATATATATACAATTCATGAAGTACCACTAATATGCTATACAAGTGTCAAAGTAATTAGCTATATACAATGGATAATGCTGATATCCCCCCTCAAGTTGGACTGTGTATGCTGCAAAGTCCCAACTTGTCCAAGATACCAACTAGGGAAGGAAGGTGCAAGGGTTTAGTAAACATGTCAGCCAATTGGTTAGTTGTGGAAATAGGAAGTAAGTGTAGAAGCTTAGACTGGATTTTTTCTCTAATGACATGACAATCCAATTCAATATGCTTGCTTCTCTCATGAAAAGTTGGGTTATGAGCTAAGTAAATGGCTGACTTGCTGTCACAAAACACAGCAGCAGGTTGAGGGAGATGCACTTGCAAGTCTTGTAAAATGTACTTCAACCATTGCAGTTCACAAGAAAGAGATGCTAGGGCTCTGTATTCAGCTTCAGTAGAGGATCTTGAAACAGTCTTCTGCTTTTTAGATTTCCAACAAATGAGGGAAGATCCAAGTAAGACACAAAAGCCTGTGAGAGATTTTCTGGTGTCTGAGCATCTTGCCCAGTCAGAATCAGCAAATGCAGACAATTTGAGCTGGCTGGAGGCAGGGTAGAGTAATCCTTTAGCAGGGACAAATTTGAGATACCTAAAAACCTTAATGGCAGCCTGAGAGTGAGGAGTAAGGGGCTTTTAAACATATTGACTGAGGTGTTGAACAACATATGCAATATCTGGTCTTGAGTTAGTGAGATAGATGAGTCTCCCAATTAGTCTTCTGTAGAGAGAAGGATCCTCTAGAGGTTGACCTTCATGAACAGACAATTTGAGAGTTGGATCAAAAGGAACAGAGGTAGGTTTTGAAGCTAGCATACCACTGTCTTCAAGAAGCTCTAGGGTGTATTTTCTTTGATTAAGAAAAATACCAGTTGTACTTCTAGCAATCTCAAATCCAAGAAAGAATCTCAATTGACCAAGGTCTTTGATCTTAAAAGAGTGATGAAGCTGCTCCTTGATCTGAGATATTTCTTCCATAGAAGTTCCTGCAAGAACTATATCATCAACATACACCAATAATGCAGTGAAGTTATTATTGGTAGATTTAACATAGAGAGAATGGTCTGCTTGAGATTGTTTGTAGCCAGTAGAAAGAAGAAATGAAGACAGCTTGGAATACCACTGTCTGCTTGCCTGCTTCAGACCATATAATGACTTATGCAGTCTGCACACCTTAGATGAGTCAGAAGTTTGAAGGCCATGGGGAAGATTCATGTACACCTCTTCATGAAGGTCACCATGTAGAAATGCATTATTGACATCTAGTTGTTCCAAATGCCACCCTTTTATAGCTGTTATAGACAAGAGTACCCTTACAGTAGTGAATTTTTCTACTGGTGAAAAGGTGTCAAAGTAGTCGATTCCCTCTAATTGGGTGTAGCCTTTGGCAACTAGCCTAGCCTTATGTCTCTCAATGGAACCATCTGCTTTGTACTTGACTTTGTATACCCATCTGCATCCAATAGGGTGTTTTCCTGCAGGAAGATCAACTACCTCCCATGTATTATTAGCTGCAAGAGCTTGTAGCTCAACATCCATAGCATGCTTCCAACAATCAAACTTCATGGCTTGGTTATAGGTCTTAGGTTTAATGGTAGATGATATGGAGCAACAAAAATTTTTGTATGCAGGAGAACAATTATGATAGGAAATAACAGATGATAAAGGATGTGCAGTTTCAGAATGAATGTTATGTGATGTGACAAAATCATGAGATGTAAGATAGCAGTGATAATCTGTCAAATAACTAGGGGGATGAGATATTCTAGTGGAATGTCTAACAGGAATAGGGCTATTGGTAGAATCTGAAGGAGTATCAGATAGATGGGAAATATCATTACTTGTTGATGGTGAAAAAGTATTAGAAGATAGAAGAGGAGAGTTATTATTGATTAAGGGTGATGTGGGAGCCTCATGAATGACAGGACTGTGAGAGAAAAACTGAGTATTATCAGGAAAAGTGTTATCATGGGAAGACTGAATGGGTGTATTTGATGGGATAGAGGTACTTTCAGATCTGCTAGAATCAAGGGATATGGAAATGTATGTGGTACTGGTGGGGGCTGGCAGGGTAGGTAGGTCTGCATAAAAGCTATCAGTAGGATTATGACAGACAGTCTCATCAGTAGATGGGGGAATGGTTTTGAAGGGAAAAACATTTTCATAGAATATAACATTTATTGAAATGAAAATTTGATGACTCTGCAAATCATAGAGAATATACCCTTTGGTTCCATCTTTGAATCCAAGGAAAACAAATTTTCTAGCTCTAGGGGAAAATTTTGTTATATGCGCTTGTAATGTAGTTGCATAGCTGAGACAACCAACCACTTTGAGATGAATTAAAGAGGGTGGTTGGGAGTATAGAATTTCATAAGGTGATTTGAATTGTAAAAGAGGGGATGGTATTCTATTGATAATGTTAACAACATGTTGAATAGAAAAGTTCCACATGGTGACAGGAATATCAGAATGGAAATAGAGGGATCTTGCCACATTCAAGATATGTTGATGTTTTCTCTCAACCACCCCATTTTTTTGGGGTGTTTCAACACAAGTGGTTTGATGCAGTATACCCTTGGAGAGCAAGAATGAGGTTAGGGCAAGAAATTCAGTGCCATTGTCAGATCTAAGGCATTTGAGAGTGGTTTTGAATTGATTTTCAATGTAAGCAATAAACTGAATTAGACTGTTTTTGGTTTGATCTTTTGTTTTTAAAAGTATCACCCAAGTGTATCTACTATAATCATCTACAAGGGTGAGAAAATATATGTGTCCTAACATTGCTATTGTGGAATATGGCCCCCAAACATCAGCATGTAAAATGGAAAAAGGAGAAAGAGAAGTAGATACACTATTTGGAAAAGGAAGTTTTCTTTGCTTGCCAAAATGACATGAATCACAAGGAATATTATTTGCTTTACATTGTATGAATGGAAAAGACTGAGATACAAATTTCATGGCAGTATTAGAGATGTGTCCTAGCCTTAGATGCCATAAATTGGATGAATCAATAGAGCTAAAGCTAAAAACTAAGGATTGATTAACAGTCTGCAGGACATACAAGCCTCTTTGAAGCTTAGCTGTACCAATCATTGCCTGAGAATGATTCTGCATAATGTTGCAAACATCAGCACCAAAATGAACATGACAGTCATTATTATGTGTAAGCTTGGCAATTGAAATGAGATTAACATGAAAACTAGGAATATAGAGGACATTATGCAGGGTTAAGGATGGTGAGAGTGTAACATTACCAGACAAAGATGCAGTAATGGATGAACCATCAGGGAGATTAACGGTGATAGGAATAATGTTTTTGATATGAGCAAATGCATTAATGTCATGTGAAATGTGATTTGTTGCTCCAGTATCAAGAATCCATAGAGTGGGGAACTTACCATTGGTGGCAGATGTATGTGATGTCATGGCTAGTGGAGTTGTGGATACAGAGTTGGCTTGGGATTGAAGATTGGATTGTTGAAGCAATGCCAGGATGTTGTTGTACTGCTCTTGAGTAAAAACACATGATGAAGAAATTGAGTCTGGCTGAGGAGAATCACATACAACATTAATTATTGCAGCAGATTGATTATTGTTGTGAGGTGATTGAGCGTTGCCTTTATGCTTGAAACCTGGTGGATATCCATGTTTGAGAAAGCATGTTTCCACTGTGTGATTGGTTCTACCACAATGTGTACAAACACGATTGTGTCCTCTAGTAGAACCTTGATATTTGCCCTTGAAAGAATGAAATCCAGGTTTCTGTTGAGAGTTGCCATAACTAGCCTGAGCTTGGTATACTGAATTCAACACTTCAGGATTAGATGAAGCCCGAGCCATAGCAGAAGCAGAACTGTTGAGCTCACGTTCTTGTTGAATAATGAAGGAAAAAGCTTTATCCAGATCAGGCAATGGAGTCATCATCATTATTTGTGACTTGGAATAAGCAAATTTTTCATTCAATCCTTTAAGAAAACGAATAACCTGATCTTGATTTCGATGTTGGTTAGCAGAGATAACAGCTCCACAAGAACATGGAATAACGCAAGAACACTCAATGATTGATCTATAATTGTCAAGCTCATCCCATAGCACCTTCAATTGTGTAAAGTAGTTAGAAACATCACTGTTACCTTGGCGCAACTTGTAGATTTCTTCTTGAAGATCAGAGATGCGGAATATGTCACTATGCGAGAAACGAGTTTCAAGAATCTTCCAAACTCCTGCAGCACTATCTATCCAAAGGACCGATTTGGAAATGGAATCAGATATAGAACGATGAATCCAAGCAAGCACCATCGTGTTGCATCGAATCCATGGCGAATACAAAGGATCAGAGACCGGTGGCTTAGTGAGAGATCGATCGATGAACTTTTCTTTGTTTTTCGAAATCAGGGCAATGTGCATAGAACGTGACCAGCTATGGTAGTTCTTGTCATCAAGAAGTGGAGAAACAAGCACAATTGCGGGATTTTCATTCGGATGAAGATAGAATGGATTCGTCGAATTCGTTGAGAAATCCAGGAAATGTTGGTAAGCCATTGTTGAAGGTAATGCAAAGCTTAAAGAGGAAAACGAAAGAAAGCTTGCAAAGGAACGAAAACAAGGACGAAGGAGAAGAAACAAAAATGGATACCAGAGCTGTGTGAGCTAAGATACCATATTGAAGTTCAAGCATACACAAGCCATTTCCATTGATGGAGCTTGAAGAAGAAGAAGATGATGATGTAACCGTCTGTAACAAACTTCTGTTACAGCAGTTAGAGCAAAAGATTGAGAAAGGATCGCAAAGCAAGCTTGTGATTTGAGACTGAAAATCTTATCTCATTAAATTAACCAATAAGAATGTACAAGCTGTATATATATACAATTCATGAAGTACCACTAATATGCTATACAAGTGTCAAAGTAATTAGCTATATACAATGGATAATGTTGATACATTTCCCACCATTTCAAGACTAGTTCCCTTATGTGTCTTTGTTATCTATAAATAACACACTGAAAAATACCATGTCATAGAGTATTTTTTTTACCAAATACCACATGTATAATTACAAAGGTCATCTTCATGTCGACATTGAAGACGTTCGAGTCTTGTCGCCCATATTAGCAGGTGACAATATGTTGCCAATTATTTGTTTCGTTTATGGAATTTTAGCAGTTTCATGATATGTTGACAATTATTTAGTTTCTTTCCTATTATTATGATTTTTTTCTCAATTCTATGTTTGGTTAGGATGATTTTGTCGCGATTTTTTTAAACAATGTTTTGAAATCTTTATTAAAAATACTAAAACAACATAAATAATTAAAAACATACACACTCAAAATTAATATAAAAGATGCTTATATATATATATATATATATATATATATATATATATATATATATATATATATATATATATATATATAATGATGGAGTGTCATCACGATTACTATGTCAAAGACAATAATACTTGGCAAGTGTGTCAAAGCCTTTAGATTATTCTCATGTTCATTAGGTTATACAAATGTCAGGGAAGTCGGGAGCCCCAATGAGTCTAATGCTCCAATACCACAAGAGAAGAAGACACCACATCTCAACCCAAAACCTTAATGTGTTAGGTAAATGGTTCTCTCTCTTATAAATCCAACATTCCACCCAATCATAGGCAGTGTGAGACTTTAATCAATCACATTTGCACTTAACATTCTTCCCCACAAGTATGAGTCTCCCAAATCCTATAGCAAGATCCAACATCGGATGCACCTCCCGCTCCCCCACCAAGCCGAACCATGAATTTGATACCAGTTGTTGGGAAATAACAAACAAAGAATAGAGAAAAATAGGAACACAATCACAACGCAAGAACATAACGTTGAAACTAAAAAACAAGAGAAAAAATCACACCCGTTGTCAATAGAAAACCAGAGAATAACACTATGTGAAAATTGTTACAACTTATAATATATTCTCAACTAACTCAGACTCCTAGTACACTCACACCCTTCAAAACAAATATTTAACTACATCTCACAACACTTTAATACAAGAGTATAAGAGAACAAATAAAGTCAAATATAAGCTTAAAGTGATTTTGACCGTTGCATTTTGGAGTGAAGAACTTGAATCATATATATATATATATATATATATATATATATATATATATATATATATATATATCATTGGACTCTTTCTTCATTCACAACATTAAGTGATGTGAGACTTCTTCAACATGTATATTTTCAACAAACCCAACAATCTTCACCTTAATTGAAAATAATACATAAGCTTTCATTGTCTTCATCGACAATCATATTCCATCATAAAGAATATACTCCTTTGAAGATACACCACTCCAAGAATTTCCTCATTGTGTTCACCGACAATCATCGTTTTAAATCTATCATACTCTTTCATGAAGAATCAATATATTTTAACTGAAGCTAAGCCACTCAAAGAATTTCACATTTTCTTCACCGACAATCACATTTTTAAAAATTATCACACTCCACCTAAAGAAGATTATTCTTCACTTGAAGCTAAACCACTTCAAGAATTTTCACATTGTATTCACCAACAATCATAATTTCAAAAAATTATCATACTCCACCTAAAGAAAAGTATACTTCACTTGAAGTTAAATTAGTTCAAGAATATTCACATGTTGGAAACCAGGATGAAACATTATGATGCAACTTCCTTGTTGGCAAAAAGCTCTTCAACCACCAACATAATCTTGCACCATGTGTAATCTTGATTATATAGCAAAACATCTTTGACTTGAACTTTTCGCAAGTAAAAAAAATTCTTCCATCAATTTTTTCTAGTCTAAACTGCACATCAGAATTTGTGACTGCAACTCAACAACTCTTTCACAACACTACCCTTCTTTTCTGATATGGAAGATCAAATAAAACTGTAACATACAACATACTAAGAATACTTATCCCAGATCAAACCAAAAACTCTGATACCACTGTTGGGGAGTCCAAGAAAGTTGGGAGCACCAATAAGACTAATGCTTGAGGACCACAAGAGAGGAAGACACCACATCTCAACCCAAAACCTTAAGGTGTTAGATAAATGAATCATCTCTCTCATAAATCCAACATTTCACCCATTCATAAGCTATGTGAGACTTTAATCATTCACACTTGCACCCAACATTCTCCCCCACAAGTGTGAGTCTCGCAAATCCTATAATAGGATCCAACACCGGATCCAACTCCCGCTTCCCCACCAAGTCGAACCATGACTCTGATACCAGTTGTTGGGAGATAACAAACAAAGCATAGAAAAAAGAGGAACATAATCACAACACAAGAACATAACGTGAAAACTCTAAAATCGGAGAAAAAAACACGGTTGTTGTCAATAGACAACCAGAGAATAACACTCTGTGAAAATTGTTATAACACATAATATACCTTCAATTAACTTAAACCCCTAGTACACATACATTCCAAAACAAATATTTAACTACATCTCACAACACTCTAATACAAGAATATAAAAGAACAAAGAAAATCAAATACAAATTTTAATATATAGTCTTGAATTGTTTTTTCTTTCACAAAACTAAACGAAATAAGATTTTTTAAACATATATATTTTCAAATAACTCGATAAAATAAAATAAAAAGTAAAAGTTTCACCTTAAACATTGAGCAAGTACCTTGTAACTTATTTATATTACAAATTAGGTAAGTTCCTATTATGCTATTTTTACCCATAGATGAAACCTATTGAGAAGTAGTCTCTCTCCCACACGTTTACTATTGTTTAGCAGTAAATAAATAGAAGATGTAGTGTACCGGTAGTACTAGAAGAATATCTTAAAAATTTGTCTTATATTTTGTTTTAAAGGTGAGATTATTCACATTTAACTTCATATATGTATATTTTTGTTTTGTAAAGTTTACTTAAGTTCTAAAATACCACCTCTGGTGACACATTTTGTTAACGTTGTATTAACTTTTAGATAACTCATTTATGATTTTACATATATTCATTGCAATTCTTTTCTACATTCAACATGAATTAAAATAAATCATAGAAAATTACTAATTTTGAGATGCAAATTCACGTATTCGCTGCATTCAGAGACCGTTCGATCAATATCAAATAATTTAAAAAATCATTAGATCTTAATTCAACGCTCACCGATGTACCGAATGCGAGCAGAATTGAATGTATAAGTATATTTGATGATAATGTGTTATCTTAAAGTATAATTCTAAAAACATTTTTGTAGCATGTGAAGAAAAGTATATAGTTAGATAGGGATGAGATCACATGGTAGTGGTCTTGGAGTTGGGAAACCATGAAATGTGGACTGTTTTCGTCAAAGAGTTGGAATAGAGATTGTTTGGGCCATCATGTCCTACTGCTTTTACCCTATAGCTAGGTTACTTCTCATCAAATAATTCAAAGTTTTCTATCACCATATCATATGGTACACGGCAGATCAGAAAAACATATGTTTTCCTGTTAACACAGACAGTGTTTGCTTATATTATTCTCATTTCACGATACTAACATTCAAACTTGTTTTTGATTAAAAAAAGAAAAAGAAACATTCAAAGTTGTTATTGAAGAAGAAAATTAATATAAAATAGATGTTTTTATTGATATTTATTTGCTCACTCGTAGGTTAGTTTTAATCTGCTAGTTCCAGTTCAAGAATTATTTATTTGCTGCTAGTTTCATGCCAAACACAAGTGGAATATAAGTTATAACGTTATAAATATGGTGTCATTAAGGAGGTGAGTTTTTTTTTTTTTGGAACAAAACAATCAGATTGAAGACTTTTATAAGTCACTTTAATTGAATTAGAGATCATATCTTAATCAAAAACAACATTATGAATGCTTTCACTTATATAATATTCAATATCTTTTTGTTTAGTCAATATTAGATACATACTCATTTTTAATATATATATATATATATATATATATATATATATATATATATATATATATATATATATATATATATATATATATATATATATATATATATATATATATATATATATATATATATATGGTCAAAAATTGTTGTTGCTTTCACCCATCAACAGAACATGTTTGTGCATTTGGTCAAATGTAGTTTTAATATAAAAAGTCCAATCGGATAAGACTTTAATACCATTTTTTACTAAGAGGAAATTCGGGGATAATCACGTCAAGTGTTTAAAAGGGACAAACATAACATGTTAATCTACAAGAGACAATTTTTACAATTCAAGTCCTTGAAGATGAGTCATTTAGGACACTAAGGAAAATAATAGTGGATTAAGGTGGAGAGTAGGAGAAAATGGGGTCCAAGAAGAATATGAGATTCATAAAGTGAGGAGATTGGTGTTGAAGTTAGACAACCTTCTGATCGAGGGGAAAAAGTTGTCTGCGAACGTCCCAAGGTTCATGAGAACTACAAAGGGTATCTTTTCCTCTGGTAAGGATGTTGACAGAGGTGTTAGCGAAGGGGGTATGTCTGAATATGGAACCTTAGATAACGAAAGAGACAACCGATCCAAGCCTAAGATGGTCATTGGTTCCATCCAACGAGGCAGGTCTTTTGTTGAGGTTACTCGAGATGGCAGATACTCGAAAGATGAATTTATTAATCCTTCTAAGTCAACTCATCAACTTTATTTTAAAGTAGGGAAGAAGGACCGAAAGAGATTCAAGAAGACATATGTAGTGAAGGTGCTGAACCCTGGTTCATCTTACAACATGCAAAGGATTTTTCAAACAGAAGGATATTTTTCTCTAAAAGTTACTCCTATGGGTGCCAACCTCTGGATTTTAGAAGAAGAAAATGAAGGTAAGCTTGAAGCCTTAGTTGAAGGTGCTAAAGAGTGGTTGGGTCAGTGGTTTTCGGAGGTAATTTTATGAAAGGAAGACGGTGTGGATAAGGAGAGGATCACATGGTTGGGTGCTATGTCATCTCATCCCATGCTTGGTCCATTCCTTTTTTCGAATTTATCTCTTCCTTGGTGGGAAAGTAAGTTTGTTGAGACGATAATTCGTCCGACTTTTCGAAGATGAATGTTGCATGCATCATGATTAGGACCACATGTGGGATGTTGATTAATGAGGTATTCAACATGAAGATCAATGGTTTTTCTTTTAGAATCATAGTAGTCGAAGAAACTCACAGGCCTTCTACGTGAGTGATGAAGAAGGATGCATATTATTCTTCTTTGGAATCTTCGTCTTCTGAAAATCTTGATTTTTCATCTTGGGAGGAAGATGGAAAGAAGTCTGATGGATATGAGGATGCTGATGATTGTGAAGCTTGAGGCATTAAATGTTATGGGACTTCGCAAGAGGTTTTTAAGCATAAAAGTACATTTGATTAAATGTTTCAGATAGGGTGGTAGGTTTTGATAAGTTGTAAGATAATTTTGAAGCTCAAATTAGTAAGATGGAGGAAAGAGATAAGAAGGGAAGAACAAGAGGGAGAAAGATAAAGTTGTGTTCCAATGAATGTTATGTCCTTAAACATTAGGTGGGATGCAAGGTTGTTAAGAGGAAAATGATTGCCCATATTATTCAGTTTGGCAAGGTTGATGTACGTTTTTTTACAGGAAACTAAACTTAGTGCTTTAGATCTCAATATGGTTGCTTATTTGTGGGGGGTGTGGATCTGGAGTGGATTGAGCTAGGCTCTACAAGGGCGGCAGGAGGTTTGGTCATCATGTGGAGGAATGACCTCTTAAAGTTATCATTTAGAGTTAGGGGTTTAGGATTTGTGGGGGTTAGTGTTGTTTGGAGAGGAGATGGGTATGTCTTTATGAATGTCTACTCTCCTTGAAATTTTGTGCTCAAGAAGAGGTTGTGGAGTGACTTGCAAAAGTATAAATGGAAGATTTCTAGAGGTGAGTGGATACTGGGGGGCGAATTTAATGTGGTGTCTTGTAGTAATAAAATAAAGGGACTGAGTGAAAGGGTTAGAAGAGAGGTGACAAAATGGTTTGTAGTTTTATAACAAAACTTGACAGCATTGATGTTTCGTGCATTGGTGGTTAGTTTACTTGGTTCAATAGAATGGGGACTACAATGAGTAGAATTGAAATTTTTTCTAATTTCTGATGGTGTAACTCAGCGATGAAATATTGTTGGTAAACATATTGGTATTAGGGACGTTTCAAACCATTGTTCGATCTGGTTGAGAGCTTGCAATGAAGATCGAGGCCCAAAACCTTTCAAATTCAATAATTGTTGGATGAAACATGCAAATTTTGCTAATTTCATTAAAGAGGAATGGTTGTCGTTCAAGGCCACAGGTAGAAGGGACTGTGTTTTGAAACATAAACTTTGTATGTTGAAGTCTAGTCTGAATAGATGGAATGTTGAAGTATTTGGGTGGCCTGTCTTGAAGGTAAAAGAAGTTGTGAAAGATATCAATAGGCTGGATTTTCAAACTCAAAATTCTGATGATCTTGTTGTTGATGAGATGGCAACAAAAAGGGAGACAACTACTATAAAACTATGGAAACATCTCAACATGAATGAGTACTTGCTAAGACAAAAATCTAGATCACTATGGTTGAAAGAAGGAGATAGGAATTATAACTTTCTCCATAGAGTTATGCGAGGTAGAGACAAGAGGAACCACATTTCTTATGTTTTTTTTGAAGCTAGTTGGAAGGAGGGAGTGGTAGAGGTTAAAAGTGAGGTTAACAAATACTTTAAGGAGGATTTTAGAGATGAAGAAGGAGTCAGACATGTCCTTAGTGGGATCGAGTTTGAGTGTATTTCTGAGTGAGACAATATGTTTCTTGAGGCTTCATTCTCGGAATTAGAGGTAAATGATGCAGTTTGGAGTTATAACAGGTCAAAAAGTCTTGGGCCAGATGGTTATACGTTCAACTTTTTTCAGAATTGTTGGGAGGTTGTGAAGTTGGATGCAATTCATTTTGTTAAGGACTTCGATTCAAAGCCTACTCTGTCTAAGGCAACAATGGCATCTTTCATCACACTTATTCCTAAGGTTGAAAATCCAGAGAAGTTGGTTAACTATAGAGAAATTGTTTTGTTAGTGCTTTTTAGAAAATCCTATCGAAGTTTCTAGCTGCTTGTCTGAAGAAAGTAGTTGGCTGTCTTATTTTTCCTCAACAAACAACTTTTGTAGCAGGCAGATGTATGTCTTGTAGGGTGGTAGTGGTTAATGAGATTCTGGACTTGGAGAATCACTCGAAAAGGCAATGTTTAGTGTTGAAGGTAGACTTTTAAAGAGCTTATGATTGTGTATGTTGTGATTTTTAACTATGTTGAAGAAGTAGAATTTTGGTTCAAGGTGGCTCAAGTGGATGAAGGCTTTAGTTTTTGGTGGATCAATGTAGGTTTTCTTCAATGGTAACACATCTAAGGACTTCGTTATGGGGAAAAGGTTAAGGCAAGGTGATCCTTTGTCACATTTCCTATTTATTATAGTCATGGAAGGATTAAAAAGGTTGGTGAAAAAGGTTGTGGATTCGTGTATGTTTAAGGGTTTTTTTCGGTGAATGAAGTTATTTCCTATAATGTGATATGATTCGCGGATGATACTCTATTTTTAGGTGAAGGAAGTTGGGATAATCACTTGAGCATGAAGTTTATTCTTAGAGGCTTCAAAATGGTGTCAATATTCAAGGTCAACTTCTTCAAAAGTAGCATATGTTGTGTCAATTTGAAGAAAGATTTCCTTGAAGCTGCTGTTGTCTTTCTTCATTGTGCGGTGAGTTCGTTATCTATCAAATTTTTGAGTATCTTGGTTGGTGAATCAAAGAGGAAAGAACTTGTTGATTGGGTGAAGAGTGGTCTTGATTAACTCAGTGTTGAATGCGCTATCAGTTTACACTCTTTCGTTTTATAAGGATCAAGTTGTGATCTTAAAGGATTTGATTAAAATTCAATCCAAATTTTTGTGGGTAGGTAACTCTAATCGTGGACATATTCATCGGATAAGTTGGAAGACCGTTTGTACGTGGAAGGAGAATGGTGGTCTCGGGATTAAGGACATTTCCTTGTTTAATAAATCTCTTTTGCTTAAATGGAAGTGGAGGCTCATCTCAGAAGAAAAAGCGTTTTGGAAAGGTATTTTGGAACAAAGGTATTCGCTGATGAAATCTAACTTGGTTGTGGAAGTGTTGAGCAATGTAGGTGCGGGAAGGAGCAAAAAGGATTCTATATGGTGAAGAGATTTAATGTCAGTTAGCTTCGATAAGGTGAAAGAGGTGGACCTGATTGCAGAGAATATTCGAGGGAATTTGGTAGGCAGTAGTAGGATTACAGTTTTGGCATTGTAAATGGTTGGAGAATCAATCACTCGCTTCAGCCTGCACTTTCTTCAACCTATGCTCAGCTACATAGCATTGTCTTAACATTTCAGAATAAGTAGTGAACTCCCTCTGAGAGACACTATGAGAAATCTTGACCTTAAAACTAAACAAAAACTGATCAATTTTCCACCGATCATCCGGAGCATACACCACTTGTCTCGAATACGCCACCATATCCTCAAACTTCTCTGCATAACTGGCCACAATCATGTTTCCCTGTCTAAGCTATTGGAATTCAAACTCTTTCTGGGTCCTCAAAGAACTTGGGAAATACTTCTCCATGAAAGTTGCCTTAAACTGTTCCCACACCTTCGAAACCCCTTGCACAGTCATGAGAGTAGAAGCACTCTCCCACCACCTAGCAGCATGACCTTTCAACAAGTGTGAAGCAAAAGTTACCTCTTTCTCTTCACTGCACAACATGATCTGGAAGATTCTCTCCATACCAGTTATCTATTCATGAGCTTTAACCAGATCCAAACCACTATGAAATTCTTGAGGATTCATGCGGAAGAAATCACAGAAAGTTCCACCTTCAGTTTCAGGAATAACCACCTGAAGATGAAAACCCCCATTCATTTGGTGCATCATCTCTTACATACACTGGTTATGTTGTTGCTGCATCTGCTGCATGAACTGGAATAGAGGAGCATTCCCTTCGCCACCCGGTTGATCACTAACAGGAGGAGTGGCACTAGGCCGACCACGAGTTCTATGTCCACTAGCCATATCCCTAAATGTCATCAAAACATGATTAAGTTGATCATGCTCAATACTATAAACATAATATTTAGTTCTACACTGATATTACATATATGAACAAAAAGAAATACTCATAATATTCCATGGCAAGGTCAAGGATACAACCTGCTCTGATACCAACTGTAATACCCATATATAATATGCATACAACAAAGCATATTTCCATATATAAGTTCATATTTGGTATTGAAATATTACAAAGTTCTTAGTAACACATTGCATAAATATAGCCACTACAACATAAGGTACTAATACAAAAGACTATAAATTATACAAGATGTTCAAAAAGTAAAAGTATAAGAACTAGATCCGAAAATCTCAAAAGTCCACAGCGGAAGAAAGCCATCAAACATGTAAGGATAATCAAACTACCTTATCCTTACCCTTTGCGGAACCTGAAGTACCTGGAATAATACAACAACATGGGGTGAGATAAAAACAACTCAGTGAGTTCCCTATCTTAGAGTTCTCATGGATCTAAAGGTTCGAATCTAACCATTACTCAAGTCAGGGGAAAAACCTAGACTTCGAGTTCACATTAAGACTAGAGACATAAGAAGAAAAATGGAGCACAACGTGCTTTAAGGCATCTTCCCCGACCAACCACAAGGGCAATACGACGCTGGTCACTCGATCCTTAACGTGTAGATAACTTTCCTCGCCCAACAACACAAGGGAACTTCAGCATGGGTCACTCATTATCTACCCAAGGTACTTTCCCCGCCCAGCCACACAAGGGCACTTCAGTACGGGTCATGGTACCTTACAACAAAGTAACTTTCCCCAGCCACCCCACGCACAAAGATCTCGACACGGGTCACTCGTTACTTATCCTAATGGATACTTTCCCTGCCCAACCACACCAGGGCACTTCAGAACGGGTCACGATCATCCAATAGGGATTCGAATCCACGAATTAATTATGTCTCTCTGGCCGTCCCGCCTCATGGGACCTCGACACGAGCTAAACATAATTAAATTAGGATTTTAACACGATTGGAACATATCCTCCATCCGTTCACAACTACTTAGAACGGGGATACTATTTGAGTATCGACATCTAAGTATTGTTATGTCTCTAAATCAGTTTAGTATCAACCTAGGGTAATCCTAACTACCTCACAAGTTATACCTTTCTTACTTCAAAGCTCACCATTTACTTAAAAAATTCAATTTACGGTTTACCAGAAAAGTCGGGTAAAAGTCGGGTAAAAATAATATTTCTCGGCATCATAAGATAGTAATTTTTTTTGGTTCGAATCAATATAAAGAATGCATAAATCAGATAAAGGATGAAGGAGTTATGAATTTTTAAAAGAGGTTCAAATTGGTATTTTTCTGCTCATAACAGTAGTAACTGGTTACTGCCCAGAGGGTAACCGGTTACTCGCAGTCAACAGTAAAAAATAATGCGTTTTAAAGATGCAGAAATTTCCATTTTCATACCCAATCAACCCCAAACACCAAAATTATTTCAAACAGATGTTTCTATACATACTAGCAACATACTCAAGCATTTTAATCGATTTTTAACCATTTAAACTTTCGATTCTAAGATTTTTCTACAAAAACCCTAAAACTCATAAACTCAAAACTCAACCAAAAACTAAAATAAAAGTTTCTATCTAAGAACCCACCTCTAAAGAAGAAGATTGAAGAAGAAATTGAGTCGATTCGACGGACGGATGATGAAGAATGGTGGATTTGAGCTCTAGGGCTCCACTTCTCTTCTCTTCCTTTTCTTTTCCTTTTTTCCTTCTTTTCTCTCTTCTCTTACCAACTTCCACACAAAATGAGAAAATAAATGTTATATTTTTGATATAACAAAATATCTATCCAATGGGTCCAAATAGAGGGTATCCAAAAATGTCTCTTAATCCAAAATTTTATAAAACCTCTGAGTCAAATAATATTAGTTAATATTAATTAATTCACTGATTGCTCCAATTATTTTTGTTAAAATATTTTAGAGAAATTCCGGAACCCTATTGATATCAATTAATATTATTCAGAGCATTAAAATAATTTATGGGGTATTACATCCTCCCCCTTAAATAGAAATCCGTCCTCGAATTTAAAGATTACCTGAACAAGTGAGAATATGCTTCCCACATCTTTGATCCTAACTCCCACGTAGCATCTCTCGGATGCTTCACATTCCATTGTACCTTAACAAGTGGAATCTCTTTGTTTCGTAACACTTTGGTTTCTCTTCCAACAATCCTACTCGGTTGGGGTTCAAAAGTCAAGTCCGCTTCTATCTCGATAGAATCCGGCAGAATAGGCTGAAGAGGGTCGGGAACGAACCTACGAAGTTGAGATACATGGATAACATCATGCATTTCAGACAGAGAGGGTGGCAAGGCTAATTTGTAAGCAACTTCACCAATCCTTTCTAAGATATGATACGGTCCTACGTATCTCGGACTTAACTTGTATGACTTGAATGGTCCTTTCAGTCTCAATCTCGGGGTAACTTTCAAATAAACATGGCCACCTTCCTCAAATTCCAAAGGTCTTCTACGATTGTCAGCATAACTCTTCTGACGATCTTGGGCTTGTTTCATCTTCTCCCGAATCATTCGAAACTTTTTCGTAGTCTCTTGGATAACTTCGGGTCCTAAAATTCTATCTTCACCCACTTCCGACCAACACAAAGGTGTTCTACATTTCCTTCCATATAAAGCCTCATACGGATTCATACCAATACTCGCATGGTAACTATTATAATATGAAAACTCAATCAAAGGTAAAAGCTCCTTCCAATTTCCTCTACTTTCAAGTACACAAGCTCTTAACATATCTTCCATAGTTTGAATTGTTCGTTCAGTCTGACCATCCATTTGAGGATGATTATAAGTGCTCAAACATAAATTCGTACCCATAGCTTGTTGGAACACTTTTCAAAACCTCGAAATAAACTTTGGATCTCTATCAGACACAATGTTAGATGGAACACCATGCAATCTTACAATCTCAGCAATAAACAACCTCGCAAGATGACTTGCCTTGAACATAGTCTTAACAGCTAAGAAATGCACAGATTTTGTTAGTCGATCCACAATTACCCAAACAGAATCATAACCACCTTGAGTACTAGGTAAGCCCACCACAAAATCCATAGAAATACTATTCCACTTCCAAATTGGAATATCCAAAGGTTGTAACAAACCACCTGGTCTTTGGTGCTCGATTTTCACTTGTTGGCACACTGCACATTCAGACACAAACACCGCAATATCCTTCTTCATATCGAACCACTAATACTCTTTCTTCAAGTCTTGATACATCTTCGAAAACCTGAATGTATCGTAAAAGTACCCTTATGGGCTTCCTCCAAAATATTTATCTTTAACACAACATCATTTGGATGCAAATTCTTTGGTTAAATAGGATAATCCCATCCAACGCCCTTACAAAACCCGGTTGGAGTAATATTTTTTGCAACTTCTCATCTTGGACCTATTCTTGTTGAATCTTGCTTCTTATGGTAGAATTGATATTCAAATTCCCCATAATCACACCATTTGGAGTCCTTACAAATTGAAGATTAAGATCTTGAAACTTCTCCAATAATGCATATTCCAACACCATCAATTCAACACCATGAATCACTTTTCGACTTAAAGCATCCGCCAATTTGTTCACTTTTCGTGGATGATACTTTAATTCTAGGTCATAATCCTTTAAGTACTCCTTCCACCTTCTTTGTCTCATATTCAACTCCTTCTGATAAAAAAGATACCTCAAACTTTTATGATTGATGAACATCTCAAAGCGCACACCATACAAATAATGCTGCCACACTTTTAGAATAAACACCACGCCCGCTAATTCCAAATCATGAGTTGGATAATTCTTCTCATGAACTTTCAACTATCGAGAAGCATAAGCCATAACTTGACCTTCTTGCATAAGAACACCTCCTAATCCCATCTTAGAAGCATCACAAAACACTTTGTAAGATTTGTTAGGATCGAGAATGATCAAAACTTGAGCAGTTGTCAATCTCTCTTTCAGGATCAAGAAACTTTACTCACAACTAGAATCCCATTCATAAGAAAAGTCCTTTCTAGTAAGCTTAGTCAATGGTAACACCAACTAAGAAAAACCCTTGATGAACCTTCTGTAGTATCCTGCCAAACCTAAGAAACTTCTCACTTCCGAAGCATTCCTCGGTCTCTCCTAATTTATCACTGCTTCAATCTTTGACGGATCCACTGCTACACCTCCTTGAGATATAACATGTCCAAGAAACTTAACTTCTGACATCCAAAACTCACACTTGCCAAATTTGGAAAAACGTTGCTTCTCTCGCAGTATCGACAGGACAATCCTCAGATGCTCTCCGTGCTCTTGTGGAGTACGTGAATAAATAAGAATGTCATCAATAGAGATTACAACAAATTGATCCAGATAAGCTTGAAAAATCTGGTTCATGTAATCCATAAAAATAGCTGGAGCACTCATCACATTGTCGCTCCCTGGATTTCCATCCTGGTATAAACGCGAAAGTGGCACGAAAAAGGGTAGAGTTTTCAGCCATGCATTTTTATCCCAAAGGAATGGGAAAGGTAATGTTGCACAAACCAGAAGAAGAAAAGAAAGGACAAATGTCTTGCGAACCAAAGAACTGGGTTCAGGAGTCGGTTACGACCTGGGAAGGTATTAGCACCCCAGACCGTCTGCCGTACCCGACGGGATCCACGCTTGTGAATTAGTCTCATACTAAGACCTATTCATCATGATAAATATCATACACCTCTCCCCTAAATGGAACACATGCAAGTACCCCATGACAAAGTCTCATGTCACATGAGAAGACTTGTCATTTATTAAGTGACTTGAAGTTATGTTTGAAGATGAGAAGAGAGAGAGAACCAAAAGGATCTCAAAAGGTAAAAACTAAGGGGGACTAATAATCCTAATATTGTCATGCTCAGAAAAACCTAGATTAGTGAGGTATCATTCTATCCTAAAGAAAGAGAAGGAAAGAAGAAAAGAAAAGATGGTAGAAAGAAACTTACTTCTCTTAAAGAAGTTAAGTTGTTTCTAAGGGGGGTGGAAAGAAGTTGTACAAATGATGGCCTAAGCTCATCTCAAATCATAAATAAAATCATAAAAGTAAAGAGGAGAAAAAAGTTGGAGATGTGGGAATCTCATCCACACCTCTTACTTACCATAGCCCCTAAAAGTGTTAGAAGAATTCACAAATGATAAGTAAAGATCAAGTAAGTTCAAAATGAGTGAAAACAAGAAAGGAATAAAAAAAAACCATCACAAACAGAACTTGAACATCATACAAGAGTACTAAGATTAGTCATTCAACACCACACAAAGAAAAGTGTAAGGAGTTATACAAACAACTAACAAAACAACATGGAAGAAATAAGATGAGAACCTATGATTAGAAGCATCAAACAAGTTAAACATCAACAAGTCAACTCAAAGTCAGAACTTAAACATCAAACAAGATTCAATCATCAATTAAGGTATACAAACACAAACTAGGTCAATTAGAAGAAGCATGAAGAAGTTGGAAGTGTAGTGAGGCATGCGTGCATGTGAATGTGTAACTTAGTGAACAAGTAACACCTAAACAAGCAAAGGAAAAGCTCTCATACAAAAACCAGGGATCTAACATCATGCTAACAACCATTAAACAAGACCCTAAGAGGTGACACAAGTGCCTTTCTAATCAAGTCATAAAAAATGAACCAAAAACATCTCAAAATATGACAAGTTAAGAACAAATCTCAATAAATTAGTGAACATGTCTTAAAAATTCAACCATTAAGCAATAAGACACTTCAAGTATGTACAAAATCATATCAAGACCACATAGTCAGAATCAGAAGAAAACATCATCAAAGAAATGATCAAAGTGCAATTAGGGTTTCACTTTCTTACACCAAAAGCAACAAGCTAAAAACTAGCCAAACAAGACCTAAATATCATGATAAAAATCACTAAGGTACTTAAACATGTTAGAAAAGCATACCAAAAAGAATCAACTTCATATCAATTATAGACTTCAATCTAAAAATAAAACCAACTAGAGTATTCATGGAAGGATACAAATACAAGGAAATTAATTGAGAAATTAATTCAGAATTAACAAATAAAGAAAAATGAAAAATAAAAATTGGGAAAATTAAAGAAAACTCAAAATTATGTTCATGAATATTTTTGGTATTTTTGGAATATTAAAACTATTTTTAATAAAATAAAACGAAACTAGAAATTAAAACAAATAAAAAACAAATAAAAGGCCAGGGAGGTGTGGTTAATAAGCCCAAACACGTTCAAACTGAAATTGGGCTGAAAAAGGAGGGTGCAAAAAGCAAGGAAGGCCCACGCGCCTTACAAAAAAACCCAGTCAACCAAAACAAAATTATACAAATCTAATGGTTCACAATGAAAGTCACCTAGTCAACACATCCAATGGTCCAATGCGCAAGTCAAATCAATCAGCGGATGAAATCAAGTCAATAAAAAAAAGGTAGCCAGATCCAATGACTTATATTAATCATCAAAATTAAACTAAATCAACGCACGAGATCAACAATCAATGGAGCCAGTCAAACAAATCAACGAACCAGATCTGGTTTCACACCAACTATCATGTACTCACACACACAAATATTTAAATCAAAATAAAAAGATACAAGCACATCATGTGCTTCATTAATGAAGTGGAAAACTCATGGCCTTTAGATCAAGCAAGATCAACGGACAAAATTTAAACTTGGCAATGCAATAGTGTTCACCAGTCGGAGAAGTTCAGGTCGTCTTCTCCGGCCAAGCTTCGATAAGATCAACATAAAAAATTCCAGAAACTCACATAATGCACATCAATCAAAAGCTTAAGTCACAAGGATCTCGAATATGCAATTAGATTTCACAAACACTCAAAAACCAAAGAGATTCGAAGCCATGAATTCTAGATCACAAAACTGAAATTTACAAATTAAGGCACTACAAAGCTTCCATTCACTTCAGGCATCACATATCAAGCATTATCAACATGAAATAAGTGGAAATAGGTCCAAAACGAAGCAATACAAGTGAAGAAACTCAAACCTGATGAGTAGATTTTCTTGAAATTATAAGAAATCCAAAGATGTAGAGGTCTTCCCTAAGCTTCCTCAAGCTTCTTTGGAGCCAAATAAAGGCCTGGGATCTTGATTTGAAGATGGAAGGAAATGAATCTGAATATCTTGTTGATATGAAAATGATCAACAAGGCTCATCAAACTTTCAAACAAAATAAGAATGATGATGATGTGGTTAAAGAAATGGTATTGAAATGCTTCAGAGATGAGAGATGGAAGGATTGAATGGAAAAAACTCAGATCTGAGTTTTATGAAGATGAAGAAAATTAGAGCAAAGAGAGAGAGAGAGAGGATGATTTGAGAGTTAGGAATCTTAAGAAATGTGAGTGTCCTCTTTTCAAATTTGTGCACTTGAGCTTAAATATCTGGAGTGTGTGATGCATTGCTTGAGGTGCGGGTGGCAATTTTGTTGCACCAAAACCAGAGGAACTTGTGTGTGCCCTTTTTGCACTTTTCCAACTTGTTTTCACAAAGTTATCACCTGTTGGTGGTGCATGTAAGTAATGATGTGTCTTGTATGTTGGCTTCATGATATTAAGGTGATGATGAGAGACAATAATCCAAGGGTGGTGATTGGTGTTGACATGATGTTGCATGGTGAGGATTTCACGTGTGATCTCTTCTTGCTTTTGGGTGCAAAATAAGTGTGAGTGTGAGTGGAAAAAAGGTGACGATTTTGGTGATAAAATGAGAGAGAGACATGTATTACATGGTGTGTTTGTGCTGATCATCACATGTCATACATGTACCATCTTTATGTACTATATTTCTCTATTCGTTCTACTAAATCAAATAAACAAATAAAGTAAACCACACACACAAAACTTGGTCACGTGAAAAGGTATGGTGGACATCAAAAAAGTATAATAGAAATGGAAAAAAGTGTGGCACAAAATAAAAAAATAATGGACCAATGCAAAATTGACAAGTGTGCCCCCCAACACCCTAAAATGCCTCAAAACTTCAAAATTTCATATCTTGAGTTCTAGGATGGCTATGAAGGTGTTCTAGGACTTTTTGGAAAGGGAAAATCATGATCTACAACTTTCATGTTCAAGGAAAAATCATTTGAAGCTTTTTCACACATAAAATAATAGCTTGAAGACTTAGGGCAAATACTTCCAAAAATAGAAACTTCTAAATTGAAACTTCCAAATTTAGCAACTTTTGCACATTCTTGATTTTTTACATTTGAGATCTTCCAAGCTATTCTTTGATAAAAAATGACCTCATGAAGTTGATGAATAAGATTGAAACCTCAAAAATCCATTGGTTGACTTTTGCTTGGCACAATTGACTTTCTTTCTTCATGCATAAGTAACTGGATCAAAACTTGGCTTCCTCAATGAATTTTTGAATCAAATTTAATACATAGGCACTCTATACCATAGATAAGCCTTTGTCCACAAGAATTGGTTAAAACAATGAGGATGTGAGGATCTAAGGCAAAACTCTAATTAGGGTTTCTCTACATAAGAGGATATTGCACTGCTGAGTTTCTGATCATTCTCATCTCTTCTAGGGCTTTGTGGATGACTTTGAACTTGTATAAAATATGAGGGTCTCTTGTGAGCTTCTGGCAAGACTACTTGGCTCTTATATTGACCTTGAAGAATCACAACTTGCTGGATGATTGATCACATGCCCTATGCTTGCAACCATGGATGTTATGCTTCATCTTTCTATGTATGTTATATGCTATGCTATATGATATGAAATGAAAGAGAAAATTTTGGGGTGTTACAGCTGCCCCTATTAAAACATCTGTTAATCTGAAAAGGATGAGAGCATCGGCTGTCGGCCGATCGAGATGAACTGTGATTGAATATCGAAATAACCCGGAAATTTGCACTCAGCTGGAGAAAGAAATGGGAAATAAACCCATTCAAGGAGAACAACTGCAAACCCTGATGAGGTAACAAGTAACTCAGTAACCGCGAACACTCCTCATATATCTTGCGTAGATATATGGTGTACAGAACATACGAGTCCTCTTCAAATAACATGTGCGTCAGGTAGATGGTGTATAGGACAAATGAACCATCTTCATATATCTTGGATAGATATATGGTGATTAAGACAAACGAGCCTTCTTCAAATAACTTGTGCCTCAGGTAGATGGTAATGCACTTAAGTCTGTGGGATAGACATGCATAAATCAGGATATACAAACCCCTTTCACATATCTTACGTAGACATATGGTTCTCAAGACAAACGAGCCTTCTTCAAATAACCTGTGCGTCAGGCAACCGATAACTAGGATAGACGAACCCTCTTCACATATCTTACGTAGATATATGGCCTAGAACAAAACGAGTTCCCTCCAAATAACCTGTGCGTCAGGTAAATAGTGATTATGCATATGTTCTACTGAACTCTAACCTTTTGACGTTTAATCCCACTGTCAGGACTTCAAACCTCTTCAACACAGTCGAGTGCTGGACAAGATCAAGCGATCTAACAAGGAAATGGTATCGAGCAATCCATAACCAATAATATGAGCATGACTCAAACAAATGAGGAGTAACATCGACCGATTTACAACTCGAACCAAGATCATGTGATCTGCTAAGGAAATGATATCAAGTGATCCATAACCAGGAATATGAGCACGACTCAAACAAACGAAGAGTAACATCAAGCGATTTATAACTCGACCAAGATCATGCGATCTGCTAAGGAAATGGTATCAAGCGATCAATAACCGAGAAGGTGAGAACGTAACATCATAGGATTTGAGACTCAAACATGTCTTTTTGTAAGCCACCAGACGACTATTGGCTTGCCACAACGATAGTGGACTTTAATGGCGTTGCAATATCGAGCGATTTACAACCTAAACAAGATCAAGCGATCTAACAAGGAGATGGTATCAAGTGATCCATAACCGGGAATATGAGAACGTAACATCATAGGATTTACGACTCAAACATGTCTTTTTGTACGCCGACACACGACTACTGGCTTGCCACAATGATAGTGGACTTTAATGGTGTTGCAATATCGAGCGATTTACAACCCAAACAAGATCAAGTGATCTAACAAGGAAATTGTATCAAGTGATCCATAACAGGGAATATGAGAACGTAATATCAAGCGATCTACGACTTAACCATGTCTTTTGGTACGATGCCGGGAGACTATTGGCTTGCCACAACGATGGTGGACTTTAACGGTGTTGCAATATAGAGCGATTTGCAACCCAAACAAGATAGATCAATATAATTAGAGAATGGTATCAAGCGATCCATCCAAAATGGGTCCGTTGACACGGGACAAAGCCATCAATACAAGATTAGTTGATTTGAGAGGAGAGTAACAACTCTGCAAGGGAGAATACCATTTGTAACTCCGCTAGGAAAAGAATGATCTGACTAAAATTCTGCTGAGGAAATGACATCAAGATATTCTGACAATAATTGACTCTGAAATGTGAACAAATGTCTGCATTACTTTGTCACACTGGCCAAAAATAAATTGGCGACCTCACTGGGGAATATTTCAATGATGGCTGCATCCCAATCATGAAACTCTGTGAGGAAATAATGATCATCCGACTCGGTTGGGAAGATGCTTGGTGAAATAACCTTGCTGGGGAGAGAATTCTGACAATTCTAACTCTGTGGGGGAATCAAGCATTCAGCTGCTTGCTGGGAATAACCCACTCTGATATAATGACTCCCCTCGGAGGTGAGAACTGTTCAACTTACTTGAAGTTCTGCTGGGGATACCACCTTACTCTGACTTAGCTAGGGAAGGTTCCATCTTAGACTTTACTAGGGATGATACAAGAATCAAACCCTTTATGCTGGAGATAAGAATTTTAAAATGTCTCTCGCTGGGGAGATCAAGCTGCTTGGGGAATATGTTCTGGTAACATCTTTCTTCCCATACTAGTTGACCGTTCAAATATAAACTCAAGAGGATTTTACAGAAGACCTTGAATCCAAAATGCCCCGGCATCTTCAAACTCTTAGAGAGATTCTTTGAATCTTAAAATAATTTCCACAGACCGCATGGTCTACGAAGGAATTTGATTTAAGAAGACTCACACCAGATCCTACATCTTCATGAGATATTCTGCCTCAGTATCCTGCATCAAGGATAAGCTGAATAATTGCCTGCAGGGACTGACTTCATCTGCTCTTGAGAGTGACCTGTCCCAGTATGGGCCTTAAAACAATTTCCTCAGATTAACTGTGCTCTGAATGAATGCTCAGACTAATTTCTCTTTGAGAGACTTAAATCTTGAATCACTGCCCCAGACTGGCTGAACTTTGAGAGCTTAACTCAACGTGATTGCCCCAGATTGGCTGCATTAGTACAATTTGTTGGGAAAACTTCTACTCAACAGAGTTCCTTGGAAAAGTGAACTTCGACACAATTGTCCTTCGGAAGTTTCAGACTTCTCAACTTGGCAAGATTAAACTTCTGGACTGAAATTCCAAATGTGTATTTCTATGATGCTAAACAAATGTATGCAAGCATAAAATGTTTTATTCTGGGAATGAAAATCTGTATGCAACACACATGTTAACCTTGAAGTTTTTCATAAAAAGATGCCACAAATCTTTGTGAGCGACTCACTGATTAAGATAAAACATTGATTTTTTTATGAAAGAAAACAATGCATATGCAATACCAACAAAGGTCTTTTAGCACAACTCATAGGAGTCAGGAACTCCATCTCGTAATAGTACGCTCTCGAATTAACCATGTTTCAGTTAGGACTTTCAAAGGTTGTATCATGGCCTGTTTCATGGTTATAAAAACAAAGGATATAGGCTCGAGGTTTATTTGTTCCCACCCCTCTTTGTGATGTCCTTCCATTCTTATGTTCAACTAGTTTTCACAAATACTAACCTTTCCTAAGGGTTTCGTGATGGCTGAGGAACCATTGATACTAACGGTTTAAGCACCACTGAGGTTGTTGGAGTAACAGTCACCCCTATTATCTTTTGTGTCTGTATCACACGAATTTGTTCTAGTTTGAGGATCTTTCTTGTGTAATCCTTTTTGTCTTTCACTTTTGCATTCTTTTGCTTATCCCTACTTTTGCCTGGACTGATTCTTCTGAATCTTTTTGAAATTGGAGTCCAGTGGGATGCCCTAACTTTTGCCTAAGTCACTTGTTTTCAAGTTTCGACTTAACGGGCTCTTTCATTTCTTTTTTCTTTTTATTCTTTTTTTTTTGTTGAACAAATCGTGTGACACTTATTGTCTTGATTGCTTTGAAAGGGTCGTGACTGTCTCGCTTTTTTGTTGATGAGGGATAACCATTGTGGTTTCTAGTATTTGAACCTCTTGATTGGGATAACCATTGTGGTTTCTGGTCTTTGGACCTCTTGATTTGGCACAATGAAATGTAAAGGATCCTCAGATAAACTCATTTATGAAAGTCTTAATGCTTGGTCCAACTAGCTGACACTTACCATTCCCTTGGGTTAAATGTAATGGTTTTTTTTTATGTAAAAAAAACTCCTACTTCAAGGCTCAAAGGGGTTAGCGAGGGTTTATCTCCCTTATATCTATGGTGTTTGGGATTTGAAACAAAGCTTGTACATCATCAACAAGATCTTATTCAAGAGAACACAATTAGAGACTTATGTGTTTTCATTTTTCATCCTCCATCATAGAGTTTAAGAACGACAGTTGGTATTGCAATGCATATACACAAAATTATAAGTAAAATACGAATGAATTACTTCAAGACAACATGTGCATTTCATTAATTAACATTCAAAAACAAACAAAGTTTATGCATGCATACAAATGTTTAATCTAACAAATAAAAGCTACAAATGAAAATGAAGTAAAGAAACTGAACATTGCCATCGTTGAGGAGCCTTGACTCCGTCTGGACTTATCAATCTTGAATACTTTTAGTAGTCAGCAGCTTTTTCCTGATGGAATTTACAGTCTCTAATCAGATGGTCATACGCCCAGAACCATACTTCATTCTCGATTGTTCTGACCTTAAGACTTCGACGTTGAATACTGACGCAAGACGTCCGAAGAGCAGAGTGACACTGGGATGAAATAACCACATAAGGTTGCATGCAAAGACCTGACGATCTCCTGCCTACGTATCTATATTGACCCAGTACCAATGAAGAATCAGAGCGACGTAGTTCGTCTCAATAGGGAGGAAATGAAATAAAGAAAACAATTGAATGCCATTGCCGAGAGTATTGGAATACTTCTGGCTTTATTGCTTTAGTTCTTTTTTCTGACAGACTCTGATAAGAAGACTTAAAATTAAGACAATGCCCTCTTCTTCACCTGTATGGAGTAAAGTTGACAGCTTTCGAATCAATCAAATCTTGTACCTTGGGTGAAAAGCTTTACATCCATCAATATGGTGTCATGGTGCCCCAGAATGGAAATAATAATGGGTGTTGGCATCCCATCCCTCTGGAAATGGAAAAGGAGGTGGGGAAAGCTTGCGAAGCTCAATCAATTTCAACTGAAGCAGATGTTGAAGTATATCAGTATAAGACATTGGTAAAGGGTCAAGAACTAATTCTCTCCTTTGCCGGTGTTGACCCTGTTGAGGTTTCCTTTGTCGCTTAGGCTGATTATTCGAGGTCGTAGCCATAGAAGCTGCTTGATGGTGGTGTGTATGATATCTTCTACCTTTTCCCCATTGATGGAATATGGCCCTAACATCCCCTTTAATCTTTTTCTGACCATTGACGAAGGGCTTCCTAGTACCTGAACCTGACGCACTATAGTCTTGAATCTTTCCAAGCTTTAACAAACTCTCAACTCGCTCCCCAACGATCACAATATCATCAAATCCAGTAGACGAATAAGCAGCTAAACGATCCAGAAACACACCATGCAAAGTGCTCATGAATATGTCAGCCATTTCCCTCTCAAGCAGTGGAGGTTTCACTCGGGCGACCATTTCTCGCCATCTTTGAGCATACTCTTTGAAACTTTCTTCTTCTGAGAAAGACTCTGAAGTTGAATGCGGTTAGGCGCCATATCCGTATTAAAATGCTATTGTTTCACAAAAGCTTCAGTCAAGTCCTTCCAGCTTCTGACAATAGTCCTATTCAAACCCATATACCAATCCAAAGATGCACCAAATAGGCTGTCTTGGAAGTAAAACATCCATAGCTTTTCATCATCCGTGTGAGCAGAAATCTTCCCAAAGTAAGACTGGATGTGAGTTTTCGGACATGCGTTGTCGTCGTACTTTTCAAAAGTAGGAGGCTTGAATTTGTGAAGAATTTTCACTCCAGGAATTAACCCCAAGTCAGCAACATCGAAGCCTAGAGAGTTCTAAGATTTAATAGCCTCTATCTTCTCAGCAATTTCCTCAAGCTTCTTATTCATAACTGCATTCTGATTACCCAGCTCCTCATCAATCAAATTAAACTGATCTTCTTGACCATCCATGTAGTCCACACTATGATCATTGTCTCCACCCAGAGCTCCATTATGATTTCTCTGATTGTTATCTTCTAGAATCTCAATCTCTGGTTACTCGACCATCAACCTTAGTTGTTCTTGATTCTGAGCTATCCCCGTCATCAGTGTCATGAACTGCTCCATACGAGCCTTCAGTTCCACGAGCTCAGCTTGTACCTGATCCGCCATTCTGGTTTTGCTTTACCAACATTGTTGCCTGAAATGTAATAGAGATGAGGAACGACCAGGGTACCTGAAAAAAAAGAAGATAATATGATATGGTATGCATGATGTTATGTTATGTAAATGCTCTAAAACATAGCTAATGAGAGAGAACACTCTCAAAAGAAACCCTGCAAGTAAGATCCAGTGTAAAGTCACCCTGTGACCAGGTGTCAGTGCATAAATTTCCTTCTAAGAAGAGCCAAGAAAAACACTACATCAAAAATCCTAACATCATAACAGGGAAAGGCTCACAAGAGTAAAGTCATACAAGGTACTGAAAATAAATATGAATAAGCACATCAACAAAAATTCCCTCAACAAGCCTGAGGGTAACCAGGTACATGAAAGGAAACTAAGGCCTATAACATCAATCCCAGTCTAGAATTCTTTTCCTCCCTAGCTGCCCATCTGGCGTGATGACCTTTAAGTCAATCATCTCTTGAACCTTCAATTGAAGAGCCCTACATTCCTCAGTTGCATGCCCCGACAAACCTGAATGAAACTCGCAATGCGCATTCACATCACACCCCTTTGGCGGGTTCCCTACTGGTGGTGCCGAAGTCCGGAACTCGATCAGATCAAACCTCAACAATTGTTGCAGCATGGTAGAGTAAGTTATTGAGATTGGATGAAGAATATGATCAGCTTGTCGAATTCCTTGTGGATAAGGCCTTTGTTGTGGTTGAGCATTCTGTTGTTGACGTTACCTTGAGCGCCTGACAGGCCACTGCTCTTTCTTACCCAGATTTGGACGAGGAACCAATGAAGGTTGTTGCTGTAACCTCTGTGAAGACTCAACCCGAGTAATGACTCCAGAAGAATGAAACTTGACCACCTCTTCAGTATTCACACCCCCATTCTGTACTAAGTCATATGAAAATGGGCCAATACCATGGATTTCCTTTTGGCACCCTTCATTTCGCTAAATGGACTCCCAGGCGCTACACAAAATTGGTTTGGGCCCATGATTCTCCTATTCACACTATCCAATCACTGATACACCTCATTTGCCATTAGAATGAAGTGTTTGGGCTTTGAGCCCATTAAATTGCTCTTGACACTCCTAATCTTACTGAATTACCCCTTTCTGCATAGGCCAACCAGAATTGGGCATGCAGGCCATTGAATGCCTTCTGCACCACAGTGTAGGCTTTTGCACCCCTTGGGTTCTTTGTTTTTGTAGAAATTTTATTAATTGATTTTTCTTGTAAAAATATGGATTAATTTTCTTGTTAATTGTTTTTGTGGATTTATCTATGGGTTAATTTCTTGTTAATTTTTAAATTAGATTTTTTTGCATTAATTCTAATCTTTGTGGTGATTTAAGCTTGGTAAGCATTCATGAGTTTTTGATCGACATGGATCGATTTCGGTTATGGTGGATCTTCACGAAGCGATTATGGAAGATAAGCATTTATTTTTCTTATGGGATATTACAAGATCTTGCATGAAGTTTTTGGGTTTCTTTTATGTGAAAAATCAGCACTTCAATCAAGTAAGAAATCTCGACTTTCTCCACTTTAATGCATCATTCTAGTTGTATGCGGCTTAGGATCATATAACGTAAGGTGCATATTGAGCCCTCCCACCTGAGGCACTAAATTTATTTGTAATTTATGATGATATGTGATGATATCGAAGCTTAAGATTAGGTTATGAATGATAGAATTCGCTTTCCTTTCACTTTCCCTTAAATCACCATTTTTTGCCCGTTTCGTCGCAATTATTAAAAATAGTTTCGGGTGTGATAAAATTATGGATAATTTCATGAGTGATCCTTATCCTCTTAATTAATTTTCTATATTTTTTGATTCCAGATTTGGATGGTTTTAGTAATTAATTTGGATATTTCATTCCAAGCTGTCCCAAAATGCGTTATTTTGACATAAGGGACCGAAAACAATTTTTTCCAATAGGTGTGAAACCTATTTTTTGTGTGATTAACCACTAGAATTTATGAAATTTTGATGTTACTTATTTATTTGTTTCATAATTTTTGGTGTCATTTTGGATCCACTTTGTGGAGTTGTTTTTCGGCGATCATGCCTTGTTCTCTTACCCATTAGGTGAATAGTTGTTGCACTTTGGTGCATAATTTAGGGGAATCCTTTTATCCAGTGTAATATAATGACTTCACCATGCTAGGGATTTAATTTCATAATTTTTAAGCCTTTTTTTTATTTTTCATGTCACCTAGATTATAGGTCCATTTATGTGTTCATTTGTTCCACATCCTAGATGTTAGAAGGGTATTAATGCCATTTGCTTGAGATACTTTGTGGTAATCTTTAGAATTCAATTATATGTCACTTTTAGGTCCTTAATCCCAGTTATAGGTCACTTTTTGAACCATCTTCATTTGGTATGGTTTTGTGTTTCAAAGTGCATCCTTACTTGAACATGTTTAACCTAAACTTGTTTCTCTTCTCCTCTAAATGTTAACATGACTTATGTGGGAATCATAAATTCCTATTCATTCATTCTAATGGAATCTCATACCTTGTATGATACTGACACATAATCATCTCATGCATATTCACATGTCATTCATTCTTAACTTGCATCGTTTTTAGTCTTATGTGATACTTGTTCCACTTATTCTCACTTTTTCTCCTCCTTGCTCCATATGATTAAATCATTGCATCCATGATGGTATGTTCATTCATCCATATTCATATGCATTCACTACTGACGTTGATACTCATTTCATGTATTAATTCATGCTTGTATGTCATATGCACTCATACTTCATCCATGAACCCTAACTTGCATTTGTGTGAACTTATGTGAACTTTTTGTATATATTTTGACATAGTTTGGACTTGTGAGGTATCCTATCATCCTTAGGGACGTATAGCATGTAGATATTGACTTTATAAGTCATATAATATTTAGGTACCTTCACCTTTAGACTTGGGTCTTTTCTTTGAACCTTAGTTCCCTTCTAGGACGTGTGTGGTACTTAATTGCCTTTATGCTTTGATTATGTTTTCAACATGAAAATTATTATGACACTAACATTTTTTGTAGGGGGTTATGGTAAGCCATGTGTGTAGGAGGGTATTCCACACACACCTTCTTCCTTATCCTTTTATAATTCAACTTGTGTTTGCGATAAACACTTTTGTTTCTTCGACATTTCACTTCATTCGTTCTTTTTGAGTTTTAATCTCGTCTTCAATCATTCAAGTGAGTTAGAACTTGCATTATTTTTATTTCTAGGATTAGAAAACCACACTAACCATAAGATCTCCATTGAATAAATAACATAGGGTGAGTCTTAGTTTCCCCTAGTTTTTTCCTTTTTCGATTTGAGTCCTTCTTTCTCATCTCAAAATAAAAATAAAATACCTAATAAAGGTCGAGCTCTCTCATGCACCAGGAGACTTTTCCATGGGGTATTTGCACATATTCCATCTTGGGATGAGGTGTAGGATATTTATCATGATGACCAAGTCTTAGCATGAGGATGTTTCACAAACAACAAAATAAAAAACACTTCTTCTAAAAGACAATAAACAAATAACAAACGTCTTTCCTATGGGAATTCTCTTCTCATCTCATTCATTCATCACGAAAGAACTCGCTACGACTTTCCTCTTTGCAAGACGGTATACGAACTCGTTCAAGGCGAGCCTGTAACACCTGAGCATAGGCATAAGCAGTTCGATCCTAAAAAAAACACAAACAAATTTCCGCCTTAGTTAGGAGAACTACGTCGACTCTGATTCTCATTTCTCATGAGATACGTTGGGAGTGGAGTAGGGCCCATTCGAGCACACTTTTTATTTTCCCTACATTTTTCCAGTTCCCTCTATCATTCCAGTTCCATTAGCGGTTTTTATACAGCAGCAGTTTTATTCCCTACCCTTTGAAACAGACTAACAAGCGTGGATCCCATCGGGTACGGTAGACGATCTGGGGTGCTAATACCTTCCCAGTTCGTAACCGACTCCCAAACCCAGTTCTTCGGTTCACGGGACCTTGTCCTTTCTTTTCCTATGGTTTGTGTAGCATTACCTTTCCCATTCATTCGGGATAAAAATGTCTGGCTGACGACTCTACCTTTTCCGCGCCACTTTCGCATTTGTACTAGGATGAAAATACCGGGAGCGACAATATGCTTTCCTTTTTCATGAATATTTTATGAGAAAAAATCCAACTCTCACTTTGAGACAACATCATCTCAAAATTTACATATGTGAATTTCATATTGTATCATTTTCCATGAGACAGATACCCTCAATATTGAACTTCATTAGGAGTTTTAAATGAAAAATCAACCCTCATTTTAAAGGTCAATATTTTCACGAAATATTTGAAAAACATCCAAATCAACGACTTGTCGCTACCCATCGAATCTTGAGATTAATGATCTGTTAATGTAAGATTGGGTTGTCGCTGCTGTCAGAACTCATACTCAAGGAGTTTCAACCCCTTGCCTCTCGAGGTTGTTTTTACTAAGTCTCTGGCCAATGTCTTAGTAAATGGATCAACCAAATTATAGCTCGTTCGTATATAGCCGAGTGAAATGATTCCATCTTTAATCAATTTTCACACAAAGGAATATATAAGTCCCATTGTCTAGACTTTCCATTATACACTTCGTTGAACGACCTAACTAATGTGGCTTGGCTATCGCAGTGTATCAACACCTTAAAAACATTGTCTTTTACCAATGGAAAATCTAACAGAAGGTCCCTTAACCATTATACTTATTGACCATCGAAAGTAATATCCACAAACTCTGATTCCATGGTTGAAAGAGTAATGCATGTTTGTGTTTTGCTCTTCCAAGAAATTGATCATTCAGCTAGTGTAAATGCCCACCCAGTTGTAGATTTATGATCTCCAACATTAGATATCCAACTTGCATCGGTATATCTATCTAGTATGGCGGGAAACCTTCCATAGTGAAGGCCAAGATTTTTGTCTTTTATAGATAACCGGAAATCCTTGTGATTGCCTCCCAATGTTCTTTATTTGGATTACTTGTAAATATACTCATTTTACTAACTGCAAATGATATGTCAAATCTGGTACATTGCATTAAGTACATAAGACACCCTATTGCACTTGCATACTCAAATTGAGCCACTAATCTTCCATTGTTCTTTTGAAGTTTGACGACATGTTCAAATGGAATGGTTACTTCCTTAAAGTTTATGTTTTTGAACTTATCATGCATTTTTTCAATATAATGTGTTTGACTTAGTTTGTAACCCCCATTATTTATCTTTATTTTGATCCCTAAAATTGTGTCAACTAATCCAAGATCTTTCAACTTGAATCTGGAAGTTATAATCCTCTTTGTCTCTAAAATTCCATCCATGTTGCTATTTATCAACATTTCATCAACGTATAGACAAAGGAATATTAAAATATCTTTTTGTACCTTTGTGTATAAACATTTGTCACAAGAATTGGGATAAAATCCATTTGAAAGTATGATATAATCAAATTTTTGATGCCATTGTTTTGGTGCTTGTTTTAGTCCATATCGGGATTTGACAAGCTTACACACTTTTTGTTATTTTCCAAGAAGCATGTAGCCTTTTGGTTGTTCCATGCATGTAGATTTTTTCATCGAGATATCCATTTAAGAATTCTGTTTTAACATCCATTTGATGAACTATAAGGTCATTTAAAGAGGCTAAAACGAACGATGGTCTAATTTTTGTTGTTCTTGCCACTGATGCATATGTGTCAAAGTAATCAACGCCCTATTTTTGTCTAAATCCCTTTGCTAATAATCTTTCCTTATATGTGTTTAATGTACCGTCACTATAATACTTCTTTTTACACACCCACTTGTATCTAATGGGCCTTGATCCCTTTGGTAAGTCAACTAGTTCCCAAGTGTGATTTGATGTGATTGAATCCATTTCATCTTGGATAAAATCCTTCCAAAAAAGAGTCCCTTGAAGCCACTACTTCCTTGTATGTTTTAGTATCATCTTCCACTTGAAGAATAATAGGAATATTTGAAACATAATTTTCATAGTTTCTTCAACTATATAAAAAGAAATAAGTTGAGAATCGATTTTGTTTGGGCCAAAAGCATTTGTTTTTCGGACTCTCTTGCTTATCCTAAGCTTATGTTGTGCTTCAATGATCCGAGACGTACTTTCTAGTTGCATCTCGATACTATGAGAAGAATCTTCCTCGTGAGATTCTTTGTTTGCGGAAGACTCGTATTCTTTATCCATAGTAATAAGTTTTTCAAAGAATTATACATCCTAGGATTCAGCGATTACATTAGACTCTAAGTTTAAAAGTCTATATGTTTTACTATTAGATGCATATCTTATAAAGGCTCATGTTACCCCTTGAGGATCCAATTTAGTTTTCTTAGGATCCATGTTTTTATAGTAGGTTTCACACCCTCATACTCTAAAGTAACCAATGTTTGGTGCTCTGCCTTCCCATAACTCATATGGGGAAATATCAATTTTCTTCAAAGGAATTCAGTTAATTATGTGGAAAACGGTTAGTAAGGCATCACCCCACAAATTAAATGACAATTTGGAATGTATTAACATGACATTCATCATATTTTGATATGTTTGATTCTTTCTATCAGCTACACCATTTTGTTGTGGTGTGTGAGGTGTGGAGCATTCATGTATAATGCCATGTTCTTCACAAAACAAATTAAATTCTGTAAAAAATATTCACCACCCCTATCACTCGTAAGGACTTTGATACGTTTATTTAATTTATTTTCTACTTTTACTTTGTAAAGTTTAAAGGCAATAGAGGTATCACATTTATTCTTTAAAACATATACATATGTGTACCTAGAAGAATCATCGGTTAATGTAATGAAATATCTATTTCCCACACGGGTTAACATACCATTAAATTCACACAAATCTGAATGTACAAGATCAAGGAGATTTGTATTTCCTTAAAAACTTTTGAAAGGTTTCTTAATCATCTTTGATTTAATACATAGTTCACATTTTTCTAAATCATTTATATTACGTGAGATCAAACTAGATTTAATTAATCTTTTCATAGAACTAATATCAATATGCGCTAATCTATTACACCATAAAGAAACAGACTCGAGTATGTAAGCATAATTATAATTTTCATTAATAATATTGTCAGTAGTACATAATTTGATCTTTCCCTCAGTGGAATATCTTTTTCCTATAAATACACCATTATAGGTCAATATAAGTTTTCCCGATTCATATATAGATTTAATTCTCGATTTATCCAACAAATCCCCACTAACAAGATTCCTATTCATGTCTGGGACATGAAGCACATTTACGAGAGTGACTTTCTTCCCGGAAGTGAAGTTGAGTGCAACAAATCCAGTTCCAATAATTTTAGATCATACTTCATTTCCTATTTTTACTTCTTGTCCATCAGTTACCTTAGAATATGTTTTAAAAGAAGCCTTGTCATGTAGTAGCACATATGTCATATTGTAAACACCCCAAATTTGCCCTCACCCATTCACACCATGGCTTGTGATCATTTTCATATGCATAAATCCAATCATAACATCTCATACCACATTTTTGATTCATTGCATTGGTTCAAAGTCATCTGCATCTAGGGTTTGTGATCTGAGCAATCCAAGAGCTTCTTGATCCACTCCAAAGGCCATCAATCACTTCAAAGGGGTTCATGTATGTTAAAACATCATATTATATCCTCTCAAAGTCAAGAATGTCAAAGAATCACAAGAACTGAGAATGGTATGGAAGCAGAGCCATGTTTGACTGCACAGATGACCTAAAATTAGGGTTTTGGTTTTAAAGGCCATAACTCCAAATTTTTTGGTCATTCTTGTTTCTATTGGTCTCTATATGGTATAGGGAGAATGCATATCAATTTTCATGAAGAAATTCAATGGGGAAGTCATCTGATCAAGGGTTGACTTTCTAAGCAAGTCAGTGTAAAATCAGGGCATCTGAGGCCCTCAATGACCCAACCAAAGGGTGTTCTTCATCATTTTGATTGTGTATGATCTTTATTTGATCATAGAAGATGTAATAAGTTCACAAATTTGAAGAATTTCAAGTCTTTTGCAAAGTTGACTTTTTGGGAAAGTTTGACTTTTAATGAAATTGCCATTTTAGGAAACTTTTTCAACCCTTGCTTTTTGATTCAAAAATGCTTCAAATGGAAAAACTTTGGTCATGAAAGTTGTAGAATGGATCATTCCCTTTTCAAAAAGTACAAGAACATGACCTAATTCATTTTGGATCAAAAGTTATGGTTTGTCAAAGTTGGCAAAAATCACAAAATTTGAAGTTTTCTACCAAAGAGGCAAAGTTGCAAATTCACTTGCCAAGGCAAATTAAGCTATCAAATACACTTCTAATCTTCATACAAGCATGTACCAAGACCTAAAAGTCAGATTTCACCAAAGGATCATTTTTTTTTATGGCTTATGGAGCAAGAAATTTCAAAGGAAGCAAAAGTGAGGCAAGTTGCAAAAACTCACTCTAGTGTGAATCCACTTGCTTGCTGAATCCACAAACAATCCTATGGCTCTCCACACATCTTGCTGCGCAGGACACCCCATCTGTCCTTGGCTAGCTAGTAGCCCATGCCTCTCTTACACAACTTTGACATTTTGGCAACTTGAGCCATACCAATCACTAAAGCACACATCAACTCATCTGACCAATCCCATTAGTTTATGCAAACAAAAAGCAAGCCAAAACACATACAACACAAGCCTGAACACACACACAACACAGCTCTCTCATTTTCACCTCATTTTGCAAAAGCTTTCGAAAAACTCTCCACAAGCTTCAAACACATAAACCAACTTCACAAACATACTCAGCACACTTCCCTGGTCACAAACCACCCATCACCATAGCCTAAAACTCCCTGAATCACAAATACGATTTCTGCCCCTCATTGAGCAGAACTTCAGCCATCTTTCAAACCAACCATTACAAACTTCAAACAAGCCTTGAAAGCTTCTCAGGAGGTCCAGGGGAGTTGATTGCAAGCAAGACATCATCCAGAAAGTGCCAGAGACCTCGATTCAGGTAGCCATGGAAATTCATTTTTCCAGAACTCTCTTTTCTTGTTTCTGAAATGATCTATATGCTTCCCTGAGTTCATTGAACTTTTTATTTTTGAAAATGATTGAGTATTGAGTGTGTATTGCTTCTCTGAAAGTTTTGCCATTTTTGCATTTTTGTTTCGAATCATGGTTTTGAGTGGAAGGAAATGAGTTTTGAGGTTAGATTCTTGTTCTAGAGGGCTTAGGGATCATTTCTGGAGATTTGGGGGGTTTGATTTGACCCAGGGAGTGTTTTGGAGATTTTCAGGGAGGGAGGTCACCGGAGAAGACGACCGGAGCTCGTCTCCGGTGACCTGAAAGTAATTAGGGCTAATTAATTAGGGTTAGCCAGGTTTGAATGTGAACCCTTGATCTGGTTGACTTAGTCAATCTCCCGCGCGCATGAATGGCCCAGATTCCTCACTTAACCCTAATCTCATTTATTTAATTTAATTAATTAGGATTTGCCAGTTTGAATTCCAGCCACAGGATCTGGCGCGCAGTCAACAAACCATTTCCCAGATTCAATCCTGGCCTCTCTTTCTGCATACTTCTCCTATTTTAATTTTTATTTCATTTATTTTGTATTTTATTTGCACATTTTATTAAAAATAGTAAAACATCTTTAAAAATTCTGAAATTTTTTATGCAAACTTTTATTAATTTTCAGAAACCAAAAACATTTTTATTTTTATTTTTTGCATTTAAAAATATTTTTAAATCATTTAAAAGTTTATTTTTAATTAATTAATGAGAATTAATTAATTAAAAATACTTTTAGGTATTTAAAAATCACCAAAAAATTCATGAAACCTTTAAAATCATTTAGAAACATTGTCCAACCCTCAAACCAAATTTATTTTTTGATCTTAATGCATTTTGACAATTTTCCATGGAATTAATTCTTTTTCAAGGCATTATTTTGATCCAATCTTTGAAAATTCATTTCTGCCTAGCCTTTAAGAGTTGGACTTTGATTCTTTTTGCATTGTGTCTTGCATATCATGTAGTTTGTAGGATTAAATTGGCATGATTTGATCTTGCATTTTCAATTTGTTTGACATTTTTCTTGACAAGGTACCCTAAAACCCTAGAAATCTTAGGAAATTCATAACTTTCACTAGGTTAAGAATTGGATCCCCTCCTTTGGGCAGTGAGTTTGTATAGGTTTAGGGTTCCTTTGAATGCATTTTCAATTTTTTATCTTGATGTTTGCTTCTGGTTTTGGTTTTTGTTTGGTGCATTGATCATTAAACCCTAATTTGGGCTTCCTTTTGCATTCATCTTGCATTTGCTTGCATACCATGACTTGCCATAGCATTTTGTGCATCCATTTGATCCATTAGACATCTTAAGACATATTAGAATCATGTTTGATCATTGCTTCTTGCATTTGCCATGTTGTATGTCATTTGCATTTCATAAATTTCATGTATGTTCATGGTTCTAAGCATGCTTCTCTTGCATTCATATGTTTGTATGATCATCCTCATGCCTTGTTTCATGTTTGCATCATCTCATAGCATCATTATCATCACTCACATGCTTCTGATTTTGTTTTGCATCATGCCATTTCATTTCATTTTGCATTGCATTGCATTTCTTTCACTAACTTTTCAGGTGGTAAGTCACTTTGAGAAGTGAATTTGCCTTCACTTCTCACAATTTCTTTTCATCTCTCTTGTGCATCATTGCTGCATTTTACTTTGTGGTTGAGATTGAGCTTGATCATTCTTCTTCATCTTACTTTCTTTCCTCAAGTGACTTGTCTTCTTAAATGAAGCAAGTTACTTTGTTTCTCTTTGCTCCTTTCATCTGCTTCCTGGTGGTTCCTCTGAAGATGTCTCTTGAAAACCTCACAAACCTTAGGAACAACCAAGCATGACAATGATTAGGGTTTTGATTAGTCCCCCATTTAGATTTTACCTTTTGTGTCTCATTGAGTCTTCTCCTCTCATCTCACAATCAGGGACTAAACCATAAAAGCTTTAAGGCTTTGTGATTAAGCTTATGCCTGCATCCTTCTATTAGGATGGAGTGTATAACTTTAATCCTAAGTGTTAAACCCTTAATGTGTTTAAATCCTTTAATCAATCCATCTTAATAGTCATCAAGACATCAGGCTTGTAACTTGGGCCTTGCATTAGGGTTCTAATTCTTCCTTAATTGGTTAAGAAGGACTAACCCTAGTGTTAATGGACAAGTCCCCCTCAAGTTGTCTTGCAAACCCTAAAACTCACTTCATCATCTTATCATTAATTAAAATCCATTTAATAAAGGCTTTGTTTTGTCATGAAGTTAATCCCTAATCATGGATTAAGTTGAGGAGCTTTCCTTAGCTTAAGCATTCTCATCTATTATCCTTCTATTAGGATGGTGTAATGAGCCTGTTTAATCCCTGATTATGGCTTAATCTCATTACTTAACACTAAACAAAAACAACAAAAACATCTAATCAATCACAAGTAGGTAAATGATCTTAATCCTATATCAAAGGTGATTAAGTGTGAGAAGCTGACTTCACACTTAAGGTATTCTCATTACCCCTAATCAGAGGGAAGATGTGATGAGTTTACTAAATCCATTGGTTTAGACTTAAGCTCATTAAATTATGACAAAATTCAAAAAGCAATAAAAGACTGAAAACACAAAAAACAAACAATAATCGTCTCCTCCGGGATTCTTTTCTCATCTCATTCACTCATAAACGAGAACTTGCTTCTTCCGTCTAATGCAAGACAGTTTGCATCTGTGCCAGACAGATCATACACTTGAGCATTGACAAGCAAGCAGTTCACAAGTCAATTCATCTTTCAGTCTCTTTGGGTCGAACTACGGTGTTCTGACTTCCTCATTGCACGAGAGGATACGTAGGCATAACTTAACAGTTATCGAACAAAAGTCTCTGTATATCCCCCCTCCTTCCAGCATTATTCTTTTAGCCTCATGATCTTGGGCATCTCATTCCTACACTGACACTGTACATTTACACACTTCACACTTCTTTTACACTGACACCTGTACATCCTTTTCCAGCTCTTTATACACAAATTTCACTGACACTACCCCTTTAAAACACAAACCTTTTAAGCGTGGATCCCGTCGAGTACGACGGACAATCTGGGTTCTAATACCTTCCCAGGTTGTAACCAACCCCCTTTCTCAGTCTCTCTGGTTCGCAACCGTCTTATCCATATCTTTCTAGGTCTATGCAGCATTACCTTTCCTCCGGGATAAAAATGCCTAGCTGGCGACTCTTTTCCTTTCTTGTGAGTTCACTCCTGTGTGTTCTCACACCCTCCTTTCGCCGACCGTTCGCGTCTGTACCATATTTGAGCCCGGTCTCATCTTTTGGGAGCGACAGCTTGGCGACTCTGCTGGGGACCCTTATACTGTAACCAGGGCTTCTGGTTCTTTTTGTGGGTTCCTCCTAGCGCTTGTTTGATTTGTGTTTACTGGGGTGTTATGTGCCATTTGTGTTTGTATATTTATTTTGTTTACTGCTTTATGTACAGTTATTTATTGCTTTCTTTATAGCTTTACATATATCATACTGTTCTGGCTGGATCTGGTTTTGTTGCTTTGGTGGGTGGGGTTCTATTGAGAGTTGAGGTCCTATACCTGGGACCTGAGTGACACCTAGGCTAGAGTGGTTCATGTTCTTTCCCATTCCATTTCGGTCTGGTGCGGGAATATGAAACACGGTTCAGATATGGGTTTCTTCTTGAGAACTCTGTGCTACAGATTTCCTGTAGTGCTAGGGCTATCTGGGAAGCCTGCTAAGTCTGGAGGACCTTTAGTATTGACCTTCAGAAACTGAGGTGAATTAGAGGAGGATTTTTTATGGTTATTGTAAACACTGTACCTCCGGGTTAGAAGTGTTTACACTTCTCATAACTGATCCAAGTCTGAGGATCCTTGTTTTAGAACACCACCTGTGAGGGGGTTGGGCTGTTTACAGGTTTGCAGGTACCCTTGACCTCAGCATACCCTGTTGCTTTGTTTTGATTAAGAGTACTCCATTTTGGAACAGTTCTTGTGATTTTAAACCATGGACATGTGACTCTTTATTTGAGTCCCCCACCTTGGTTACTGGACTTATGAACCTCCATCTGGATTTCTTGAACATACATGGACTTATATCAAAGCAATAATCAGATCCAGCTTGATCACAAACCCTTGCATATCATTTGCATACATCATCATTGCATCATTTTAACATTTGCTTATTTGTTTTTCAGGGTATCCATACTATATTTTGGCTTGGTTTTGACCCCTTCATCTGCATAGACCTATCTTCACCAGTATCTACTTCAACTATCCTCATCAGCTACCTACTTCAGCTACTATCATCACTAGTCTCAGCCTGTCAGTGGTTCATTACCAGCATCAGTCTTCATCATCAGCAGTTATTTTTCAGCTCTTCATCAGCAACATGGTATCCAAGAAGAGCAACATCTCATATCATTTCTTTGAGCCTGAGCTGGCTGGCATCAGGAGGATCCAGGCCCTTATTACTCCAGACCATATACCACTATTCAGAGAACATTATGGAGGCATCCTTGATGTGGTTATGGATTTGGACCCTTCCCAGAGGAGCTTGATTCATACTTGCCTGCAGTTCTATGATCCCCCTCTGAGGTGCTTCACCTTTCAGGATTTTCAGTTGGGGCCTTTATTAGAAGAGTATTCATCATTGGTTGGTGTACCTGTCAGGGGTGGTATCCCTTTCAACCCTGAGATGGCTTTTCCTAGTAATGAAGAAGTGGCAAAGGCACTATATCTGGAACCCTCTCTGATTGGATAGAACATGACTACCAAGGCTAGAATCTCTGGTCTACACTTGGATTTCTTGACTTCCCAAGCTATCCTGAAGGCCTCCTTGGGAGAATGGAAGGCAGTTTGTGCTTTGTTAGCCCTCAGCATATATGGGGTTATACTTTTTGCAGACGAGCCTAAATTTATTAGCAAGAGTGCCATTCACCTTTTCATTCTGAGGAACCCAGTGCCCACCTTACTGGGAGATTTCTACTACTCTGTTCACCAAAGGAATGAAAAGTAGAGAGGAAGGTTGGTGAGGTGTTGTGCTCCCCTGTTCCATACCTGGCTGCTCAAACACTTGCCCAAGACTGATGCATTCTTGAATCCTCACCAGCAAAAGAATTGGGCTAGAAGACTCATTGCTTTGACCTCAGCTAACATCAGGTGGTGCACTCAGAGCACCAAGGGCAGGGACATCATTACTAGTTGTGGACAGTTCCCTAATGTACCTCTCATAGGAGTGAAGGGTTGCATAAACTACAACCCTCTGCTATTCAAAAGACAATTGGGCTATGCATTGGTCCACACTCCTAGAACACAAGACTTGGCTGAGACCCTTTATTGTGAGATTAAGCCTAGTCTAGCTATTGTCAGGCAAGCATCCTGGGCTTGGGACAATGTCCAGACCAAGGGAATGGCCATTCTGGGGAGATGCAACAATGTGGCCTCAGCTCAGTACTATGAGTGGTCTCATGCCAGGGCTCAAATTTCTGGGATGCCCTTCACCATCGAGGATGCACCTGGGCCATCCACAGCACCACCTCCAGCTACTGTCAGCCTGGAGGAGTTTGAGAAATTGAAAGAGAGGAATGAAAATCTGACTCAGGCTCTATAGAAGACTCTCTGGGAGAGGAGTGATGGTCGGCTGGACATTGAAAGGTTGGAAAAGCTAAAGATGGAGCATCTAGCTAGGATTGAGAAGTCAGAGGACTACATTAAGAAGTCAAGGGCTAGAGAGAAGATCTTGAAGAATGCCTGCAAGGAGGCTCAGTTCCAGAAGGCCAGGACTGATTTGTATCTGAAAGAGAGTCAAGCTAGGTGGGTCAGGATTACCGAAGCTTGTACTCAGGAAGATAAGAGGACTCAGGACAAGATTGAGCAGTTGGAAGCTAATGAAAAGAAGCAGCAGGAAACCCTGCTAGCAGCCCAGAGAGAGATCTCAGAGTTGAAGATTAGAGCTGGTGTGAAGAGGTCAAAAGACCAGAGTCGACACTAGAAGCTAACTGCAGCTGTTGCTACCAGGAATCTTCTTATCAGGAACCTCACAGAGCGTCCAGCTGATCCTGTGACTGAAGGACTTCTAAAGGAAGTTCAGGAGGATGAGTTTGGTCTTGGTGTCTGACTTTTGTCTGTTGTGGCTTTCATTTCGTTGTACTTTTCTTTCTTATGTTGTATTTTGACCCCTTAGAGGGCGTGTATTGTAAAAAAACAAACTATGTATCATTCACTTTTTGTAAATATATGTATTGGTTTGTTTTATCTAAGTTCTTTCAAGCAACATCAAAAGCATCTTCCTCAAGGGTCTGGAAAGGTCAAAACCAAGTGCCAAGCCGGATACCTTGGAGACAAATAAGCATACTGCATTGCATACTAACCTTTGTTTTGTTTTGTAGGTTTTGTTTTGTTTTTGTTACTAACTCTGTTGTGGTTCAGGAACTATTGCTCGACGTCAGGTGTTCCCACTCAACCGTCCGCACAGATATCCTACCCGCAACAACCTTCCGGGTATACAGATGGACCAGGTACAACAGGACCTTACAGAGGTCAGGACTCAAATGGCCAATGAGAGACTGGAAATGAGGAATCAGATGACTCAGTTTATGGAGGTGATGAATGGATTGGCACAGAGCCAAGAAAGATTAAGAGCATTGGTAGAGAGGCAGACTCAGGAAGACCCCCATCTAGGGACTGGTGGAACAAGCAACAATGAGAGGGTTCAGCCTCATGTCAACCCACCTGTGTATGGCCCTCATCTTCACCCAGAGATCAACATCCCTGCTAATGTACAAGGGAATGCTACTACAGGCAGAGTGCTGCAAGAAGACCCCCAGGAAGATCAGTTCATAGTGATGGGAGCTGGGGATGAAGCCTATGACATAAGGCTAGATGAAATTGCTGAAAAATTAAGGTCCTTGGAGTCTCAAAACTCCTTGGGTTTTGATGTCATGGACATGGGCTTAATGGACGGGGTCAGGATTCCCCACAAGTTTAAACCTCCGTGCTTTGAGAAGTACAACGGAACTTCCTGTCCGCGAACCCACTTGCAATCCTTTCTGGGGAGGCTGAAGGCATATACCATGGATGAAAAGCTATGAATGTTTTATTTTGAGGATAGCTTAACAGGAGCTTCAAGGGAATGGTACTCTCACTTGACTAGAGCAACCATCAGGTGCTGGAAGGACCTGGCTGAGGCCTTCATTAGACAATACCAGTACAACTTGGATATGGCTCCCAACAGGACCCTCCTGATGGGAATGTCACAATCATCCAGAGAAAGCTTCCGGGAGTACGCCCAGAGGTGGAGACAGCTTGCTGCTGCTGTCCAACCACCCATGTCGGAAAGGGAGATGGCCGACATGTTTATGAACACCCTCCAAGGGACATACATTGATAGGCTAGCTGCCTTTTCTTCCACCAGCTTTGCAGATGTAGTTATAGCTGGAGAAAGAATTGAGAGCCTATTAAAGATGGGCAAAATTTCTGACAACGGTGCTAGCTCGTCCAGCAACCCAAGAAAGACTTTTGTGGGCCCAAGAAGAACTGGTGAGACTAATGCTATCCATGCCGGCAGGGGCAGACCCTAGTATGTTCATAGGTCAGTGGCAGCTGTCACCATTCCCGCTCCAATTCATCCACAACCAGCATATCAACCACAACAACAATCCCACTACCAGCAACAAGCTCAGTATCCACCTCAGAGAAATTATAACAACAACAACACCAGCAACAACAATCAGCAAAGACCGTTTCAACAGAGACCTTCTCAGGCCAATAGGGTGATTGATCCGATCCCTATGCCTTATGCCACATTACTGCCACAACTCCTGAAACTCAACCTGGTTGAGCTAAGGACATTGGCACCTCCAGATCCTGCCAGTCTACCCAGAAATTATGACGCCAGCGCCAGATGTGCTTTTCACTCAAATGCACCTGGCCACAGTACAGAGAAGTGCAGAGCTTTGCACATGAAAGTACAAGATCTAGTGGATTCCAAAGCTCTAAACTTTGCACCCCCGCCAAATGTCAGTAAAAATCCTATGCCAAACCACGGAGGACCCAGAATCAATGCTATTGAAGAAGATAAGCCGTCTTACTTGATAACCAGTGTGGGTCAGATTCGGACACCCTTGGTAGAGATTAAAGCTCAAACTCCTTGAATGTCAAATGTTCCCTGGATGTGAGCTAGGATGTGCTTATTGCAACATTTCAGTAAATGGGTGTGATAACTTGAGAGATGGCATAGATGGTCTCATCCAGAGTGGCCTGCTTCAAATCACAACATCAATACCTACAAATCCGGCAATCTCCTTAACAACAATTCCCGAGTCTTCTACAACTGCAACAACAATTATTCCAAACAACTCTTCAGTTTCATCAACAAATGCTTCATCTGTTACTTCAACGGACCAAATATCAACAAACATCCCTTCTACAACTTCAGCACCCCTTCATTCAGAACTTCCTACAACAGCAACACCCATCCAGTCAACAGTGTCTCCTACAACACCAACGGCAAACAATGAAAGTGTCTCAACGGTTACAATTTATTATGATCCTGCAAATGATTCTGCCTACAACTCAAAAAATGCTGCTCCTGTCAGAGCACCAGTTACAATATACTATGATCCACATACTATCATGGTTCCTTCTGCAGCTGCTATCAGTCCAGTCACTATCACAGTGCCTGGGCCAGTTCCTTATGAAAGCAGTAATGCCATCCCTTGGCATTACGGCTCCGATCTATACTGCGAAGGACAGAAAATCACTTTGGAATCATCAACTTCTTCACCACAAATAGACAATGTGGGAGGAGGCGGAGGCTTCACTCGAAGCGGACGTCTCTTTGCCCCGCAAATTCCAAAACCCATTGCTGAAGCAGAAGCTGCTGCCAAAGCAAAAGGGAAGAGCCTGGTGCAAGAAGAGCAAGTTGCTAAAGAAGCTTTGAAAACCCCTTTTGATCAAGAGGTTGATGAATTCATGAGAATCATCAAGAAAATTGATTACAAGATAGTGGACCAGCTTCACCAGACACCTTCCAAAATCTCCATTTTATCATTGCTAATATGTTCCGAGGCTCACCGGAACGCATTATTAAAAGTCTTGCACGCAGCTTATGTGCCAGAGGAGATTACCGTCAATCAGTTAGAGGCTGTGGTTGGAAATGTTAACGCTAGTAATGGACTAGGATTTACCAACACTGATTTGACTACGGAAGGCCGCAAACACAACAAGGCTTTGCACATTACCTTGGAGTATAAAGGTGCAGTTCTTTCCCATGTACTGGTAGACACAGGGTCATCCCTCAATGTCTTACCTAAAAAAGCCCTTGTGAAGCTGGAGTATGAAGGATTGGCATTATGTCCCAGCAAATTGGTAGTGAGAGCCTTTGACGGTTCTAAGAGATCGGTTCTGGGAGAAATTGAGTTGCCTATAATGATTGGCCCACAGACTTTCAAAACGACCTTCTTCGTGATGGATATACAGCCTGCCTACAGCTGTCTATTGGGTAGACCATGGATACACGCCGCTGGCGCCGTGACGTCTACCCTTCACCAGAAGTTAAAATTCGAGTGGGAGGGCCAAGTCGTTACTATTTGTGGAGAGGAAGATATCTTTGTTAGCCATCTGGCTACATACAAATACATTGAGATGGATGGGGAGATCAACGAAACTATGAGTCAAGGGTTTGAGGCCTTGAACATAAATGAAGCATCCGCTGTACCTGGAACCTCAATGACATCTTATCAGCAAGCCCGGAAGGTTGTTGAAGAGGGGACTGCCCAAGGCTGGGGCAAGTTGCTGCCTGTAGAGAAGAAGGAGGATAGATTTGGGTTGGGTTACAAACCAACTCAACAAGATCAAGCAGAGGCTGCTAAGAAGCCCAATTTCGTCAGTGGGGGGATGCTCACCCCCGATGCAGTAAACAACTTGGAAGACGAGGATGAAAGCGACCGCAACCTGGAGAGTTGGATACGTCCAAGGATCCCGGGGAGCAGTATCTCAAACTGGTCTTCCCAGGAAATTATAAGGGTTACTCCTGCAGAGTAATTATTATTTCCTGTATTTTTAAGCATGCATCAAGTCTTGCATCTTGCCCAAGATGGCAAGACTCATTTTGTAATCGGGCCATCTGTAATTTTGTGCAAATAGATCAATCAATGATAATCAGACATCTTTTGCAAATGAGTCTTTTCTCTTTTCCGCTCACTGTTTTTTCCATTTTTCTTTTTGTACAAAAAATAAATGGCAATGTTTTCAAAATGACAACTTTATTTCACTTTTCTAAACAAGATTAAAATCAATCACTAAAATGAACAAACTGAACCCTTGCAGAGAGTGCCTTCCAGACCGCACCGACAACAGCACGGCTATGACTTCGTATGACTTTGACAATCCGATCAATCAAGCTGATGAAGGGGTTGAAAAAGAGTATGAGCTTCCTGAAGAGCTAGCCAGGTTGTTGAGACAAGAAGAAAAGGTTATCACTCCTCATCAGGAGGAGGTCGAAACGATTAATCTTGGTACAGATGAAGATGTGAAAGAAGTTAAAATCGGGGCCTGCTTACAAGACTCAGTGAAGAAACAACTGATTGACCTGCTTCAGGAATATGTGGATGTGTTTGCTTGGTCTTATCAAGATATGTCAGGGTTGGACACCGACATCGTTATGCACAAGCTGCCTTTAAGAGAAGATTGCCCGCCAGTTAAACAGAAACTGCGCCGTACTCGCCCAGACATGGCAATGAAAATCAAAGAAGAGGTACAAAAGCAGTGGGACGCCGGGTTCCTTGCTGTAACTAGCTATCCGCCGTGGGTTGCTAATATAGTACCTGTGCCTAAGAAGGACGGCAAAGTGAGAATGTGTGTTGACTACCGGGATCTGAACAGAGCTAGCCCGAAAGATGACTTCCCATTACCTCACATCGATGTATTGGTGGATAATACGACTCAGTTCTCGGTATTCTCCTTCATGGACGGATTTTCAGGATACAATCAGATTAAGATGTCACCTGAAGACATGGAGAAGACAACCTTCATCACACCCTGGGGCATGTTCTGTTACAAGGTGATGCCATTCGGACTGAAGAATGCCGGTGCAACATACCAACGGGCTATGGTGACATAATTCCACGATATGATCCATAAAGAAATCGAATGTTATGTGGATGACATGATTGCCAAGTCCCTCATCTAAGAAGACCATCTGGTAAATCTGCTGAAGCTATTCAAGCGTCTGAGGAAGTACCAATTGAAATTAAACCCCAACAAATGCACATTCGGGGTGCGATCCGGTAAGCTGCTGGGATTTATTGTAAGTGAGAAAGGGATTGAAGTTGACCCTGATAAAGTCAAAGCCATTCAAGAAATGCCTGCACCGAAGTCAGAAAAGGAATTTCGAGGGTTCTTGGGACGATTGAACTACATTTCACGGTTCATATCTCACCTTACAGCAACCTGTGAACCTTTGTTCAAACTGTTAAGAAAAGAACAAACGGTCAGGTGGAACGAAGACTGCCAGAGGGCTTTTGAAAAAATCAAGGAGTACTTGCAAGAACCTCCAATCCTTATGCCTCCAGTTGAAGGAAGACCTCTAATAATGTACTTGACAGTATTAGAAGAGTCAATGGGGTGTGTGCTGGGCCAGCATGACGAGTCTGGTCGAAAAGAGTATGCAATATACTACCTAAGCAAAAAGTTTACCGACTGTGAACAACGTTATTCACTGCTCGAGAAAACTTGCTGTGCTTTAGCGTGGGCTGCTCGCCGACTGAGACAGTATATGTTGACCCACACTACCTTGTTGATCTCAAAGATGGACCCAGTCAAGTACATATTTGAGAAGCCAGCACTTACCGGACGGGTTGCAAGATGGCAAATGATCCTCACAGAATATGACATTCAATACACATCTCAAAAAGCCATCAAGGGCAGTGTATTGTCTGATTATCTTGCTGAGCAACCTATTGACGATTACCAGCCTATGAGATTTGACTTCCCTGATGAAGACATCATGTTCATCAAAGCAAAAGATCATGAAGAGCCTGTTCACACTGAAGGGCCTGACCCGGAAGAAGAATGGACTATGATGTTTGATGGGGCTGTTAATATGAACGGTCGTGGTGTTGGTGCAATACTCATTACACCTAAAGGAGTTCACATGCCTTTCTCGGCGAAACTCACTTTCAACTGCACTAACAACGAAGCTCAATACGAAGCTTGCATTATGGGTCTTGAAGAAGCCATTGACCTCAGGATCAAGACTTTAACTGTATTCGGAGATTCAGCTCTGGTAGTCAATCAAACCAACGGCAAATGGTACACACACCAGGATCATCTGATACCTTACAGGGATTATACAAGGAGGTTATTGACTTTCTTTACAACAGTCAAGCTTGAGTATATCCCTCAGGACGAGAATCAGTTTGCAGATGCTCTGGCCACCATTTCATCCATGATCAAAGTTCAAGCTGCCAACTTTGTACCTCAAATTTCAGTGTCTAGACTTGACAGACCAGCATATGTGTTCGCAGCAGATGTTGTCAAAGATGATAAGCCTTGGTTCCATGACATTAAGTGCTTCTTGGAGGATCAAACATACCCACCCGGGGCATCTTCCAATGATAAGAAGACATTGAGAAGGCTTGCTGGTAGTTTCTTTCTGAACACTGATGGTTCCCTGTACAAGAGAAACTTTGATATGGTACTCTTCAGATGCGTTGACAGAACAGAAGCAGACTTGTTAATGCATGAAGTACACGAAGGATCCTTTGGTACCCATGCTGGAGGACATGCGATGGCTAAGAAGTTGCTAAGATCAGGTTATTACTGGATCACAATGGATTCCGACTGTTGTGCTTATGCCAGAAAATGCCATAAATGCCAGATTTATGCGGATAAGGTGCATGTGCCTCCCAATCCTTTGAATATAATGTCTTCACCCTGGCCCTTTGCTATGTGGGGCATTGATATGATTGGCAAGATCGAACCGACCGCTTCAAATGGCCACAGATTCATCCTGGTTGCCATCGACTATTTCACCAAGTGGGTTGAAGCAGCTTCATATGCAAATGTTACAAGACAAGTGGTAGCCAGATTTCTGAAGAGAGATATCATCTGTCGGTATGGAGTGCCCGAGCGAATCATTACTGATAATGGTTCCAACTTGAACAACAAAATGATGGCTGAATTATGCCGGGACTTCAAGATCCAACACCACAATTCTTCTCCTTACAGGCCAAAGATGAATGGCGCTGTTGAGGCAGCTAATAAGAATATCAAGAAGATTGTGCAGAAGATGGTAGTCACCTACAAAGACTGGCATGAGATGCTACCGTTTGCCTTGCATGGGTACCGCACGTCAATCAGAACATCCACTGGGGCAACACCGTATCAGCTTGTATATGGTATGGAGGCAGTCCTACCTGTTGAAGTTGAATTACCCTCCCTACGGGTGCTGATGGATGTTAAGCTGAACGAAGCAGAATGGGTCCAGTCCCGATACGAACAACTGAGTCTGATTGAAGAGAAAAGATTGGCTGCGATCTGTCATGGGCAGTTATATCAGAAAAGAATGAAGAAAGCCTTCGATCAGAAAGTCAGGCACCGAGAGTACCAAGTAGGGGATCTTGTGCTAAAAAGGATCCTCCCTCCTCATACAGACCACAGGGGCAAATGGACCCCAAACTACGAAGGACCATTCGTGGTAAAGAAAGTTTTCTCGGGTGGAGCACTCATGCTCAGCACTATGGATGGTGAAGACTTCCCGTCCCCTGTGAATTCAGATGCAGTTAAAAAATACTTCGCATAAAATGACCCGCTGGACACAAAAACAGAATGTAAGTCCAGGCAAAAATAGGGCATCCCGGCGAGTCAAAAAACAGAATAAAAGACTCGGGCAAAATAAGGGAAAATAAACAAAAAATGTGCACCCGCTGAGTTGAAAAGCCGCATTGGACAACTCAGGCAAAAATGGTTATCCCGATGGATTGAAAACCCGAAAGGGCGATCCATGCAAAATAAGGGAATAAGCGAACAACTGCATGCTGAATTCGTCTGTATTACTCACAACTTGGCAAGCTTCGAAAGGATCAAGTTTCTTTCAGAATCAGCCTTCTTCAGAAAGCAAGACGAGAAGAACGTCAAATGTCATACGAGTCATAGCAAAGGGAAGTTCCTTGAAGCGTCATCAACATTGCCAACATCTTTTGTTTCTCAATTTGTAACAATCTCCTCATTTTAGGGGATCTGTTTCTTTGACTGTATCTTGCCAATTCAGAGCACACGAATTAATAAAATCAGATTTTCAGTCATGTTTCGCCTCGTACACTTCATTTTCATTTGCAAAAATGTCTGATGTCCTTAAAATACTGATTGCATAAATACAGATGCTTTTCTTCTAAAAATACGTGCTTGCATGGAATATACTTACTCTCGGGAGTGTCTAACTCCTATGACGGAATCCGGTAAGGGATACCTCGGGATTACTTGTGCGTTTCTCTGTCTTTTCAGGATTGCAGGTACTCAAGGCACAACATGGGGCATGTAAGCTTCATCCCAGCAAGCTGGCAAATCAACACTCACTCAGTCCTAGCACCCCAGGTGCTTTCTCCCCAGCTGAGTTGCCACTTGTTATTTCTCCCCATCCGAGTTTCCAATCATTCCTCCTTCTTAGCCAAGTGCAAAATCCAGGGAACCATCTTCCCCACAGAGTTTCAGCCTCTAGCTAGAAGAACAACGCATGAAGGAATCACAACAGAGTGACAGAAGCTTCCACAAACCCCAGCTGGGTCCCTCATTGCCAGGATGGGTCTATCAGTGACCTATATCTCCAAGCAGATACGTCTTGTCAGATCTACCAATGATCTCATCCCCAGCTGGGATGTCCACTTCAAACAGATCGACCAGAAATCTTCGCGGCAACGGGATCCGAATCCCGGATTGGTATCCTTGCATAACATGGCATTCGCATCATATTCACCCCACAAAGCGTAGCATTCCGTCTAATACGGAGCATTACGGCAAAAATCCAACATATTGCATAATCATAAGCCATGTTCTGAATCAAACACTTGTGAATAATAACAATCCATCAACACACAGAATACCCCCCAGATTCCCCAACAGAGAGCTAAGGCTAAAGCAGTTGCCTTACATTCACAAATATCAGTACATACTCCTTGTGGCACTCATCCGTGTCATATCCCCAATAGAAAGCCAAAGCATCCCCTCGCACTCACAGATACATGTATATACAATTCCTTGACATCCGTTCATGTCACTTTCCCCAGCACAGTAATTTAAACACTTTGTATATCAGATATTTGTTTATACTATACTTTCCTTTTTTGACACTCGTCTATGTCACTCTCCCCAGCAGGTTGAACACTTAAATATACACCACTCATACTTATTTTACTTATACAGGTACTTGTCCGTATCTTGTATACACCATTTATATCCCCACAGATTCGACACTAGTCCATGTTCTTTGTTAACCAGTTGGTACTCGTCCGTACCATCATCTCAGAACATGCGTCAAGCGTTTGTTTCTACCTAATACTCGTCTGTATCATAGTCTTAAGGATGCTCGTCCGCATCTTTAATCCATACACTGTGTCAAACACTTTTGTCTTCTTGAATATAGACACTCGTCTGTGTCTACTATTCCCCAGAAGAGTCCCCTCAGATTCAACACTCGTCCGTGTTCTCTATTAACCAGTTGATACTTGTCCGTATCATCATCTCTGAACACGTATCAGTATTTGCTTCTGCCCGATACTCGTCCGTATCGCAGTCTTAGGGATGCTCGTCCGCATCTTTAATCTATACACAACGTCAAAACACTTATACCTTTATTTCTTGGATGTAAACACTCGTCCGTGTTTACTATATCCCCAGTAGATCGCCAACAAAGCGAAATTTCTTTTCTATCTGACATTCGTCCTATGTCATGATAAACCTTGAGAGCAGTCGTACCCTGCTAGGTGATCGTCCTTCACCTCTTGATGATCGTCCTTAATCATGCTCATCCGATGGCCGTCCCCATCGTTGATCTTTTGTCCGACATTCGTCCTATGTCGTGATATTTTTAGCAGCCGTCCCCTGCTAAGGTGATCGTCCTTCACCTTTTGATGATCGTCCTTCATCATTTTATCCGATGGCCGTCCCCATCGTTGATCTTGTTATCTGGCGTTCGTCCTACGTCATGATAAACCTTGAGAGCAGCCGTACCCTGCTAGGTGATCGTCCTTCACCTCTTGATGATCTTCCTTCATCATGATCATCCGATGGCCGTCCCCATCGTTGATCTTTTATCCGACATTCGTCCTATGTCGTGATATTTTTAGCAGCCGTCCCCTGCTAAGGTGATCGTCCTTCACCTTTAGATGACCGTCCCTCATCATTATTTCATTTTTTTTCTTTAACCCGATGGCCGTCCCCGTCGTGGTCCCTTTTCCTTTTCCTGATGATCGTCCTTCATCAGTTTAGCCCGATGGCCGTCCCCATCGTTGTTTACATTACTTTATGAACTTGATGGCCGTCCCCATCATTTTTCATTAATCCCCAGAAAATCTTATAACATTACTTGATGGCCGTCCCCATCATAATCCCTTTTATCCCCAGCATGTCGGTCGTCCCCGTCATTGCTTTATTTCCCGCATTTTTCCAGCATGTCGGCCGTCCCCGTCATTGCTTTATTTCCCGCATTTTTCCAGCATGTCGGCCGTCCCCGTCATTGCTCGTTCCCCAGCAGTCGTCCTCTGCTCGACGGTCGTCCTCCGTCGCTCACACTTTACAAAATACTTTATTTCCCTTTTACAATCTATATCCCTTTTCTTCTTCATTCTGTGAGTGCAAATTTTTGGACTGTCTTTGGTATTCAACCACAAGTTATCTTGCTTGCCTGATAAGCCGCTGCTTACATCCTGCACAACTAACTCATGTTTGAATAGAGGCAGCTGTAAACACCCCAAATTTTCCCTCACCCATTCACACCATGGCTTGTGATCATTTTCATATGCATAAATCCAATCATAGCATCTCATACCACATTTTTGATTCATTGCATTGGTTCAAAGTCATCTGCATCTAGGGTTTGTGATCTGAGCAATCCAAGAGCTTCTTGAGCCACTCCAAAGGTCATCAATCACTTCAAAGGGGTCCATGTATGTTCAAACATCATATTATATCCTCTCAAAGTCAAGAATGTCAAATGTCGCTCCCGATAAATGGGAATGGCCCAAAAAAAGGTACAGACGCAAACGGTCGGCGAAAAGAACAATGAGAACACACAGCAATGAACTCACTGGAAAAGAAAAGAGTCGCCAGCTAGGCATTTTTATCCCGGAGGAAAGGTAATGCTGCATAAACCTAGAAAGACATGGACAAGACGGTTGTGAACCAGAGAGACTGAGAAAGGGGGTTGGTTACAACCTGGGAAGGTATTAGCACCCAGACTGTCCGTCGTACTCGACGGGATCCACGCTTAAAAGATTTGTGTTTTAAAGGGGTAGTGTCAGTGCAATTTGTGTATAAATGAGCTGGAAAAGGATGTACGGGTGTCAGTGTAAAAGAAGTGTGAAGTGTAATATATACAGTGTCAGTGTAAGGATAAGAGTGAAATGCTCATGACTATGAGGCTTAAAAGAATGAAGCTAGAAGGAGGGGGAATATACAGAGACTTTTGTTTGATAACTGTTAAGTTATGCCTACGTATCCTCTCGTGCAATGAGGAAGTCAGAACACCGTAGTTCGACCCAAAGAGACTGAAAGATGAATTGACTTGTGAACTGCTTACTTGTCTATGCTCAAGTGTATGACCTGTCTGGCTCAGGTGCAAACTGTCTTGCACTAAACGGAAGAAGCGAGTTCTCGTTTATGAGTGAATGAGATGAGAAAAGAGTCCCGGAGGAGACGATTATTGTTTGTTTTTGTGTTTTCAGTTTTTTATTGCTTTTGAAAGTTTGTCATAAGTTAATGAGCTTAAGCCTAAACCAATGGGTTAGTAAACTCATCACATCTTCCCTCTGATTAGGGGTAATGAGAATACCTTAAGTGTGAAGTCAGATTCTCACACTTAATCACCTTTGGTGTAGGGTTAAGATCATTAACCTACTTGTGATTATTTAGATGTTTTTGTTGTTTTTGTTTGGTGTTAAGTAATGAGATTAAGCCATAATCAGGGATTAAACAGACTCATTACACCATCCTAATAGAAGGATAATAGATGAGAGTGTTTAAGCTGAGGAAAGCTCCTCAACTTAATCCATGATTAGGGATTAACTTCATGACAAAACAAGGCCTTTATTAAGTGGATTTTAGTTAATGATAAGATGATGAAGTGTTTTTTAGGGTTTGTAAGACAACTTGAGGAGGACTTGTCCATTAACACTAGGGTTAGTCCTTCTTAACCAATTAAGGAAGAATTAGAACCCTAATGCAAGGCCCAAGTTACAAGCTTGATGTCTTGATGATTATTAGATGAATTGATTAAAGGATTTAAACACATTAAGGGTTTAACACTTAGGATTAAAGTTATACACTCCATCCTAATAGAAGGATGCAGGCATAAGCTTAATCACAAAGCCTTAAAGCCTTTAGGGTTTAGTCCCTGATTATGAGATGAGGAGAGAAGACTCAAAGAGACACAAAGGTAAAACTAAGTGGGGGGACTAATCAAAACCCTGATCATTGTCATGCTTGGTTGCCCCTAAGGTTTGTGAGGTTTAACAAGAAGATCTTCAATGGAACCACCAGGAAGCAGATGAAAGGATCAGGAGAAGCAAAGTAACTTGCTTCATTTAAGAAGTCAAGTCACTTGAAGAAAGAAGGTAAGATGAAGAAGAAAGAGCAAGCTCAAACTCAAACACATACAAAAATGCAGCAAGGATGCATGAAAGAGATGAAAAGAAAATATGAGAAGTGAAGGCAAATTCACTTCTCAAAGTTACTTACCACCTGAAAAGTTAGAAAAGAAATGCAATGCAATGCAAAATGAAATGAAATGGCATGATGAGAAACAAAACCAGAAGCACATACATGATGTTAATGATGCTATGAGGTGCTACAAACATGAAACAAGGCATGAGGATGATCATACAATCTTATGGATGCAAATGAAACAAGTTAAGAACCATGAACAAACATGAAAAGTCATGATATGCAAATGACATACAACATGGCAAACACATTATGCAATGATCAAACATGCTTTCAATATATCTTAAGATGTTCAATGAATCAAAAGAATGCATAAAATGCCATGGCAAGTCATGTTATGCAAGCAAATGCAAGATGGATGCATATGGAAGCCCAAATTAGGGTTTATGATCAATGCATCAAACAAAAACCAAAATCAGAAGCAAACATCAATATAAAAAATTGAAAATGCACTCAAAGCAACCCTAACCCTATACAAACTCACTGCCCAAAGGAAAAGTTCCAACTCTTAACCTAATTCAAGTTATGATTTTCCTAAGTTTTCTAGGGTTTTAGGGTTCCTTAACAAGAAAAATGCCAAACAAATGGAAAATGGAAGATCAAATCATGCCAATTTAATCTTACAAACTACATGCTAAACACAATGCAATGCAAAAAGAATCAAGGTCCAACTCTCAATGGTTAGGCAGAAATGATTTTTGGAAGTTTGGATCAAAATAATGCCTAAAAATGATTTTTATTCCATGAAAAATTCTCAAAATGCATCAAGATCAAAAAAGAAATTTGGTTTGAGGGTTGGACAATGTTTCTAAATGGTTTTAAATGTTTCATGAATTTTTTGGTGATTTTTAAATACCTAAAAGTATTTTTAATTAATTAATTCTCATTAATTAATTAAAAATAAACTTTTAAATATTTAAAAATATTTTAAAAATGCAAAAAATAAAAATAAAAATGTTTTTGGTTTCTGAAATTAAATAATAGTTTGTATAAAAAATTTCAGAATTTTTGAATTGATTTTGCTATTTTAAATAAAATGAAGAAAACAAATGCAATTAAATGAAATAAAAACTGAATTTAAAAGAAAGTCAGCGCATCCAGTGGTCCACATTTAAACCTGAGATGGAGGGAAAGACTGCGCGCGTGATCCTAAGGCTGAGATTCAAACTGGCCTAATTTCCATTTTATATTAATTAAATAGAATTAATTAAGTTAATTGTGGATTAGGGTTTCTAATGGTGCATCTTGACCATTCAAACGCGCGCCAATCAACCTAGGTCAGCTCATCCAACGTTCCAGATTCAAACCTCATTAAACACATGGATTAAGCCCTAATCATTTTCAGGTGTCCGGAGAAGACCTCCGGTCGTCTTCTCCGGTGGGAACCCCACCTGAAAATTTCTAAACTCTCCAAAACTCCACTAAAACGAAATCTAACAAACCAGAAATCATTCCCACACCTCACTAAATCAAAACCCTAACTCAAAACTCATTTATTCTTCCTCAATCAACTGAATCGAAACAAAACATTTTTTAGGGCAAGAGTTTCAGAACAAGATTAAACTCTCATTTCTCAACCATTTCAGAAAATAAAAGCACCAGAGTGATCAGTGAATCATGAAGAACAACTTAAGAACTTAAAAATCCATTTCTGGAAAAAATGTTCATGAAGCTACCTGAGTTTGAAGCTTTTCAGTCTGCAGCTTTCTGACCTCTTTTCTTTGTGCAATCCACTCCTTTTAGGCCCCTGATGACATCTTGATGCTTAGAGAGAGTTTGTGTTGGCTGGTTTGGAAGTTTGAACAAGTTCTGTTCAAGGTCAGGTGAGGATCGTGTTTGTGATTCTATGGTTTTCAGGCTGTTTTGAAGGTTGGTTTGTGTTCAGTGAAGCATGGTGAGAAGGTTTGTGAAGTTTGTTTAAGTGTTTGAAGCTCGTATGATGATTTTCGAAAACTTTTGCAAGTGAGGGTGAAAATGTGAATGTTGTCTTGTGGCTGGTTTCAGGCTTGCTTGTTATGTGCTTTGGCTTGCATTTGATTATCATAAACAAATCCCATTGGTCAGATGACATGACATGTCCTTTTGTGATAGGTATGGGTGCTTTTGCAAAATGTCAACTTTTGTGTAAGAAGGGCATGGGCTACTTGCTAGCTGAGTACAAGGGGTTTGTCTTGCGCAACATGAGGTGAGGAAAAGCCTAGGACTGATCAGCCAACTAGCCAGCAAGTGGATGAGGAGCCATGATGGTTTTTGCAACTTGGTTCACTTTGGTTCTTTATGAAAAATCTTGTTCCACAAACCCTAAAAATGTGCAATTCTTTGGTCCATTCTGAACTTTAGGTGTTACATGATCATGTTATGTGGATTAGAAGTGCATTTGATAGCTCTAGAACACTTGATCAAGTCATTTTGCAAAATACCTTTTTGGTAGAAACTTTGAAATTTTGTGATTTTAGCCAACTTTGACAAGCCATAACTTTTGATCCATAATGAATTAGGTCATGCTCTTGTACTTTTTGAAAAGGGAATGATCCATTCTACAACTTTCATGACCAAAGTTTTTCCATTTAAAGCTTTCTTGAATCAAAAAGTAAGGGTTGAAAAAGTTGCCTAAAATGACATTTCCATTAAAAGTCAAACTTGCCCAAAAAGTCAACTTTGCAAAAAACTTGAAATTTCTCAATTTTGTGAACTTCCAACTTCTTCCATGATCAAATAAAGATCATATACAATCAAAATGATGAAGAACACCCTTTGGTTGGGTCATTGGGGGCCTCAGATGCCCTGATTTTGCACTGACTTGCTTGAAAAGTCAACTCTTGATCAGATGACTTCCCCATGGAATTTCTTCATGAAAATTGATATGCATACTCCCTATACCATATAGAGACCAATAGAAACAAGAATGACCAAAACATTTGGAGTTATGGCCTCTGAAACCAAAACCCTAATTTTAGGTCATCTGTGCAGTCAAGCCTGGCTCTGCTTCCATACCAATCCCAGTTCTTGTGATTCTTTGACATTCTTGACTTTGAGAGGATATAATATGATATTTGAACACACATAGACCCCTTTGAAGTGATTGATGGCCTTTGGAGTGGCTCAAGAAGCTCTTGGGTTGCTCAGATCACAAACCCTAGATGCAGATGACTTAGAACCTATGCAGTGAATCAAAATTGTGGTATGAGATGGTATGATTGAGTTTATGCATATGAAATGATCACAAGCCATGGTGAATGGGTGAGGGCAAATTTGGGGTGTTTACAGCTGCCCCTATTCAAACATGAGTTAGCTGTGCGGGATGTAAGCTACGGCTTATCAGGCAAACAAGATAACTTGTGGTTGAATACCAAAGACAGTCCAAAATTTGCACTCACAGAATGAAGAAGAAAAGGGATATAGATTGTAAAAGAAAATAGAGTATATTGTAAAGTGTGGACGACCGTCGAGCAGAGGACGACTGCTGGGTAAAGAGCAATGACGGGGACGGCCGACATGCTGGGAAAAGTGCAGAAAATAAAGCAATGACGGGGACGGCCGACATGCTGGGGATAAAAGGGGTTATGATGGGGACGGCCATCAAGTAAAGCTATAATATTCTCTGGGGATTAATGAAAAATGATGGGGACGGTCATCAAGTTCATAAAGTAAAGTAACCAACGATGGGGACGGCCATCAGGCTAAACTGAAAAAGGGACCACAACGGGGACGGCCATTGGGTTAAAGAATAAATGAAATAAACAGATGATGAGGTACGGTCATCAAAGGTGAAGGACGATCACCTAGCAGGGGACGGCTGCTCTGTTGGGGATAAGATGAGGGACGGTCATCTAAGGTGGAGGACGACCACCTGGCAGGGTACGGCTGCCGAAAATATCGCGACATAGGGCGAATGCCGGATAAAAGGTCAACGATGGGGACAACCATCGGATGAGCATGATGGAGGACGACCATCAAGAGGTGGAGGACGACCACCTAGCAGGGGACGGCTGCTCTCAAGGTTTATCATGACATAGGACGAATGCCAGATAACCAAAATCAACAATGGGGACGGCCATTGGATAAAATGATGAAGGACGATCATCAAAAGGTGGAGGACGACCACCTAGCAGGGGACGGCTGCTAAATATCACGACATAGGACGAATGTCGGATAAAAGGTCAACGATGGGGACGACCATCGGATGAGCATGATGGAGGACGACCATCAAGAAGTGGAGGACGACCACCTAGCAGGGTATGGCTGCTCTCAGGGTTTATCATGACATAGGACGAATGTCAGATAAAAGGTCAACGATGGGGACGGCCATCGGATGAGCATGATGGAGGACGACCATCAAGAAGTGGAAGACGACCACCTAGCAGGGTACGGCTGCTCTCAGGGTTTATCATGACATAGGACGAATGTCAGATAAAAAAGAAATTTTGCTTTGTTGGCGATCTACAGGGGAATAGTAAACACGGACGAGTGTTTACATCCAAGAAACAAAAGGTATAAGTGTTTAGATGTCTGTGTATAGATTAAAGATGCGGACGAGCATCCTTAAGACTACGGTACGGACGAGTACCGGGTAGAAACAAATACTGACACGTGTTCAGAGATGATGATACGGACGAGTATCAACGGGTTAACAGAGAACACATACGAGTGTCGAATCTGAAAGGACTCTTCTGGAGAATAGTAGACACAGACGAGTGTCTATATTCAAGAAGACAAAAGTGTTCGACACAGTGTATGGATTAAAGATGCGGACGAGCATCCTTAAGACTATGATACAGACGAGTATCAGGTAGAAACAAACGCTTGACGCATGTTCTGAGATGATGGTACGGACGAGTACCAACTGGTTAACAAAGAACAAGGACTAGTGTCGAATCTGTGGGGATTTAAGTTGTATATACAAGATACGGACAAGTATCTGTATAAGGGTAACACGAGTAGTAAGTATGAGTGATGTATAAACAAATATCTGATATACAAAGTGTTTATGTTACTGTGCTGGGGAGAATGACACGGACGAATGTCAGGGAAAGGTATAAGTACATGTGAGTGCAAAGAGGATGTCTTTGGCTTTCTGCTGGGGTATGACACAGACGGGTGTCAAAAGGTATCTGTAATACGAGTGGTACTGTTTGCACAGAGTGTTCAGGTGACTTTACTGGGGAATATTGACACGGACGGGTGCCAAAGAGAGTATATACTGGTGTTGTGAATGTAAGGCAACTGCTTTTGCTGGGGAATCTCCGCTGGGGGATTTAGTGGGAGTTTTATGTTGATGGACTGTCAATATTCACAAGTGTTTGATTCAGAACATGGCTTATGATTATGCAATATGTTTGATTCTTGCCGTAATGCTCCGTATTAGACGGAATGCTACGCTTCGTGGGTGAGTATGATGTGAATGCTATGATTATGCGAAGATACCAAACCGGGATCCGGATCCCGTTGCTGCAAAGATCTCCTGGTTGATCCACTTGAAATGGACCTCCCAGCTGGGGATGAGATCATTGGTAGATCTGGTGAGACGATATCTGCTTGGGGAAATAGGTCACTGATAGACCCATCCTGATAATGAGAGACCCAGCTGGGGTTTGTAGAAGCTTTCTTTACTCTGTTGCGATTCCTTCATGCGCTGCTCTTCTGGATAGAGGCTGGAGCTCTGTGGGGAGATGGTTCCCTGACCTTTGTATTCGGCTGAGGACGGCAACTCGGCCGGGGAGAAAGAGGGATCACTGAAAGATCTCCCTAGGGATTCTGTTGAGGAGGGCTCTTTGACTCAGCCGGGGATATGGGTGTCTTCTGGTACCTCCATGTTGGAGAGGTGATGCCTGGAAACTCTGATGGGGAGAATCCACAAGTGGCAACTTGGCTGGGGAGAAAACACTTTGAGTGTTGAGACCGAGTGAGTACTGATTTGCCAGCTTGCTGGGATGAAGCCTACATGCCCCAAGTTGCATTCTGGATACCTGCAATCTTGCAAAGATATAGAAACGCACAAATAATCCCGAGGTATCCCTTACCGGATTCCGTCATAGGAGTTTAGGCACTTCTGAGAGTAAGTATATTTCCCGCAAGCATGTATTTTTTTATTTTTGAAAATAAGCATCTGTATTTATGCAATCAGTTTTTCTTAAAACATCAGACATCTTTGCAAATAAAAATGTACAAGACGAAACATGACTGAAAATCTGATTTTATTAATTCATGTGCCCTGAATTTGGCAAGATACAGTCAAAGAAACATATCTCCTAAAATGAGGAGATTGTTACAAATTGAGAAACAAAATGTGTTGGCAATGTTGACGACGCTTTAAGGAGCTTCCCTTTGCTATGACTCGTATGACATTTGACGTTCTTCTCGTCTTGCTTCCTGAAGAAGGCTGATTCTGAAAGAAGCTTGATCCATCCGAAGCTTACCAAGTTGTGAGTGATACAGACGAATTCAGAATGCAGTTGTTCGCTTATTCCCTTATTTTGCATGGATCGCCCTTTCGGGTATTCAATCCACCGGGATACCCATTTTTGCCTGAGTTGTCAAATGCGGCTTTTCAACTCAGCGGGTGTACATTTTTGTTTATTTTCCCTTATTTTTGCCCGAGTCTTTTATTCTGTTTCTGACTCGCCGGGATGCCCTATTTTTGCCTGGACTTACATTCTGTTTTTATGTCCAGCGGGTTATTTTTTATGCGAAGTATTTTTTAACTGCATCTGAATTCACAGGGGACAGGAAATCTTCACCATCCATGGTGCTGAGCATCAGTGCTCCACCAGAGAAAACTTTCTTCACTACAAATGGTCCTTCATAGTTCGGAGTCCATTTGCCCCTGTGGTCTATGTGAGGAGGGAGGATTCTTTTCAGCACAAGATCTCCTACTTGGTACTCTCAGTGCCTGACTTTCTGATCGAAGGCTTTCTTTATTCTCTTCTGATATAGCTGCCCATGACAGATTGCAGCCAATCTTTTCTCATCAATCAGACTCAGTTGTTCGTATCGGGCCCGAACCCATTCTGCTTCACTCAGTTTAACATCCATCAGTACCCGTAGAGAGGGTAATTCAACTTCAACCGGTAGGACTGCTTCCATACCATACACAAGTTGATACGGTGTTGCCCCAGTGGATGTCCTGATTGACGTGCAGTACCCATGCAAGGCAAATGGTAGCATTTCATGCCAGTCTTTGTAGATGACTGCCATCTTCTGCACAATCTTCTTGATATTTTTATTTGCTGCCTCAACAGCGCCATTCATCTTTGGCCTGTAAGGAGAAGAATTGTGATGTTGAATTTTGAAGTCCCGGCATAGCTCTGCCATCATTTTGTTGTTCAAGTTGGAACCATTATCAGTAATGATTCGCTCGGGAACTACGTATCGACAGATGATATCTCTCTTTAGAAATCTGGCTACCACTTGTCTTGTAACATTGGCATAGGAAGCTGCCTCGACCCACTTGGTGAAATAGTCAATGGCGACCAGGATGAATCTGTGGCCGTTTGAAGCAATCGGTTCAATCTTGCCAATCATGTCAATGCCCCACATAGCAAAGGGCCAGGGTGAAGACATCACATTCAAAGGATTGGGAGGCACATGCACCTTATCTGCATAGATCTGGCATTTATGGCATTTTCTGGCGTAAGCACAACAGTCGGCATCCATTGTGATCCAGTAATAACCTGATCTTAGCAACTTCTTTGCCATGTCATGCCCTCCTTCATGGGTACCAAAGGATCCTTCGTGCACTTCATGCATTAACAAGTCTGCTTCCGTCTTATCAACGCATCTGAGGAGTACCATATCAAAGTTTCTTTTGTACAGGGAACCATCAGTGTTCAGAAAGAAACTATCAGCAAGCCTTCTCAAAGTCTTCTTATCATTGGAAGATGCCCCAGGTGGGTAAGTTTGGTCCTCCAAGAAGCACTTAATGTCATGGAACTAAGGTTTATCATCTTTAACAACATCTGCTGCGAACACATATGCTGGTCTGTCAAGTCTGGATACTGAAATTTGAGGTACAAAGTTGGCAGCTTGAACTTTGATCATGGACGAAATGGTAGCCAGAGCATCTGCAAATTGATTCTCGTCCCGAGGGATATACTCAAGCTTGACCGTTGTAAAGAAAGTAAATAACCTCCTTGTATAATCCCTGTAAGGTATCAGATGATCTTGGTGTGTGTACCATTTGCCGTTGGTTTGATTGATTACCAGAGCTGAATCTCCGAATACAGTCAATGTCTTGATCCTGAGGTCAATGGCTTCCTCAAGACCCATAATACAAGCTTCGTATTCAGCTTCGTTGTTAGTGCAGTTGAAAGTGAGTTTTGCCGAGAAAGGCATGTGAACCCCCTTAGGCGTAATGAGTACTGCACCAACACCACGACCATTCATATTAACAGCCCCATCAAACATCATAGTCCATTCCTCTTCCGGGTCAGGCCCTTCAGTGTGAACAGGCTCTTCATGATCTTTTGCTTTTATGAACATGATGTCTTCATCAGGGAAGTCAGATCTCATAGGCTGGTAATCATCAATGGGTTGCTCAGCAATATATTCAGACAATACACTGCCTTTGATGGATTTTTGAGATGTGTACTGAATGTCATATTTTGTGAGAATCATTTGCCATCTTGCAACCCGTCCAGTAAGTGCTGGCTTCTCAAATATGTACTTAACTGGGTCCATTTTTGAGATCAACAAAGTAGTGTGGGTCAACATATACTGTCTCAGTCGGCGAGCAGCCCACGCTAAAGCACAACAAGTTTTCTCGAGCAGTGAATAACGTTGTTCACAGTCGGTAAACTTTTTGCTTAGGTAGTATATTGCATACTCTTTTCGACCAGACTCGTCATGCTGGCCCAGCACACACCCCATTGACTCTTCTAATACTGTCAAGTACATTATTAGAGGTCTTCCTTCGACTGGAGGCATAAGGATTTGAGGCTCTTGTAAGTATTCCTTGATCTTGTCAAAAGCCTTCTGACAGTCTTCGTTCCACCTGACCGTCTGTTCTTTTCTCAACAATTTGAACAAGGGCTCACAGGTTGCTGTAAGGTGAGATATGAACCTTGAGATGTAGTTCAATCTACCTAGAAACCCTCGAACTTATTTTTCTGTCTTAGGTGCAGGCATCTCTTGAATAACTTTGACTTTATCAGGGTCAACTTCAATCCCTTTCTCGCTCACAATAAAACCCAGCAGCTTACCAGATCGCACCCCGAATGTGCACTTGTTGGGGTTCAACTTCAGTTGGTACTTCCTCAGACGCTTGAACAGCTTCAGCAGATTCACCAGGTGGTCTTATTCAGTGAGGGACTTGGCAATCATATCATCCACATAACATTCGATTTCTTTATGGATCATGTCGTGGAATAATGTCACCATAGCCCGTTGATACGTTGCACCAGCATTCTTCAGTCCAAATGGCATCACCTTGTAACAGAATGTTCCCCAGGGTGTGATGAAAGTTGTCTTCTCCATGTCTTCAGGTGACATTTTAATCTGATTGTATCCTGAAAATCCGTCCATGAAGGAGAATACCGAGAACTGAGCCGTATTATCCACCAATACATCAATGTGAGGTAGTGGGAAGTCATCTTTCGGGCTAGCTCTGTTCAGATCCCGGTAATCAACACACATTCTTACTTTGTCGTCTTTCTTAGGCACAGGTACTATGTTAGCAACCCACGGTGGATAGCTAGTCACGGCAAGGAACCCGGCGTCCCATTGCTTTTGTACCTCTTCTTTGATTTTCATTGCCATGTCTGGGCGAGTACGACGCAATTTCTGTTTAACCGGTGGGCAATCTTCTTTTAAAGGCAGCTTGTGCACAACAATGTCGGTGTCCAACCCTGGCATATCTTGATAAGACCAAGCAAACACGTCCACATACTCTTGAAGCAGGTCAATCAGTTGTCTCTTCACTGAGTCTTGTAAGCAGGCCCCGATTTTAACTTCTTTCACATCTTCATCTGTACCAAGATTGATCGTCTCTACCTCCTCCTGGTGAGGAGTGATAACCCTTTCCTCTTGTCTCAACAATCTGGCTAGCTCTTCAGGAAGCTCATATTCTTCTTCAACCCCTTCATCAGCTTGATTGATTGGATTGTCAAAGTCATACGAAGTCATAGCCGTGCTGTTGTCGGTGCAGTCTGGAAGGCACTCTCTGCAAGGGTTCAGTTTGTTCATTTTAGTGATTGATTTTAATCTTGTTTAGAAAAGTGAAATAAAGTTGTCATTTTGAAAACATTGCCATTTATTTTTGTACAAAAAGAAAAATGGAAAAACAGTGAGCGGAAAAGAAAAAGACTCATTTGCAAAAGATGTCTGATATTTCATTGATTAATCTTGTTGCACAAAAATTACAGATGGCCCTATTACAAAATGAGTCTTGTCACCTTGGGCAAGATGCAAGACTTTGATGCATGCTATAAAAATAGAGGAAATAATAATTACTCTGCATGAGTAACTCTTATAATTTCCTGGGAAGACCAGTTTGAGATACTGCTCCCCGGGATCTTCGGACGGATCCAACTCTCCAAGTTGCGGTCACTTTCATCCTCGTCTTCCAAATTGTTGACAGCATCAGGGGTGAGCATTCCCCCACTAACAAAGTTGGGCTCCTTAGCAACCTCTGCTTGATCTTGTTGAGTTGGTTTGTAACCCAACCCAAATCTATCCTCTTTCTTCTCCACAGGTAGCAATTTGCCCCAGCCTTGGGCAGTTCCTTCCTCAACAACCTTCCGGGCTTGTTGGTATGATGTCATTGAGGTCCCAGGTACAGCAGATGTTTCATTTATGTTCAAGGCCTCAAACCCTTGACTCATCGTTTCATGGATCTCCCCATCCATCTCAATATATTTGTAGGTAGCCAGGTGGCTAACAAAAATATCTTCCTCTCCACAAATAGTAACGACTTGACCCTCCCATTCGAATTTTAACTTCTGGTGAAGGGTTGAGGTCACGGCGCCAGCGGCGTGAATCCATGGCCTACCCAATAGACAGCTGTAGGCAGGCTGTATATCCATCACGTAGAAGGTCATTTTGAAAGTTTGTGGGCCAATCGTTATAGGCAGCTCAATTTCTCCCAGAACTGATCTCTTAGAACCGTCAAAGGCTCTCACTACTAAGTTACTGGGGCGTAATGCCAATCCGTCATACTCTAGCTTCACAAGGGCTTTTTTAGGTAGGACATTGAGGGATGACCCTGTGTCTACCAGCACATGGGAAAGAACTGCACCTTTACATTCCATGGTAATGTGCAAAGCCCTGTTATGATTGCGGCCTTCCGTAGTCAAATCAGTGTTGGTGAACCCTAGTCCATGACTAGCATTAACATTTCCAACCACAGCTTCCAACTGATTGACGGTGATCTCTTCTGGCACATAAGCTGCGTGCAAGACTTTTAGCAGTGCGTTCCGATGAGCCTCGGAGCACATAAGCAATGATAGAATAGAGATCTTGGAAGGCGTCTGGTGAAGTTGGTCCACTATCTTGTAATCACTTTTCTTGATGATTCTCATGAATTCATCCACTTCTTGATCAAAAGGTGTTTTTAAAGCTTCTTTAACAATCTGCTCTTCTTGCACCAAGTTCTTCCCTTTTGCCTTGGCAGCAGCTTCTGCTTCGGCAGTGGGTCTTTGAATTTGTGGAGCAAAGAGACGTCCGCTTCGAGTGAAGCCTCCGCCTCCCCCCACATTGTCTATTTGTGGTGAAGAAGTTGATGATTCCAAAGTGATTTTCTGTCCTTCGCAGTATAGATCGGAGCCGTAATGCCAAGGGATGGCATTACTGCTTTCATAAGGAACTGGCCCAGGCACTGTGATAGTGACTGGACTGATTGCAGCTGCAGAAGGGACCATGATAGTCTGTGGATCATAGTATATTGTGACTGGTGCTCTGATAGGAGTGGCATTTTGTGAGTTGTAGGCAGAATCATTTTCAGGATCATAATAAATTGTAACCGTTGAGACATTTGCTGCTGAAGTTGTAGGAGACATTGTTGGAAGGATGGGTGTTGTTGTTGTAGGAGACTCTGAATGAAGGGGTGCTGAAGTTGTAGAAGGGATGTTTGCTGATATTTGGTCCGTTGAAGTAACAGATGAAGCATTTGTTGATGAGATTGAAGAGTTGCTTGGAACAATGGTTGTTGCATTTGTAGAAGACTCGGGGATTGCAGTTAAGGAGATTGCTGGATTGGTAGGTATTGATGTGGTGATTTGAAGCAGGCCACTCTGGATGAGACCATCTATGCCATCTCTCAAGTCATCACAACCATTCACTGAAATGTTGCAATAAGCACACCCTAGCTCACATCCCGGGAACATTTGACATTCGAGGAGTTGGGCTTTAATCTCTACCAACGGTGTCCGAATCTGACCCACACTGGTTATCAAGTAAGACGGCTTGTCTTCTTCAATAGCATTGATTCTGGGACCTCCGTGGTTTGGCATAGGGTTCTTATTAACATTTGGTGGTGGTGCAAAGTTTAGAGCCTTAGAGTCTACCAGGTCTTGTACCTTCATGTGCAAAGCTCTGCACTTCTCTGTACTATGGCCAGGTGCATTCGAATGGAAGGCACATCTGGCGTTGGAGTCGTAATTTCTGGGTAGACTGGTAGGATCTGGAGGTGCCAATGTCCTTAGCTCAACCAGGTTGAGTTTCAGGAGTTGTGGCAGTAATGTGGCATAGGGCATAGGAATCGGATCAATCACCCTATTGGCCTGAGAAGGTCTCTGTTGGAACGGTCTTTGCTGATTGTTGTTGGTGTTGTTGTAGTTTCTCTGAGGAGGATACTGATTCTGTTGTTGATAACTTTGTTGCTGTGGTTGATAAGCTGGTTGTGGATGAATTGGAGCGGGAATGGTGACTGCTGCCACAGACCTATGAACATATTGGGGTCTTCCCCTGTTGGTATGGATAGCATTGGTCTCACCAGTTCTTCTTGGGCCCACAAAAGGCTTCCTTGTGTTGCTGGATGAGCTGGCACCGATGTCTGAAATCTTGCCCATTTTTAACAGGCTCTCGATTCTTTCTCCAGCTATAACGACATCTGCAAATCTGGTAGAAGAAAAGGCAGCTAGCCTATCAATGTACGTCCCTTGGAGGGTGTTCATAAACATATCTGCCATCTCCCTCTCTGACATAGGTGGCTGGACAGCAGCAGCCAGTTGTCTCCATCTTTGGGCATATTCTCGGAAGCTTTCCCTGGATGACTGTGACATTCCCATCAGGAGGGTCCTGTTGGGTGCCATATCCAAATTATACTGGTATTGTCTAATGAAGGCCTCTGCCAAGTCCTTCCAACACCTGATGGTGGCTCTAGTCAGATGGGAGTACCATTCCCTTGAAGCTCCCGTTAAGCTATCCTCAAAATAAAACATCCATAGCTTTTCGTCCATGGTATATGCCTTCAGCCTCCCCAGAAAGGATTGCAAGTGGGTCCGTGGGCAGGAAGTCCCGTTGTACTTTTCAAAACAAGGAGGCTTAAACTTATGGGGAATCCTGACCCCGTCTACTAAGCCCATGTCCATAACATCAAAACCCAAAGAGTTTTGAGACTCCAAGGATCTTAATTTTTCAGCAATTTCGTCCAGCCTTCTGTCATAGGCCTCATCCCCAGCACCCATTACTGTGAACTGATCCTCCTGGGGGTCTTCTTGCAGCACTCTGCCTGCAGTGAATGTTGATCTCTGGATGAAGGTGGGGTCCAAATACAGGGGGGTTGACATGAGGTTGGACCCTCTCATTGTTACTTGTCCCAGCAGTCCCTAGATGGGGGTCTTCCTGATTCTGCCTCTCTACCATTGCTCTTAATCTCTCTTGGCTCTGAGCCATGTTGTTCATCACTTCCATAAATTGTGTCATCTGAGCCCTCATTTCCAATCTTTCATTGGCCATTTGGTTCCTGACCTCTGTAAGGTCCTGCTGTACCTGGTCCATCTGTATGCCCGAAAGATTGTTACGGGTTGGATATCTGTGTGGACGGTTGAGTGGGAACACCCGTCGGCGAGCAATAGTTCCTGACATCACAACAGAGTTAGTAACAATAAAACAAAACCTACAAAACAAAAAAAAGGGTTAGCATGCAATGCGGTATGCTTATTTGTTTCCAAGGTATCCGGCTTGGCACTTGGTTTTGACCTTTCCAGACCCTTGAAGATGCTGTTGATGTTGCTTGAAGAAATCAGATGGAACAAACTGATACATATATTACAAGAAGTAACTGATACATAGTTTGTTTACAAATACAAGCCCTCTGAGGGGTCAAAATACATCATAAGAAAATAAAAGTACATGAAATGAAAGCAACAACAAGCAAAAGTCAGACACCAAGACCAAACTCATCCTCCTGAACTTCCTTGAGAAGTGCTTCAGTCACAGGATCGGCTGGACGCTCTGTGAGGTTCCTGATAAGGAGATTCCTGGTAGTAACAGTTGTAGTTAGCTTCTTGTGTTGACTCTGGTCCTTTGACTTCTTCACTCCAGCTCTAATCTTCAACTCTGAGATCTCTCTCTGGGCTGCTGTCAGGGCTTCCTGTTGCTCTTTTGCACTAGCTTCCAGCTGCTCAATCTTGTCCTGAGTCCTCTTATCTTCCAGAGTACGAGCTTCGGTGATCCTGACCCACCTAGCTTGACTCTCCTTCAGATACAAATCAGTCCTGGCTTTCTGGAACTGAGCTTCCTTGCAGGCATTCTTCAAGATTTGTTCTCCAGCCCTAGACTTCTTGATATAATCCTCTGACTTCTCAATTCTGGCCAGATGCTCCACTTTCAGCTTCTCTAACCTCTCAATATCCAGCCTACCATCACTCCTCTCCCAGAGGGTCTTCTGTAGGGCCTGAGTCAACTTCTCATTTCTCTCTTTCAATTTCTCAAACTCCTCCAAACTGACAGTGACAGGAGGTGGTGCTGAGGATGGCCCAAGCATATCTTCCATGGTGAAGGGCATCCCAGAAAATTGAGCCCTGGCATGGGACCACTCATAGTACTGTGCTGATGCCACATTGTTGCACTTCCCCAGAATGGTTACTCCTTTAGTTTGAACATTGTCCCAGGCCCAGGCTGCTTGCCTGGCAATAGCCAGATTAGGCTTGATCTCACAGTAAAGAGTCTCAGCCAAGTCTTGTGCCTTATGAGTGTGGACCAATGCATAGCCCAGTTGTCTTTTGAATAGCAGAGGGTTATAGTTGATGCAACCCTTAACTCCTATCAGGGGTACATTGGGAAACTGCCCACAACTGGTGATGATGTCCCTTCCTTTTGTGCTTTGAGTGCACCAACTGATATCAGCTGAGGTCAAAGCAGTGAGTCTCCTAGCCCAGTTTCTTTGCTGGTGAGGGTTCAAGAATGCATCAGTCTTTGGCAAATGCTTGAGCAGCCAAGTAAGGAACAAGGGAGCATAGCATCTCACTAATCTTCCTCTTTGCTTTTCATTCCTTTGGTGAACAGAGTAGTAGAAATCTCCCAGTAAGGTGGGCACTGGGTTCCTCAGGATGAAAAGATGGATTGCATTCTTACTAACAAACTTAGGCTCATCTGCAAATAATATGATCCCATATATGCTCAGGGCTAATAAGGCACAGACTGCCTTCCACTCTCCCACAGAAGCCTTCAGGGCAGCTTGAGAGATCAAGAAATCCAGGTGTAGACCAGAGATTCCAGCCTTGGTAGTCATATTTTGCCCAATCAGTACTGGTTCCAGATGCAATGCCCTTGCCACTTCTTCATTACTTGGAAAAGCCATTTCAGGGTTGAAGGGGATTCCACCCCTGATAGGTACACCAACCAATGATGAATACTCCTCTAATAAGGGTCCCAACTGAAAATCTTGAAAAGTGAAACACCTCAGAGGGGGATCATAGAACTGCAAGCAAGTATGAATCAAGCTCCTCTGTGAAGGGTCCAAATCCATAACCACATCAAGTATTCCTCCATAGTGTTCTCTGAACAGTGGTATATGGTCCGGAGTAATCAGGGTCTGAATCCTCCTGATGTCAGCTAGCTCAGGCTGAAAGAAATGATAGGAGATATTACTCTTCTTTGGTGCCATGTTGCTGAAGAAAAGTTGAGACAGGTGCTAATGATAACACTGAAAATGGGCCACTGACTGGCTGGTGCAGGTGACTGAAGCAGGTAGCTGATAGCTGAAGTAGATGCTGATGAAGATAGGTCTATGCTGATGATGGGGTCAAAACCAAGCCAAAAATAAAGTATGGATACCCTGAAAAACAAATAAGCAAATGTTAAAATGATGCAATGATGATGTATGAAAATGATATGCAAGGGTTTGTGACTGAGCTGGATCTGATCAAGTGCTCTGATATAAGTCCAGGTATATTCAAGAAATCCAGATGGAGGTCCATAAGTCCAGTAACCAAGGTGGGGGACTCAAATAAAGAGTCACATGTCCATGGTTTAGAATCACAAGAACTGTTCCAAAATGGAGTACTCTTAATCAAATCAAAGTAACAGGGTATGCTGAGGTCAAAGGTACCTGCAAACCTGTAAACAACCCAACCCCCTCACAGGTAGTGTTCTAAAACAAGGATCCTCAGACTTGGATCAGTTATGAGAAGTGTAAACACTTCTAACCCGGAGGTACAGTGTTTACAATAACCATAAAAGATCCTCCTCTAATTCACCTCAGTTTCTGAAGGTCAATACTAAAGGTCATTCAGACTTAGCAGGCTTCCCAGATAGCCCTAGTATTGCAGGAAATCTGCAACACAGAGTTCTCAAGAAGAAACCCATATCTGAACCGTGTTTCATATTCCCGCATCAGACCGAGATGGAATGGGAAAGAATATGAACCACTCTAGCCTAGGTGTCACTCAGGTCCCAGGTATAGGACCTCAACTCTCAATAGAACCCCACCCACCAAAGCAACAAAACAGATCCAGCCAGCACAGTATGACAGTATGATATATGTAAAGTTGTAAAGAAAGCAGTAAAACAACTGTACATAAAGCAAAAATAAATACAAATACAAGCACAAATAGCACATAACACCCCAGTAAACACAAATCAATCAAGCGCTAGGAGGAACCCACAAAAAGAACCAGAAGCCCTGGTTGCAGTATAAGGGTCCCCAGCAGAGTCGCCAAGCTGTCGCTCCCGATAAATGGGAATGGCCCAAATAAAGGTACAGACGCGAACGGTCGGTGAAAAGAACAATGAGAACACACAGCAATGAACTCACTGGAAAAGAAAAGAGTCGCCAGCTAGGCATTTTTATCCCGGAGGAAAGGTAATGCTGCATAAACCTAGAAAGACATGGACAAGACGGTTGCAAACCAGAGAGACTGAGAAAGGGGGTTGGTTACAACCTGGGAAGGTATTAGCACCCAGACTGTCCGTCGTACTCGACGGGATCCACGCTTAAAAGATTTGTGTTTTAAAGGGGTAGTGTCAGTGCAATTTGTGTATAAATGAGCTGGAAAAGGATGTACGGGTGTTAGTGTAAAAGAAGTGTGAAGTGTAATATATACAGTGTCAGTGTAAGGATAAGAGTGAAATGCTCATGACTATGAGGCTTAAAAGAATGAAGCTAGAAGGAGGGGGAATATACAGAGACTTTTGTTTGATAACTGTTAAGTTATGCCTACGTATCCTCTCGTGCAATGAGGAAGTCAGAACACCGTAGTTCGACCCAAAGAGACTGAAAGATGAATTGACTTGTGAACTGCTTACTTGTCTATGCTCAAGTGTATGACCTGTCTGGCTCAGGTGCAAACTGTCTTGCACTAAACAGAAGAAGCGAGTTCTCGTTTATGAGTGAATGAGATGAGAAAAGAGTCCCGGAGGAGACGATTATTGTTTGTTTTTGTGTTTTCAGTTTTTTATTGCTTTTGAAAGTTTGTCATAAGTTAATGAGCTTAAGCCTAAACCAATGGGTTAGTAAACTCATCACATCTTCCCTCTGATTAGGGGTAATGAGAATACCTTAAGTGTGAAGTCAGATTCTCACACTTAATCACCTTTGGTGTAGGGTTAAGATCATTAACCTACTTGTGATTATTTAGATGTTTTTGTTGTTTTTGTTTGGTGTTAAGTAATGAGATTAAGCCATAATCAGGGATTAAACAGACTCATTACACCATCCTAATAGAAGGATAATAGATGAGAGTGTTTAAGCTGAGGAAAGCTCCTCAACTTAATCCATGATTAGGGATTAACTTTATGACAAAACAAGGCCTTTATTAAGTGGATTTTAGTTAATGATAAGATGATGAAGTGTTTTTTAGGGTTTGTAAGACAACTTGAGGAGGACTTGTCCATTAACACTAGGGTTAGTCCTTCTTAACCAATTAAGGAAGAATTAGAACCCTAATGCAAGGCCCAAGTTACAAGCTTGATGTCTTGATGATTATTAGATGAATTGATTAAAGGATTTAAACACATTAAGGGTTTAACACTTAGGATTAAAGTTATACACTCCATCCTAATAGAAGGATGCAGGCATAAGCTTAATCACAAAGCCTTAAAGCCTTTAGGGTTTAGTCCCTGATTATGAGATGAGGAGAGAAGACTCAGAGAGACACAAAGGTAAAACTAAGTGGGGGGACTAATCAAAACCCTGATCATTGTCATGCTTGGTTGCCCCTAAGGTTTGTGAGGTTTAACAAGAAGATCTTCAATGGAACCACCAGGAAGCAGATGAAAGGATCAGGAGAAGCAAAGTAACTTGCTTCATTTAAGAAGTCAAGTCACTTGAAGAAAGAAGGTAAGATGAAGAAGAAAGAGCAAGCTCAAACTCAAACACATACAAAAATGCAGCAAGGATGCATGAAAGAGATGAAAAGAAAATATGAGAAGTGAAGGCAAATTCACTTCTCAAAGTTACTTACCACCTGAAAAGTTAGAAAAGAAATGCAATGCAATGCAAAATGAAATGAAATGGCATGATGAGAAACAAAACCAGAAGCACATACATGATGTTAATGATGCTATGAGGTGCTACAAACATGAAACAAGGCATGAGGATGATCATACAATCTTATGGATGCAAATGAAACAAGTTAAGAACCATGAACAAACATGAAAAGTCATGATATGCAAATGACATACAACATGGCAAACACATGATGCAATGATCAAACATGCTTTCAATATATCTTAAGATGTTCAATGAATCAAAAGAATGCATAAAATGCCATGGCAAGTCATGTTATGCAAGCAAATGCAAGATGGATGCATATGGAAGCCCAAATTAGGGTTTATGATCAATGCATCAAACAAAAACCAAAATCAGAAGCAAACAACAATATAAAAAATTGAAAATGCACTCAAAGCAACCCTAACCCTATACAAACTCACTTCCCAAAGGAAAAGTTCCAACTCTTAACCTAATTCAAGTTATGATTTTCCTAAGTTTTCTAGGGTTTTAGGGTTCCTTAACAAGAAAAATGCCAAACAAATGGAAAATGGAAGATCAAATCATGCCAATTTAATCTTACAAACTACATGCTAAACACAATGCAATGCAAAAAGAATCAAGGTCCAACTCTCAATGGTTAGGCAGAAATGATTTTTGGAAGTTTGGATCAAAATAATGCCTAAAAATGATTTTTATTCCATAAAAAATTCTCAAAATGCATCAAGATCAAAAAAGAAATTTGGTTTGAGGGTTGGACAATGTTTCTAAATGGTTTTAAATGTTTCATGAATTTTTTGGTGATTTTTAAATACCTAAAAGTATTTTTAATTAATTAATTCTCATTAATTAATTAAAAATAAACTTTTAAATATTTAAAAATATTTTAAAAATGCAAAAAATAAAAATAAAAATGTTTTTGGTTTCTGAAATTAAATAATAGTTTGTATAAAAAATTTCAGAATATTTGAATTGATTTTGCTATTTTAAATAAAATGAAGAAAACAAATGCAATTAAATGAAATAAAAACTGAATTTAAAAGAAAGTCAGCGCATCCAGTGGTCCACATTTAAACCTGAGATGGAGGGAAAGACTGCGCGCGTGATCCTAAGGCTGAGATTCAAACTGGCCTAATTTCCATTTTATATTAATTAAACAGAATTAATTAAGTTAATTGTGGATTAGGGTTTCTAATGGTGCATCTTGACCATTCAAACGCGCGCCAGTCAACCTAGGTCAGCTCATCCAACGTTCCAGATTCAAACCTCATTAAACACAGGGATTAAGCCCTAATCATTTTCAGGTGGCCGGAGAAGACCTCCGGTCGTCTTCTCCGGTGGGAACCCCACCTGAAAATTTCTAAACTCTCCAAAACTCCACTAAAACGAAATCTAACAAACCAGAAATCATTCCCACACCTCACTAAATCAAAACCCTAACTCAAAACTCATTTATTCTTCCTCAATCAACTGAATCGAAACAAAACATTTTTTAGGGCAAGAGTTTCAGAACAAGATTAAACTCTCATTTCTCAACCATTTCAGAAAATAAAAGCACCAGAGTGATCAGTGAATCATGAAGAACAACTTAAGAACTTAAAAATCCATTTCTAGAAAAAAATGTTCATGAAGCTACCTGAGTTTGAAGCTTTTCAGTCTGCAGCTTTCTGACCTCTTTTCTTTGTGCAATCCACTCTTTTTAGGCCCCTGATGACATCTTGATGCTTAGAGAGAGTTTGTGTTGGCTGGTTTGGAAGTTTGAACAAGTTCTGTTCAAGGTCAGGTGAGGATCGTGTTTGTGATTCTATGGTTTTCAGGCTGTTTTGAAGGTTGGTTTGTGTTCAGTGAAGCATGGTGAGAAGGTTTGTGAAGTTTGTTTAAGTGTTTGAAGCTCGTATGATGATTTTCGAAAGCTTTTGCAAGTGAGGGTGAAAATGTGAATGTTGTCTTGTGGCTGGTTTCAGGCTTGCTTGTTATGTGCTTTGGCTTGCATTTGATTATCATAAACAAATCCCATTGGTCAGATGACATGACATGTCCTTTTGTGATAGGTATGGGTGCTTTTGCAAAATGTCAACTTTTGTGTAAGAAGGGCATGGGCTACTTTCTAGCTGAGTACAAGGGGCTTGTCTTGCGCAGCATGAGGTGAGGAAAAGCCTAGGACTGATCAGCCAACTAGCCAGCAAGTGGATGAGGAGCCATGATGGTTTTTGCAACTTGGTTCACTTTGGTTCTTTATGAAAAATCTTGTTCCACAAACCCTAAAAATGTGCAATTCTTTGGTCCATTCTGAACTTTAGGTGTTACATGATCATGTTATGTGGATTAGAAGTGCATTTGATAGCTCTAGAACACTTGATCAAGTCATTTTGCAAAATACCTCTTTGGTAGAAACTTTGAAATTTTGTGATTTTAGCCAACTTTGACAAGCCATAACTTTTGATCCATAATGAATTAGATCATGCTCTTGTACTTTTTGAAAATGGAATGATCCATTCTACAACTTTCATGACCAAAGTTTTTCCATTTGAAGCTTTCTTGAATCAAAAAGTAAGGGTTGAAAAAGTTGCCTAAAATGACATTTCCATTAAAAGTCAAACTTGCCCAAAAAGTCAACTTTGCAAAAGACTTGAAATTTCTCAATTTTGTGAACTTCCAACTTCTTCCATGATCAAATAAAGATCATATACAATCAAAATGATGAAGAACACCCTTTGGTTGGGTCATTGGGGGCCTCAGATGCCCTGATTTTGCACTGACTTGCTTGAAAAGTCAACTCTTGATCAGATGACTTCCCCATGGAATTTCTTCATGAAAATTGATATGCATACTCCCTATAACATATAGAGACCAATAGAAACAAGAATGACCAAAAAATTTGGAGTTATGGCCTCTGAAACCAAAACCCTAATTTTAGGTCATCTGTGCAGTCAAGCCTGGCTCTGCTTCCATACCAATCCCAGTTCTTGTGATTCTTTGACATTCTTGAATTTTAGAGGATATAATATGATATTTGAACAAACATATACCCCTTTGAAGTGATTGATGGCCTTTGGAGTGGCTCAAGAAGCTCTTGGGTTGCTCAGATCACAAACCCTAAATGCAGATGACTTAGAACCTATGCAGTGAATCAAAATTGTGGTATGAGATGGTATGATTGAGTTTATGCATATGAAATGATCACAAGCCATGGTGAATGGGTGAGGGAAAATTTGTGGTGTTTACATCAAAGAATCACAAGAACTGAGAATGGTATGGAAGCAGAGCCAGGTTTGACTACACAGATGACCTAAAATTAGGGTTTTGGTTTTAAAGGCCATAACTCCAAAAATTTTGGTCATTATTGTTTCTATTGGTCTCTATATGGTATAGGGAGCATTCATATCAATTTTCATGAAGAAATTCAATGGGGAAGTCATCTGATCAAGGGTTGACTTTCTAAGCAAGTAAGTGTAAAATCAGGGCATCTGAGGCCCTCAATGACCCAACCAAAGGGTGTTCTTCATCATTTTGATTGTGTATGATCTTTATTTGATCATAGAAGATGTAAGAAGTTCACAAATTTGAAGAATTTCAAGTCTTTTGCAAAGTTGACTTTTTGGGAAAGTTTGACTTTTAATGAAATTGTCATTTTGGGAAACTTTTTCAACCCTTGCTTTTTGATTCAAAAATGCTTCAAATGGAAAAACTTTGGTCATGAAAGTTGTAGAATGGATCATTCCCTTTTCAAAAAGTACAAGAACATGACCTAATTCATTTTGGATCAAAAGTTATGGCTTGTCAAAGTTGGCAAAAATCACAAAATTTGAAGTTTTCTACCAAAGAGGCAAAGTTGCAAATTCACTTGCCAAGGCAAATTAAGCTATCAAATACACTTCTAATCTTCATACAAGCATGTACCAAGACCTAAAAGTCAGATTGCACCAAAGGATCATTCATTTTTATGGCTTATGGAGCAAGAAATTTCAAAGGAAGCAAAAGTGAGGCAAGTTGCAAAAACTCACTCAAGTGTGAATCCACTTGCTTGCTGACTCCACAAACAATCCTATGGCTCTCCACACATCTTGCTGCGCAGGACACCCCATCTGTCCTTGGCTAGCTAGTAGCCCATGCCTCTCTTACACAACTTTGACATTTTGGCAACTTGAGCCATACCAATCACTAAAGCACACATCAACTCATCTGACCAATCCCATTAGTTTATGCAAACAAAAAGCAAGCCAAAACACATACAACACAAGCCTGAACACACACACAACACAGCTCTCTCATTTTCACCTCATTTTGCAAAAGCTTTCGAAAAACTCTCCACAAGCTTCAAACACATAAACCAACTTCACAAACATACTCAGCACACTTCCCTGGTCACAAACCACCCATCACCATAGCCTAAAACTCCCTGAATCACAAATACGATTTCTGCCCCTCATTGAGCAGAACTTCGGCCATCTTTCAAACCAACCATTACAAACTTCAAACAAGCCTTGAAAGCTTCTCAGGAGGTCCAGGGGAGTTGATTGCAAGCAAGACATCATCCAGAAAGTGCCAGAGACCAAAGCTTCGATTCAGGTAGCCATGGAAATTCATTTTTCCAGAACTCTCTTTTCTTGTTTCTGAAATGATCTATATGCTTCCCTGAGTTCATTGAACTTTTTATTTTTGAAAATAATTGAGTATTGAGTGTGTATTGCTTCTCTGAAAGTTTTGCCATTTTTGCATTTTTGTTTCGAATCATGGTTTTGAGTGGAAGGAAATGAGTTTTGAGGTTAGATTCTTGTTCTAGAGGGCTTAGGGATCATTTCTGGAGATTTGGGGGGTTTGATTTGACCCAGGGAGTGTTTTGGAGATTTTCAGGGAGGGAGGTCACCGGAGAAGACGACCGGAGCTCGTCTCCGGTGACCTGAAAGTAATTAGGGCTAATTAATTAGGGTTAGCCAGGTTTGAATGTGAACCCTTGATCTGGTTGACTTAGTCAATCTCCCGCGCGCATGAATGGCCCAGATTCCTCACTTAACCCTAATCTCATTTATTTAATTTAATTAATTAGGATTTGCCAGTTTGAATTCCAGCCACAGGATCTGGCGCGCAGTCAACAAACCATTTCCCAGATTCAATCCTGGCCTCTCTTTCTACATACTTCTCCTATTTTAATTTTTATTTCATTTATTTTGTATTTTATTTGCACATTTTATTAAAAATAGTAAAACATCTTTAAAAATTCTGAAATTTTTTATGCAAACTTTTATTAATTTTCAGAAACCAAAAACATTTTTATTTTTATTTTTTGCATTTAAAAATATTTTTAAATCATTTAAAAGTTTATTTTTAATTAATTAATGAGAATTAATTAATTAAAAATACTTTTAGGTATTTAAAAATCACCAAAAAATTCATGAAACCTTTAAAATCATTTAGAAACATTGTCCAACCCTCAAACCAAATTTCTTTTTTGATCTTAATGCATTTTGACAATTTTCCATGGAATTAATTCTTTTTCAAGGCATTATTTTGATCCAATCTTTGAAAATTCATTTCTGCCTAGCCTTTAAGAGTTGGACTTTGATTCTTTTTGCATTGTGTCTTGCATATCATGTAGTTTGTAGGATTAAATTGGCATGATTTGATCTTGCATTTTCAATTTGTTTGACATTTTTCTTGACAAGATACCCTAAAACCCTAGAAATCTTAGGAAATTCATAACTTTCACTAGGTTAAGAATTGGATCCCCTCCTTCGGGCAGTGAGTTTGTATAGGTTTAGGGTTCCTTTGGATGCATTTTCAAATTTTTATCTTGATGTTTGCTTCTGGTTTTGGTTTTTGTTTGGTGCATTGATCATTAAACCCTAATTTGGGCTTCCTTTTGCATTCATCTTGCATTTGCTTGCATACCATGACTTGCCATAGCATTTTGTGCATCCATTTGATCCATTAGACATCTTAAGACATATTAGAATCATGTTTGATCATTGCTTATTGCATTTGACATGTTGTATGTCATTTGCATTTCATAAATTTCATGTATGTTCATGGTTCTAAGCATGCTTCTCTTGCATTCATATGTTTGTATGATCATCCTCATGCCTTGTTTCATGTTTGCATCATCTCATAGCATCATTATCATCACTCACATGCTTCTGATTTTGTTTTGCATCATGCCATTTCATTTCATTTTGCATTGCATTGCATTTCTTTCACTAACTTTTCAGGTGGTAAGTCACTTTGAGAAGTGAATTTGCCTTCACTTCTCACAATTTCTTTTCATCTCTCTTGTGCATCATTGCTGCATTTTACTTTGTGGTTGAGATTGAGCTTGCTCATTTTTCTTCATCTTACTTTCTTTCCTCAAGTGACTTGTCTTCTTAAATGAAGCAAGTTACTTTGTTTCTCTTTGCTCCTTTCATCTGCTTCCTGGTGGTTCCTCTGAAGATGTCTCTTGAAAACCTCACAAACCTTAGGAACAACCAAGCATGACAATGATTAGGGTTTTGATTAGTCCCCCATTTAGATTTTACCTTTTATGTCTCATTGAGTCTTCTCCTCTCATCTCACAATCAGGGACTAAACCATAAAGGCTTTAAGGCTTTGTGATTAAGCTTATGCCTGCATCCTTCTATTAGGATGGAGTGTATAACTTTAATCCTAAGTGTTAAACCCTTAATGTGTTTAACTCCTTTAATCAATCCATCTTAATAGTCATCAAGACATCAGGCTTGTAACTTGGGCCTTGCATTAGGGTTCTAATTCTTCCTTAATTGGTTAAGAAGGACTAACCCTAGTGTTAATGGACAAGTCCCCCTCAAGTTGTATTGCAAACCCTAAAACTCACTTCATCATCTTATCATTAATTAAAATCCATTTAATAAAGGCTTTGTTTTGTCATGAAGTTAATCCCTAATCATGGATTAAGTTGAGGAGCTTTCCTCAGCTTAAGCATTCTCATCTATTATCCTTCTATTAGGATGGTGTAATGAGCCTGTTTAATCCCTGATTATGGCTTAATCTCATTACTTAACACTAAACAAAAACAACAAAAACATCTAATCAATCACAAGTAGGTTAATGATCTTAATCCTATATCAAAGGTGATTAAGTGTGAGAAGCTGACTTCACACTTAAGGTATTCTCATTACCCCTAATCAGAGGGAAGATGTGATGAGTTTACTAAATCCATTGGTTTAGACTTAAGCTCATTAACTTATGACAAAATTCAAAAAGCAATAAAAGACTGAAAACACAAAAAACAAATAATAATCGTCTCCTTCGGGATTCTTTTCTCATCTCATTCACTCATAAACGAGAACTTGCTTCTTCCGTCTAATGCAAGACAGTTTGCATCTGTGTCAGACAGATCATACACTTGAGCATTTACAAGCAAGCAGTTCACAAGTCAATTCATCTTTCAGTCTATTTGGGTCGAACTACGGTGTTCTGACTTCCTCATTGCACGAGAGGATACGTAGGCCTAACTTAACAGTTATCGAACAAAAGTCTCTGTATATCCCCCCTCCTTCCAGCATTATTCTTTTAGCCTCATGATCTTGGGCATCTCATTCCTACACTGACACTGTACATTTACACACTTCACACTTCTTTTACACTGACACCTGTACATCCTTTTCCAGCTCTTTATACACAAATTGCACTGACACTACCCCTTTAAAACACAAACCTTTTAAGCGTGGATCCCGTCGAGTACGACGGACAATCTGGGTGCTAATACCTTCCCAGGTTGTAACCAACCCCCTTTCTCAGTCTCTCTGGTTCGCAACCGTCTTATCCATATCTTTCTAGGTCTATGCAGCATTACCTTTCCTCCGGGATAAAAATGCCTAGCTGGCGACTCTTTTCCTTTCTTGTGAGTTCACTCCTGTGTGTTCTCACACCCTCCTTTCGCCGACCGTTCGCGTCTGTACCATATTTGAGCCCGGTCTCATCTTTTGGGAGCGACGGCTTGGCGACTCTGCTGGGGACCCTTATACTGTAACCAGGGCTTCTGGTTCTTTTTGTGGGTTCCTCCTAGCGCTTGTTTGATTTTTGTTTACTGGGGTGTTATGTGCCATTTGTGTTTGTATATTTATTTTGTTTACTGCTTTATGTACAGTTATTTATTGCTTTCTTTATAGCTTTACATATATCATACTGTCATACTGTTCTGGCTGGATCTGGTTTTGTTGCTTTGGTGGGTGGGGTTCTATTGAGAGTTGAGGTCCTATACCTGGGACCTGAGTGACACCTAGGCTAGAGTGGTTCATGTTCTTTCCCATTCCATTTCGGTCTGGTGCGGGAATATGAAACACGAAAGTGGTAATTTTTCAATGATCACACCAACTTAAATGATCCCAGGAATGTCTATTTTCATAGCTTTTATTTTATTCACGATAACCTATAACTCGTGCACTTGGGGAAGGATGACCTTGGAATCTATAAATTTAAAATATAAATATTTAGAAATTAAAAACTTCTTTGTATCTTCCTATTCATCCTTGAATTAAAACTCGATTGATTTCTAGATTTTTGTTTTAAGCTGAGAATCTGTATAGAGAGTGTAGACACAATCAAATAACGTATTTAGGATATGTCCACAACATAACAATTCATCCTCTTTATGTTTCTTACGCTCTTTCTTGAGTTTATTAGAGTCATCATCGGTTGGTTTTGGAATTTGTGGCAAGTCAGGATCAATAGGAATGTCATCTTATCTTGGCTTCGAGTGAAGTTGGTCCATCAAATCAATCCATCTTGAAATGGTCATGGTTCATAACTTTGATGCTTGAAGTTGCATCATCAGAAACCATTATTTAAATACTTTTAAGACTATTAGAAATATCGATAAAGTTGAATGGATCCAGTTCTGAATCATGAATGAAGTCACTTTCCTTAAAAGTATTTCAAGCACTCTCAAATATGTCTTAGAGTTGGAACACATGAATACCCAGGACAACTCAGCCTTATATTGAATTTGCGCAAGATCGACGAAAAATCGATTTGTAGCGAAGAGAGTTTGGAATTGTTCAAAAGGATATTCAGTTTGTGATATGAATTTCTAAATTCAAAATGAAGTATTTATAGGCCATGTATATGTTGTTTCACAAGGTTGCAACCATTGATGAAACAACACCTTTTAACAGTATTTCCACTTAAAGTTGCATTGTTTCCATGTGTTGCCTATTTTCATTCTGCAACACTTCAGAAGTGTTGCTTCTTTTCGAATTCAAAATTCAAACACATGCATAGACAAAAATGAGAGTAATAGTGAACCCTGCTGAAGGCTGACGGACGCCCACAAGAGCGCCACTTGCGCCGCCTCATAACACCCCGAATAGCCTTATTGCTCTTATGCGTCGTGCCTAAATGCTCAAGTTCCACCTACAAGCCACCACTAGCGCCTCTATGCTCTCATCCTCAGATCGGTCTCAGAGCCGGAGCCTTATGGAGGAGACGAGTGGCATAATACTTGGGACCACCATATTTGTCCATGTGGCACTTTATACTCTTTTGACCTTTTGTCGAGTTAATGTTTTTAACTCTTTATAAAGGTCTTGAATGTTAGTAATATTTCAATATGAGACTATTTCCCTTGCATTTATTAGAATTTATTCCATTCTACTTTTCTTATTATTTTTGAATACACAAATGAACATTGAATGTTCATGAATTTATAACATTCACTATGGAGGGGGACCAAAATCCAACAAAAACTTTAAAAAAAGGGACCAAAATCGTGGTTTTTAAAATGGGGGGACCAAAACCAAATAAAGGACAAAATTGGGGGACCAACATTGCAATTAAGCCAAATAAATAAAAACAAAACCTACTGCTATTGGGATTCAAAGCATGTACCTTAAGTTAGTTTACCCATCGATTTATTATAAAATAGACAGAATAAATTATTATTTTTACAAATAAAAATAAAACATGGCGCATACATTTGTTATACCTCGTTTTTTTTTCATGTGAGGTGAAATACTTGTCATAAAATGTATTATATTTAGTAGTGTGGGATTATGAAATTTCAAGACAGAGTTTGTGTGTCGGATTCCCCATAACTTAAGAAGATAATTTTGGAAGAAGGTCACAAAAGTAGTTTGAGTATTCATCCCAGAGCCACAAATATGTATAAGGATATTAAGAAAATGTTTTCGTGTCCATGTATGAAGAAGGATGTTGCAGAGTTTGTGTATTCTTATTTGACTTGTCAGAAGTAGAAGATTGAGCATTACAAGACTTCAGGATTGATGCAACCTTTTAGTATTCATGAGTGGAAGTGGGATACTATCTATATGGATTTTGTAGTAGGTTTTCCAAATACCACTAAAGGAATTGATTATATTTGTTTTGTTGTGGATAGAGTGTCTAAGTCGATTCATTTGTTCTGATAAAGATCAGTTACCCAATGCAGAACCTAGCAAAGATCTACATCAATTAGATAGTAGGACTACATGGAAATCCTTCAAGAATTGTTTCGTATAGAGATTTAAGGTCCGCATCAAGGTTTTGGGATAGTTTTCCAGAATCCTTGAAAACCAAGGTGAAGTTGAGTTCTACTTACCATTCACAGGCGAACGATCACACAAAAAGGATTATCCAGTTTTTGGAATATTTGTTGAGGGTTTATGTTTTGGAGCTAGGAGGTAATTAGAATAGTTATTTGCTACTAATTGAGTTTACTTATAACAACAATTGCCATTATAATATTGGAATGAAACCATTTGAATCTTTGTATGGAAGGAGGCTTAGCACACCCTTGTTTTGGTATGAATAAGGTGAAAGTGTCGTGCTTAGACCAAATGTTGTTCAGAAAACTACCGAGAATGTTAACGTGATTCAGGAAAAAAGATGAAGGAATTGCGGTGTAGACATAAGAGTTATCATGATAAGAAAAGGGAAAGTTATTGAATTCCAAGAGGGAAATCATGTGTTCTTGAAAGTCACTTTGGTGATTGGTGTTGGTTGTGCGTTGAAGTTTCAAAAGCTTACACCTCGTTTTATTGGTCCTTATCAGATCCTTTAGAGAAATGGCAGAATTTCCTATAGAGTTACCTTACCACATTCACTTTTGAACCTTCATAGTGTCTCTCATATGTCTAAACTTCAGAAGTATATTCCTAATTCGTCCCATGTGATCCAATTGGATGATGTGCAAGTGATATATAACTTGATTGTGGAGGCATCACCCTTACAAATTGAGGATCGAGAAGAAACACACTTGATATGTAAATATATCACTTTGGTTAAGGTGGTGTGGGAAGGACTTGCTGGAGGAAGCGTGACATGGGAGCTGGAGAGCCGAATGAGGGAGTCTTACCCAAAGTCGTTTCCTTCAGGTAGTTTTTTAGGACGAAAATTCTTTAAGTGGGTGAGAGTTATAACACCCTGATTTTTATAATAATATTTTTATTAGTATTATAATAATTTTTATTTAATTTTAGAGTACCTTTGAGTTGAGTAGATTTTTTTTATAGGTTAATGAGTTCATATAATATATTTAATTAATTTTAATAATCTACTTAGTGGAGTTGTGAGAAATACGAGTTTTGGGTAATAAATAGGATTTAATTAAAAATATGGATGTTGGTAGATTTATTGGTGAATGAGGGGGAATTAGTAAAATAGAATAAATTAGGTTTTATTTTAAAATAGGGGAGAAGGAGAGAAAAGTGTCAGTACGTAGAAAATTTTGGAGAAATAAGGGTTTAAAGAGAAGACAAAACCCTAGGAGGTCATTTTAAGGAGAAGAAACTCCATAGTCAAAGCTTCAACATTTGCTACAAATTTAAGATAAGGGAGGGAATTATTCATGATATGAGTGTTTAAGAATGAATGATAGAGTGAAATCCTTAACCCCCTTTCATTTTTCCTTTCCTTTTTCCTCCATTGTCGTGTAACTTGAACCTTAAATGGGTTTGTGCAAAACCTCTTTAGGTTGCTGATATTTAATTATAAATCCGTGCTTTGATTATTACTGGAAATTATATGGATGAGTGTGTTAAATTATGAGTTTTGATGTTCATGTTTATATGCTTTGATTCGATGAACATACTGATGATTTTGTGGATAATTGATGATTAATGATCAATTTGTGTATTATTGATGTGCTAAATGTTATATGATCAATGTGTGATGATTTGTTGTGCATACGGGGTTCTCTGGAATGGAAATCTGAGATCTAGAAGTGCATCTATTGTGAAAACATTTATTTTTGCGCTCTTCGTAGCGGTAACGGGCGTCACCTTTCTAACGGGTCAACAGTCAGTGCACTGGGGAAGACATCCCTTGGAGAAGCGCTGACGAGCATTAACAAGGAGACATGTAGACCGTTAGAGCCTCAGATACGGGTTTCCTTGCATAAACTTCAGTTTGATGACAGGCGATTTGAGAAGGGAGGGTGACGGGTGGAGTGACGATCGTCAGACCTACGAGTGGTTGACTGTCAGCCTATGTATTTACTATTATGGGTCGTTTGACTCGATTTTTTGAGTGGATTCTATTTTCTTTGGTTATTCTATGCTGATTGTTGTTGTTTGATGAGTATTTATGAGAAAATTATATATTTTTAATTATTATATTGATTTTGTGGAGAATGCCACATGAAGAGGAAAAATGTTGAATTTATGCTAAGATGTTTTGGTTCATGGAACCATTGATATGGCCTTGTATTGGGGATGATTTATGTTGAGTTTTACGTTCGAGAGGAACCAGTGACGACAATTGGAGTTGGATGTTGAGACGAGTATTCCATATATTTGTATAGTATTCTTACATTTTGTATATCAAAGATAGGTAGGACTTTGGTACAGTGACGAGTTAGGTCTTCGGTCAATGTCGCGTAGGACTTTGGTCCAGTTACAGGTAGGGATTCAGTCCAGTGAAGAGTTGGGTATTTCAGTAACAAACTTCTGAATATCCTAATTTGGTACCACATCCATAGGAGTCGAGAAGATGAATACATTGCATACATAATTGCGTTTGTGAATAATTATTGTTGCGGGTGAATTGTATGACTAATTATTTATGCTAATTGAATTATCCTTGCTATTTTATGCAATGTTAACATATGTGAATTTACTCTCACCCCTATTTGTTTCTATGTTATTCTTTACGCCTGTTGTGTAGATACTCAGGTAGAGACTGGTGAGCTTTAGTTGTTGTTTATATTGGAGGATGACATAGTTGGGCTTCTTCATAGTTTATCTTTTTCCGTTGTTTAGTTTCTGCATGTCGCTCTGATAGTGTAACATTGGGTTGAAAATACCTTATTTTGTTTTCATGCGAGTTGTGGAATTTACTATTTTATGATTAAATAAAGTTGATTTCTATTTATGAGACAATTGAAGTTGTGATGAAATTTATTTTTCGCTGCTATTGTGATTTGAGAATGTTATGCCGAGAAATGTGACACCCTTTTTAGTATTTTATTCCATATTATTTGTAAATTAAGTGTTTGGGGTTTATGGTGTTATAATAAGTAAAATGCTATTGTGTTTTTACCACGAGTTCTTGTTCGTAGTTGTAAAAAGCGCACTTACTACGACACTCTACTTTACTACAATCCTCCATCAATGGTAATATTCTTCATCTAAACGTGGTTAAATGTACTTTATAACACAAGAGGAATTATAACACAAGAGGTAGCAGTAATTTTTGAATTCCTTATTCATACCACATAAGAGAGAGAGAGAGAGAGAGAGAGAGAGAGAGAGAGATTCATACTACATAAGAGAGAGAGAGAGAGAGAGGTGGTTGTTCGGATTGGATATGGTAATTTTTTACTTCTTTAAATTTGAATTTGAATATACACGTTTCCATTCCAATAATAATACATTATCTATGTTAAATTGTAGTTTTGTTTAACAAATTTATATTTTTACTTGGCATGTTAGGTTAAGACATTTGTCGGATCAAGTATCGAAAACTATTCAAAATAAATTTTAGATTTGTGTTCTTTGAATTTTTCATTCAAAGAATCTTATCGAATTTGTCGTCTAAAAAATTATATTGTTTGTCTTTTATTTCAAGCAACGTCAATTATATTATAAGTTTAAATAATTTTTTGCTCCATGTAAGTTAGTAGGTTTTTTATTTTAGTTCTTGTAATTTTTTTTAATATAATCCTTATATCATACTTAAAATCAAAATTCGCAGAAAAATCTGAAGAAAAATTTGCAGGAGACATGTGGATTTTGGTTATAGGGACTAAAACGAACGTAAAAAGAGAGATATAGGGACCCAGTCAAAAAATAATTACAGAAATTAAAATAAATAAAAAACTCGTTAACTTACAGGGACCAGAAGACTATTTAAGCTTATATTATATTACCTTTTGATTTTATTCATTGTGATGGATGATGTCTATTTTAGAAACCAACCTATGATGGTTATCATCACCATTTCTTGACTATTATTGATGATAATACAAGACATACTTGGACCCTGATGAATCATAAATTTGAAGCACTACCTTGATTAAATTGTTTTTAAAATTCCAGAGCGTGTGTTTACACTAAGTTTTAGGTTTGATTCGTCCCCACCAATTTAGACAAATTTGATGCAAATGGGTTATCTGACGAATCCCCTTTAGGATACTTTGGAAACCTTAATATGAATCGTATATTCACATTAAATATATCGATCATTGATATTTTACAGAATAAAATTTCTTCACTTATTCTCGTGCACTAAAAAAATAAAAAATGTCTTGGATATAATTTTGGCACCTGAAACAAATATTTTTCATATGTCTTTTATGTCTAACAAGTATCTCTATTTATAGAAAAAATTGTACCAATTAGTAAAGGGAAACAATTTTTCAATGGTTTCAATATGACTATTCGTGAATCATAGTATATCAATAACAACAAATTTTTTCACTAAAAGTTGTATTGGTCTGGTGGTTACACCTTATGATCATGCACCCAATCATCATAGGATTTCTAGTTCGATTTTAGATAGTTGCAACTTTTGATCATTTATTTAATTAATTTAATAGAAGAATTATTTTTTAATTTGCTGAGAGCACACTATTTTCTTCATATATTCTCCATGTAAAATCTTATATAATGGATGTCGTATCTATCTTGAATGTGTAAATTTCAATATAGCGATTAGGGATGTTAATGGGGTGGGGCGAGGGCGGGGGCGGGGGACACTTCCCCATCTTTGTCTCCGCCCCAAATTAATTTCCCGTCTCCGATCCCCGTCATGGGGGAATTACTATCCCCATCGCTGTTCCCCACGGACTCCCCTTCCCCACGGGGATCCCCGCGGATTCTACATTTATCCATTAACATTTTTCTTAAAATATCTATATTTTCTATAAAAATAAAAAGTATACGAATATTTCACATATTTATTTTGTTTTTAAAAATATTATTATTTCACATTTATAATTTTTATTAAAATTACTAATGAGACATAAAATAATTATATTTTTTTTATATAAAATACTATAAAATTCAACAACATAAATTATAATACTTTTTAAGTAACATTATGCATAAATAACTATAAAATTCAACAACATAAGTATGATTGAAAAATAAAACTTCAAATAATATATGATAATTTAGTTTTTATAGGTCTCACTATTATCTTACACTTTACCAAATTAGAAATCTTAAAGTTAGTCAAAACAATCTACTTTTTCCTATAAACAATTACATGAATAAATTAATGAGAATCAACGAGAAATAGTCTACTTTTTCCTATAAACAATTACATGAACAGATTTATGAGAGTCAAGGAGAAACAAACTACTTTTTTCTATAAACAATTACATGAATAAATTTATGAGAATCAAACCTTATTGATGAAATCGTAAGAGATGTGAATAATGATAGCACACGATACAAAGAAGACGATGGACAATGGTGAGGCGCGACAGAGAAGATGTATGAGGAACCTGAACGGAGATTTGACGGTACAAGAAAAAATAAACGAGTCTGATAGAAGAAAATGAACGCTTCAATTTTTTTAGGGTTTTAATATCTACATTTATCTCTTTTAATGAATACATCAATATTTATTTATTTTTTAAAATAAATATAAAGGAAATGACAGAAAAAACTAATGTAAAATATAAATTATTTATTAAATTAATTATACTAAAATAATAAGCAGGGCAGGGGATGTATTTCCTGTCCCCGTCTCCGAAGTGTTCTCGGAGGAATTTTTCTCCCCATCTCCACCCCACAAGGTGAATTCCCCATCTATAGATCCCCGAACGGGGAAATCTCCACGGGAATCTTCACTAACAGATACAAACTGACATCCCCAATAACAATATAGTTGAACTAAAAGGCTCCAATGCTGGTACAACAACCTCTAGAAAATTAAGAGATGAACATTTCTCTTGTTTTACTTCTTCCTCTTCTTCATAATAAAAACACAATCAATACTTATCATTTATTGATACCAAACAACAGAAAACTGGCCTACCGCAAGAACTTAATTAATCTTAATAAGAATGAAGCGACAAATTAAAAGAACTATTGGGCCACCGCTGAAGGAAACACTAGATAATGCCTATGCTTCACAGTTCACAATATTATTGTATTTTTGTTATGCCTATTCTAGACATTCATAGATTGTTCTTATTATAAAATGATTTTTCTAATTTATGCAATATTGCGTATAAGAGATAATTAATATATTATTTTTATTAAAATATTATATATTAAATATTATTATAAAAAAATATATACTTTTAAATACTTTAAATAAATTACTAAATACATTAAACAAATTACGGTTATTCTATGTTTTATATATAAAAAGTACTTCTTCCATATATTAAATAACTAATTTATCTCAACTATATAGTAATCAAAATTATTAATTATTAGTGTCCATTTTTTTTAATGAACACGTTGAAAATATAAATGAATATTTTTTTTATTAATTTTAATTTTAATTTATTTATATAATAAACTTGATGAATAAATTTTATGAATGGAAAAGAAATATTGTATAAATCATGGGAAGTTATTATTTCAATTTTTTATTTGAAATATTGAAAAATTATTCATTTATTTATTGTGTAGTTTTGATAGAAAAAATTAAGAAGTAATTTAAAAAGAAAATTAGATCAACCCAAACTTCTATATCCACTTTATATCTATTTATAGATTTGGTATATAAAAAAAAATTATAAGAGAAAGTATAAAATTGTCAAAATCTCTGCAATTGATATCAGTTGAAAATATCCTCATCTTCATATATATATGATACATAATAACCCAAACACTTGATTCTAAAAATAGAAGTCTATTTTCATGAGATGAGATTTGCAACTAATCATATTGTTAATTATAGAATGCAAGATAATCCTCATAAAAACTAAACTAGATGGGAGAATCAATCTATGCAATGAGAAAAACCAAAGCTATTCAATCAAGTTTTTCCATTAAACCTCTTAAAAGTGACTCAAACTAATAATACATGTGTAGAATAAGAGAGATCCAAACTAACAAAAACAAAAGAAACTAATCAAATCAATGTATTTACAAGTAGACCAAATTTCAAAAACAAATAAACCAAAACACAAGCAAGGGACCTCCATGAAAACAACATCTACCTGTCTCCTCAAAACATGTGCAAATCCTGCATTATGCCATTCTTGTCCATCACCTTCACACACCTCTTCTTTACCTTCTTGATGCAAACCCTTCACCTTTCCAAACATATATCTTTTTATCCAATGATAAAACCCAACATGTTCATAAATAAAAACTACAAAATAAGTAAAATAATATAGTTAAATTAAATATGTCATTAATCCTCATAAAATGATTATGATAAAACTTAAGGATTCAAAACATATTTAATCCTAAAAAACAATGCTACTTTTTCTTGCTTTTGTCTCTATTGTTGGAGAAGATTGAACCCAAACCAAATAAATTTGCAGAAGGAACATTAAGAACAGGATTAACTCTAACACTACCATGAGATCCATGACTCTTATTCAATGGTGGTTTTAGATAACTGTTAGACCCAGATGAATTTGAAAGCCTTGTTGAAGAAGAATGTTTCTGAGAATTTTGTTTAATACTAATACCATCCTTTGACATTGAATTTCTCTTGTTAACACTTGAGGTAGATCCAGTTGAATTGCTTCTAGATAGAAGTGGCAATGGACATAAGCTTCTTCCATAGCCACTTCCACAGCTACTACTTCTCTTGAAACTCCAAAATGACTTTGAGTTTGAACTTGAACTTGAACTTTGTTTCTCACACACTTCATCATTCATATACTTGCTTTCTTTGGAGCTTTCTTTGGAGATTTCCTTGGAGCTATCTTTTCTCAAATATGAAGGATGCAATGGAGGGTTTTGTGGTGATGATTGAGTTGTTGTTAATGGTTGCTTCAATGGGAGTTTCTTTTTCTTGATTTCAGCTGGGAGAATTCTGCCATCTGAAAAAAGCTCTTCAGCAGAAGATGATTCAAGGTTGAGGCTTTGATTGACACAGAAATCAAAATCAATACTTGAATTCAACCCAGAAGAGTTTGATCTAAAGGGTTGTTGCTCAACAGGTATGGCATCTGTTTGTGAAAAGTCCTGAGAGAAAGAAATTCTTGGACTCACCGAAGAAACACCACAGTTTTCTGAGCAAAGTTCAATTGCCATTTTACATTCAAGTTTAGACCAAAGTTAGAAAAAAAATGGCAAAAACTCTTGGGTGAGAAAAAAAAGGACACAACATAAGAGGTTTTAAATGGGGCCAAAACAAAGTTAGTAGCCAAGTCAATTTGAAAGGTTCAAACCTAACCATAAAAAGCAATAAAAGAAGTATATAAAAAGAAAGGAATTTCATAAATAAAATTTTGAATTATTAAAAAAGTAATAACAATAATAAGCAAGGTTGTGAATTGTGATGTGGTCCAAAAAAGTGGAGAAATGGGTGTGAGAAAAGGATATGCCTTTGATGTGAGAGACTTTTGGGATATAAAGAGACGTGGAGAGAGTGTTTGAGAGATAGTTTGATGGATTATGTTGGCTTTGGGTAGAGGTGGTTAACCACTTTTTAAAAGATAATATGATATAAAACTAACTAACATCACTATATGAGTAAATATATAAAATTATACAAGTTTTGTTTGGCTAGTTGCATATACAAACAAAGATACCAAAAAAGATGCCAAACATAATACATAATACAGCTTGTACCTCTCAATGATGAACTCATCAATTTTGTTATGAAGGTAACATGTTTATTTCATATACCAAAAGTTTAGTGACTTGTATTCATACATATATTATAAGGGGTACAATAATTATATGATTTATGAAAAGAAAATGTTAGTATTGATTATTTTACTACTATTTCTCAAAGAGATTTGAGTTTTTTTTCTCTTGATCTTGATGTTAGAAAGTCAAATTTTTATCAAAACTTATCCAAAATAATGATGTGAATTGAAAAATATTTTCCTACTTGAAGTCAAGTATGGCGTCCTTGTAACTTTTGTGTGAATATTTGAAATGAGAGATATATAAAAGAAGAAAAATAAGAGAAATATTGAGAGATAACACATAATGCATGTTATTATATTTAATGTTTGAAAAGTACAGCATTAAAATTTTACTGTTATATTTCTATATTATCATATCATTTTATTTATTTTTAATATGAATTTATAATATTTATGAAATAAATAATTTTCAATGTCATGATTTTTTTTTGGAAATTCAAGACAAATCTATTCATATTTTTACATAAAAAAAAATCTTTTTGTTGGTGCACACGGTTAAAAGTAAGAACAGAATGAGAATGAGAGAATATATTGATACTCTTCAATGACAATTACAAAAGATGTAAGGAATAATATTGATAAAAGTGATACCTATCTCTAGTCTATTTATACACATAAAACTAGAACCACATAGGCAACATACTAAAGTACTAAATTACCCACTAACAAAACTGGTCACTAAGTTTTTGTAAAAATATATATTATTTCTAACACCATCCCTTAATTTATATTTACCAAAAACTGACAACACCAATTTCATCCCTTAAGCGAAGAAATTGATCAGTCTTGATAGCCTCCGTCAGAACATCTTCCAACTTCTTCTAGGTGCTACAGTGCACAACTTCTAGCACTTCATTATGAACCCGATTTCTCAGAAAGTGATACTTAGTCTCAATATGTTTACTTCTCCCATGCAGCACTGGATTTCTGGCAAGATTGATTACAGACTTATTATTAATCATTAGCTTTAAAGGCTCATTAACTTTGATCTTCAGATCCTGTAGTAGGTTCAGAATCCACATAGCTTGACATGCAGTCACTTCGCCTACAATTTATCCAGATTCACAAGTTGATAGTGCAATGACAAGTTGTTTCTTAGAACACCAAGAAATAGGACCTCCCGGAAACTTAAACAAGTACCCAAAAGTACTTTTACTGTCAACTTTGTTTCCACACTAATAAGAATCTGAATAACTCAGAAGTTTTGATTTAATATTTCTTCCAGAAGGGAATAATACTCCATACTTCAGAGTTCCCTTGATATGCCTCAGAATTCTGACATCGGCTTGGTAATGGGACCACTTAGGTTTACTCATGAACCTACTAACCATTCCAACTGCATAACATATATCAGGTCTAGTATTACACAAATATATCAGAGAACCAACCAACTGTTTGAAGGTTGTAGGATCCACATCCTCACCATCAGAATCATAATCCGGTTTCTAATTTGTATATGCGGGTGTGATATTACCCTTACAATTTTGCAGCTTAAATCTCTTCAGAAGCTCAAGTTCATATTTCAGTTGATACAAAATGACACCCTTCTCAAAGTATATAAACTTCATTCCTAAAAAATATGACATTTTCCCGAGATTAGTTATTTCAAACACATTCATCAACACCTTTTTGAACTTAGATATCTCTTGTTCAGAACTCCCTATCAACAGTATGTCATCAACATACAAACATACCAGAATCACATTGCCTTTAGAAGTATGTTGAACATAAACATTGTATTCCATCTCACATTTCTGAAACCCATGCTCCTTGAAAAATGAATCAATCTTCAGACTACAGGCTTTGGGCGCTTACTTCAATCCATATAAATATTTATGTAATATGTACACCATCATTTCCTGATTCTTTTTAATAAATCCAAGAGGTTGTGACACGTATACCTCTTTTTGTAATGGACCATTCAGGAATGCAAATTTCACATATAAATGCATCAGAGGCCAATTCCTAATAGCAGTTATTGCAATCACTAATCTGAGTGTTTCATGTCTCTCTACAGGTGCAAACACTTCAGAATAATCCAACTTAGGTTTCTGCAAAAATCCTCTTGTTATAAAACCTCGCTTTGTGTTTGCCAATTGTTCCATATGGCTTTAGCTTCAACTTAAAAAGCCATATGGCATTGATGGCTTTCTTGTCCTTTAGAAGTTCTGTCAGCTTCCAAGTATTGTTCCTCTCTATGGCATGAAGTTCTTCTTTCATGGCCTTCAACCATACTTTCTTCTCAAGAGCCTTTTTCGTGCTTACAGGTTCAGAGTCTACTAACATTGCACACTGAATAACTTCTCCTTCAAAATCTACTTCAATGTCTAGTAGCATGGTGTTGTACCCCAAAATTTTCTCTCCCACAATCAAGTCAATCTCTCTTGAAATTCTGGGATCAGATATGTGATGTCGAACCAGATGTTTAGACACTGATATCCTAAACAATAAATTAATGAGCTAGTAAATTAAATAACACAGGAAATTATTAACCCAGTTCAGTGTATCTCCACACTTACATCTGGGGGCTACCAAGCCAGGAAGGAAATTCAATATAAGTAATATTAATTATGGAGTTAAACCAATCAGTTTAATCCTTCACTTAATATCTACCCAAGGCAATTTCTATCTAAGACTCTACTTAGATATGAGTACCTACTCACTCCCCCTCAATCACACAATGATCTTTAACTTAGAATGATTAATAAGTTTGAAGTCACACTTCAGACACACCAGCTTGATCTTACTTATCAGTTTCAATCAAGACACAATTCACTTTTTGCTTAAAAGCTTATAAAGTGAATAACACACAAATAAAACCTGCTAGCTTCACTAACACCCTTGACAGTCTGCTTGGAATCGTTAGGTTTACTTGAGTGTATCAGTTTCTTAAATAGATGCTTGGTTTGTGGGCTTTTTGCAAATTATCCAAACTTTGATAAATCTCACAGTTATCTCCTTGAATCAAGGTGAGTTAGTTTGTAATCTCCTTGAATCAAGGTGAGTTAGTTTTCTGTTTCCTTTATGCTGGAACCAAATAACTTAACTTCCTAAAGAGGCGCCTTGGAGTGCTCATCCTCTACAATTAATTCCAGATATTTACTCTTGATTTTAAGCACTTCTGTTACGCATCATTTAAGGTAGATAGCAGGTTTGCGATGTCACAACATCTGGTGTGACATCCTGATGTCCTAAACTAAGTTTATAACTATTACTTTGTTTGTCAAAAATTCTGCCAATTTCTAACATCTACAAACTCCCCCTTTGGCTAATTTGTGGCTAACATATTCTTCTGGTTTTGTCAGAGAGCAGCGGAGTTCCTTTATGTTGGATCATGTGAGAGCTAATAATTTGCTCCCCCTCAAACATGTATGTATACTGCCATGACTTGGCCCAACAAACTTTGATAATTATTCATTTCACCCAGTGACACTTTGATAGGTCCAAAATATACCATTGAGAATTCAAATTCAACTTAGTTCAGCAGACAGACATTAACAGAATTGTTAAATACACACATATTTCTCCCCCTTGTTAGACATAAATTTTGGGGCCAAACAAAACATTACAGAAACAGACAAAACATTCAGAATTACAATGCAGAACAGACAATACATTTTCCACCAACACACAGCTTCACTCTTCATCCTCTGTATCCTCAGACTCATCATCAGATTCATCATCATTCCCAGCAACCTCTTCCAGCTTCAGTCTTTGAATCAGGTCTTCAAGCTTCTTCTTCCTTTCTTCCAGCTCTTTGCAGGTTGTCCTGAGCTCTGCAATTAGGGCTGCCTTTGATATAGGTGTCTTGACAGCAGATGTCCCACCTGGTGCTTCAACATCTGCAGCATGATGACCTAGAAATAGCTTGTAATGGAAGGACAATGAACTTTCCCTTTTACAGACAGAGTCCTTGTCAGTAAGGATTCCTGGATACTGGTTGAGAATCACCCCACAGAGTAGTGATGGGAAGGCTATTGGAAGCTTGATGGCTGAGGTTCCTGCATGCTTGAGAGTCTGGTCAAAGATATATACTCCATAATCTAACTTAGTTTGGGTGCCTACAGCACAGATAAACCTACCAAGCCCAGTAGCTATATTTGAGGTGTGGTTGGTTAGGACCCAGTTGACTATTCCAATTCTGTGTAGCATGGCATACTTCCTGGTTAACAAGCTGACTGAGAGTTTTCCTTTTACTGGCCATGTCTTGACCTGGTTAGCTGTAATTATTTTGCATATTTGATTGTCAGTCTTGCCAAGCTCAGTTGGCCCATCTGCTTCTCTCCCCAGGTACTGATTTATCACCCTAGGAGAAAAGTCTACACATCTTCCCCTGACATACACTTTCCTGAAATCCTCAGATTTCCCATCAGCACATCCTTCTTGTAAGTTAACTATAAATTCATTTACCAGTAGTTCATAACATGGAGAAAATTTAGAGACAGTCTTGAACAGTCCAGCATTAGAGATTAAATCAATTACCTCAGTACATTCCAAGGCATTACTACCCAGCTCTCGTTCTAGAGCCACCCTTCTCTGATAGACATATTTCCACATGCTGACGCTGGAGACATGGTGGAAGGACACATTATCCAAGGGTGCTTCAGGGACAGTAGTGGTAGTCCTAGGAGGTGCTGGCCTCTTTCTGGGTTGAGATGTTGGGACATCCTCCTCAACATTAGAATCAGATGGAGTTGTGGCCTTCCTCTTCTGTGTGCTGACCTTACTCCATTGCTTTGTAGGTCCAAAAGCAGTTTTGACCTTGTCCTTCTTGGGGGTTGGCTGTCTTTTCTCAGGAGTTTCTTGAGCAGCTGGCTTCTTATCCTTCCTAGCCCTGAGCCTCTTGGCTATGCTAGGATCAATAGCTGCTATGATCTCTGTATCAGAATCATTGTCCAGGTTCACAGCTGGTGGAGGTTGGGAAACCTCATTCTCAGCAGCTTGATCATCAGCAGAACCTTTTACTCCTTCATCATCATTTGGGGCTTTGTCCTGGCCCTCAGTTGTCTCAACATTGCTTGGGACATCTTGTGGAGCATGTATGTCTTCTTCAGCTTGGTTGATGGGAGGTGAGGCAGGCATCCTGTTCAGAGGTACTGACACCCCAGGCACAACCCTCTCTTCTGCCAGGATCCTGGTTACAAGTTTTTTAATTGTTGCGTCCACGTAAGCAGAAGCTTTGGGAGCACTGGAAGATGAAGAGTCTCCCTTACTTTTGCTGAAGACTGGCTCCTTGGGTCTTCTTGCATGGGGAGTCCTGGGCTTTTGAGCAATGGGAATGCTTCCTCTGATAACATTTATAGGTGTAGCATCCATGGGTACTACAGACAATGGAGTGACGTTCACTACGTCTTCCTGAAGGAGACCCTCATCAATGGAGTTATGGTTCTGTTGTTGTGACATTTTTTCGATTGTAGTGGGGATGTATAAAGGTTTGATGATAGATTTAGATGAGTTCAGAGTTTCAGCTGTAGCATGCAAAAGGTTCAGTGGTGCTAATGAGAATGTGAGAAGCTGAAAGCACGTTTGTACATAAATAGAGCCTGGTGGTCATGCCACACGATGTCATAAGACATGCTGGCACTTCTCTTATAATTGCTATATGTCACATATGCAGATTCCCAATTTACCCCTTAGGTTTTCAAATTGGGTAGCATCCAAAGCCTTGGTGAATATGTCAGCTAATTGCAGCTCTGTGGCTACATGCTCCAATGTGATCACCTTCTCCTCCACAAGGTCTCTGATGAAGTGATGTCTGATATCTATGTGCTTAGTCCTGCTGTGTTGGATAATATTTTTGGAGATATTAATAGCACTTAAATTGTCACAGTACAATGTCATGACATCTTGTGTGACATTGTATTCTGTGAGCATTTGTTTCATCCATACCAGCTGTGAACAACTGCTACCAGCTGCAATGTATTTAGCTTCAGCAGTGGATAATGACACACAATTATGTTTCTTACTGAACCAAGAAATTAAATTGTTCCCTAGAAAGAAGCATCCTCTTGATGTACTCTTTCTATCATCAGCACTTCCAGCCCAGTCAGCATCACAAAAACCAGTGAGGATGGGTTCACAACCATGAGAGTACATTATACCATAGTCACAAGTACCATTTACATATTTCAAGATCCTCTTAACCTGGTTGAGATGGCTCACCTTTGGTTCAGCTTGATACCTTGCACACACACCTACTGCAAAAGCTATATCTGGTCTGCTAGCTGTAAGATATAGTAGACTTCCAATCATGCTTCTGTACAAGCTTTGGTCCACACTCTCACCTTTGTCATCCTTTGTTAGTTTTATATGAGTGGGGGTAGGTGTTCTCTTGTGACTTGCATTGTCCATCCCAAACTTCTTAACAGTGTTCTTTGCATACTTGCTTTGGGATATGAACATGAAACCCTCCATCTGTTTGATTTCCAGTCCAAGGAAGTAAGTTAATTCTCCCACTAGGCTCATTTCAAACTCAGACTCCATTTGAGTCACAAAATGTTTAACCATCCTGTCTGATATCCCACCAAACACTATGTCATCCACATATATCTGAGCAATTATAACTTTTCCCTCTTCATCTTTTACAAACAGGGTTTTGTCTATTCCTCCCTTCCTGTATCCATGCTTAATGAGAAAGGTGGTCAGTCTTTCATACCATGCTCTGGGAGCTTGCTTTAGCCCATACAGAGCCTTCCTCAGCTTATATACATGGTCTGGACAGCTTGGATGAATAAATCCCTTTGGTTGCTCCACATATACTTCCTCATTAAGGTACCCATTTAGGAAGGCACTTTTAACATCCATCTGAAATAATTTGAACTTTAGGATGCAAGCAATTCCTAGGAGTAGTCTGATGGATTCAAGTCTTGCTACTGGTGCAAAAGTTTCATCAAAATCCACCCCCTCAATTTGAGTATATCCTTGAGCCACAAGCCTAGCCTTGTTTCTTGTAACTACTCCCTGCTCATTAGACTTGTTTTTGTACACCCACTTAGTGCCAATCACATTAATGCCATCAGGCCTAGGAACAAGATCCCATACTTTATTCCTTGTAAACTGACCTAATTCTTCCTGCATAGCAGAGATCCAGTACTCATCATTCAGAGCTTCCTTGATGTTCTTAGGTTCTACCTTTGAAACAAAGCAGGAGCCTGAGATCATCTCTCTTGATCTAGTGGTGACACCACTGTTAAGATCACCAATTATCAGTTCTTTAGGATGATCTTTCTGGATTATGATGGAGGGAGATTTGTTGGATTGCTCTGACTTTGCCTCAGTTAAAGTGAAGTCAAGATTATCACTTTCTATTTCAGCTTCAGTTGGATTGTCAGCAGATGTTCCAACATCATCAGCAACATCTGTCTTTGCATAGGTATCATCAATTGTCACATTTATTGACTCCATTATAACCTTGGTTCTGGAGTTAAATACTCTGTAAGCTCTGCTATTTATAGAGTATCCAAGAAATATCCCTTCATCACTTTTAGGGTCCATCTTCCTTCTTTGATCCCTATCAGCCAGGATGTAGCACTTACTTCCAAATACATGAAAGTACTTGACTGTAGGTTTTCTACCCTTCCAGACTTCATAGATGGTGGATAGAGTTCCCTTTCTTAGTGTGACTCTATTGTGGATGTAGCATGCTGTGTTCATAGCTTCAGCCCAAAAGTACAGGGGTAACTTCTTGACATGAATCATGGCTCTAGCTGACTCCTGAATAGTTCTGTTTTTCCTTTCTACAATACCATTTTGTTGAGGGGTGATGGGAGAAGAGTACTCATGGTTGATCCCTTCTGATGAACAAAAGTCTGAGAATTTTTTATTCTCAAACTCCTTTCCATGATCACTTCTTATTCTGACCACATAACTTGCCTTTTCTCTTTGGATCCTATGGCACAGATCTCTAAATACCTCAAACACATCTGACTTTTCTTTGATGAAGCTTATCCAGGTATATCTTGAGAAGTCATCAACAACCACATAGGCATATCTTTTTCCACCAAGATCTCTACCTGCATTGGTCCCATAAGGTCCATGTGCAGTAATTCCAAGACTTTGGAGGTTGTCAGATGTTGAAGCTTTGGGTGTGACATCATGGTTTGCTTACCTATTTGACACTCACCACACACTTTTCTTTCATCAATCTTAAGTCTTGGGATCCCTCTTATAGCCTCCATAGAGATGATCTTCTTTATTCCTCTGAGATGGAGATGACCCAGTCTTTGATGCCATAGCTTCACTTCTTCTTCTTTGGCTATGGAACAAGTAGATGTGAGGCTGAAATCTTGGGGTTCCCACATATAGCAGTTATCTTTTGATCTGGCTCCTCTCATGACTACTTTCTGCTCTTTATCAGAAACTATGCACTCAGCTTTGGTGAAGTTGACACTGTAACCTTGGTCACATAACTGACTTATGCTGATCAAGTTAGCAGTTAATCCTTTTACCAACAGCACACCATCTAGACTTGGTACACCTGAGCAGTCCAGGGTCCCAACTCCCTTGATTTCCCCCTTTGCTCCATCTCCAAAGGTTACATAGCTGGATGAGTGTGACTTTAAGTCTACCAACAGATTCTTCAGTCCAGTCATGTGCCTTGAGCAGCCACTGTCAAAATACCAGTCTTCCTTAGCAGATACCCTGAGAGATGTGTGTGCTATAAAGGCAACAACCTGCTTGGACCACTTGTGCCTGTTGTGAGGTTTCCTTTGCCTAGAATGTGAGTTCAGATCAGGCTGTCTTCCTCTCTTAGGCTCCAACTGCTGGATATATGTGTGTCTCCTTTGAGGCATCTGCCTTGGGTAGTGTCCATCTCTAGAGTTCCAAGGTTGCCTGGTGAACTTGTTCTTCTGCTTAGGCATGTACTGGTAGCATTGATCAGTATAATGTATATCTTTAGGTATCCAAGTTTTCTTGGTGACCTCTGTCTTCTGCTTGGGAAGGTGCTGGGAACTCTGATTGGGGTATCCATGCAGTTTGTAGCAAAAAGGTTTGATGTGACCAAACCTTCCACAATGATGACATCTCCACCTTTGATATTTCTTTTTAATCATGTTTTTCTCATGATGTTGAGACATCTGCTTGAACATCTTGTTTGACTTCATAGGATCTGGGGTTGTTTGGCTGGTGTTAGCCTCAGAGTTTGGAGCTTTATTAAATCCCAACCCAATCCTATCCCCTGAGTGCTTGTTGTTGTTGAGAATGACATCCAGTGTGTTTGAGCCACTGTTCAGCATTCTGACAGATTTGGACATATGCTCCATTTTGGAGTTGAGTAGACTGACTTCATTTTTCAAAGTGTCAATGATCTCCAGATGACTTGCCTTTTCAGCCTTTAATTCCTCAATCTGCTTCTTCTGCTATTTACTTTCCTTGCATACCTCAGTGCTCCTTTCACACAACATCCTGTAAGATGTTTCAAGCTCTTCAAATGTCAGATCCTCATCACTGGATCCCCCTTCAGTTTCACATACTCCAGCTAGAGTAGTGATGTGCTTTGCAGACTCTTCTTCTGACTCACTACCTGAGTCTTCATCTGACCAGGACACAGAAAGACCTTTCTTTTGCTTCTTTAGATGGGTTGGGAATTCACTTCTAATGTGTCCATAACCTTCACATCCATGACATTGGATCCCTTTTCCTTGGTTAGTCTTCTCATCATAGTTTGACCTTCTGTTAGAGTCATAAGATCTTTTATTCTCAGAGGTTGAGTTTCTTCCACTTGGTCTGGGCCTGTTGTCCATTCTTTTGATAATTTTGTTAAATTGTCTCCCAAGCATAGCAATTGCATCTGATAAGTTGTCCTCAGAGCCTGCTTCATGACTTTCTTCTTCCTTATCAGTGTTTGAGACTAGGGTTATGCTTTTGTTTTTCTTCACAATAGTATCACTCATTCCCATCTCAAAGGTTTGAAGGGAACCAATGAGCTCCTCAAATTTCATTGTGCAGATGTCCTGAGCTTCTTCTATGGCAGTGACCTTCATGTCAAAACTCTTGGGCAGTGATCTGAGAATCTTCCTTACCAACTTTTCATCACTCATCATCTCTCCCAAGGCACCAGAAGTATTAGCAATCTCCAGGATGTTCATGTAAAACTCATGAATGATCTCATCTTCCTTCATCCTCAAGTTCTCAAACTTGGTGGTGAAAAGTTGAAGTCTTGACATCTTCACCTTTGATGTTCCTTCATGAGTAGTTTTGAGGGTGTCCCAAACATCCTTGGCTAGCTCACAGTGATGCACAAGCCTAAATATGTTCCTGTCAATGCCATTGAACAAGGCATTTAAGGCTTTGGAATTTCCAAGTGCTGACTCCTCTTCCTCCTTGCTCTACTCTTCTTCAGGTTTAATCACTTTTTCCCCATCCTTATTGTCTTTGATAGGGTGCTCCCATCCTTTGTTAGCTGCTTTCCAAGCCCTGCTATCAAGAGATTTCAAGAATGCTACCATTCTTGGCTTCCAGTAATCATAGTTGGATCCATCCAAAATAGGTGGTCGATTCACAGATCCTATATCTCTGTCCATGTTCCCAAAATTTGCAGTCCCTAGATCTCACCCAGTTATACAGGCAGGGTGCCTGCTCTGATGCCAATTGAAATTCTGGGATCAGATATGTGATGTCGAACCAGATGTTTAGACACTGATATCCTAAACAATAAATTAATGAGCTAGTAAATTAAATAACACGGGAAATTGTTAACCCAGTTCAGTGTATCTCCACACTTACATCTGGGGGCTACCAAGCCAGGAAGGAAATTCAATATAAGTAATATTAATTATGGAGTTAAACCAATCAGTTTAATCCTTCACTTAATATCTACCCAAGGCAATTTCTATCTAAGACTCTACTTAGATATGAGTACCTACTCACTCCCCCTCAATCACACAGTGATCTTTAACTTAGAATGATTAATAAGTTTGAAGTCACACTTCAGACACACCAGCTTGATCTTACTTATCAGTTTCAATCAAGACACAATTCACTTTTTGCTTAAAAGCTTATAAAGTGAATAACACACAAATAAAACCTGCTAGCTTCACTAACACCCTTGACAGTCTGCTTGGAATCGTTAGGTTTACTTGAGTGTATCAGTTTCTTAAATAGATGCTTGGTTTGTGGGCTTTTTGCAAATTATCCAGACTTTGATAAATCCCACAGTTATCTCCTTGAATCAAGGTGAGTTAGTTTGTTATCTCCTTGAATCAAGGTGAGTTAGTTTTCTGTTTCCTTTATGCTGGAACCAGATAACTTAACTTCCTAAAGAGGTGCCTTGGAGTGCTCATCCTCTATAATTAATTCCAGATATTTACTCCTGGTTTTAAGCACTTCTGTTACGCATCATTTAAGGTAGATAGCAGGTTTGCGATGTCACAACATCTGGTTTGACATCCTGATGTCCTGAACTAAGTTCATAACTATTACTTTGTTTGTAAAAAATTATGCCAATTTCTAACATCTACATCTCTCAAGACTTCTAAATGATCATAAGGTTCTCAAGACTCCCAATTGACCAAGAAGTGTGGAAGTTTCCCCAGACAATGCCTCTTCCTAAGCAAAGTGTCTAGAACTAGGGTTTTCAGTTTCCTCAGGTTAAAATGATTTTTAATGCCTCAAGTGAGCTTCATAACATCCCACATGTATTCAAGAATCCCCATGTCAAGTTTCAAGGCTTTCCCAATAAGTTTGACCAGTCAGATGATCAGATATGTAAAAATCAATCAAAGTAGTTAAAAAGTCAAACTGAGGTCAACTGTGGTCAAATCAAAGTCAAACTTCAATATTTTTTGCCAACATCAATTTTATGAAGTAAAATTCATCATTTGATCAAGGGTTGATCATGATTCATCAAGGAAGTTTCAGATCATCAAGAATCAAGAGTTTCTAAATTAGGGTTTTCTTAAGAAAAGTCAACTAAACTTTGACCAGCCATAACTTTCACATGCTTCATCAAAACTTTCCCATCCAAAGCTCATTTTGAAGGAAATTGAATTCTATACAACTTTATGTCTCATAAGCCAAGCCTAAAAATGCTTCATTTGGAAGGTATGAGCTAAAACATTACACGTCATTTCAAAAGTCAACAAAAAGTTAACATCTTCCAAAGAGCATAATTTGAAAATGGTAAAAGATATGGACATGAGACCAAAGAGGTTTGTTAGAGGACTCTTTAACCTTTCCAAAATGTCCAAGAACACCTTCATAGCCTTAAAATTGAAGGATTTATGCCTTTTCAAATTTGGGATATTTTTAAGGGGTGTATGAAGAAAATAAGGGCTTAAAGCATATTTTTTCCAAATGGGCCTATCATTTTGCAACCCAATCTTCATGATAACATCAAGCACGACCCAATTCAAACATTATCTGATTTTTATAATTTATTTATTATTTATTTGGATTTTATTCTTTAAAATTCATTTTAAATCAAAATAAAATATAAAAAGTGAATATTTATATCAAATATTGGTTTTGGAATGAATCTAATATCATTCAAAACTGATTATGATGTTCCAAATCCATGCAAGGTTCAATTTATAAGGAAATCATTGGATTTTTGAATATTTGAAATGATGAGATTTCTTCATGATAAAGGTATCCAAAAGCCTAAGCAAGACATCAACTTCTTGACCTAATTTCACTCCTTAATAAATAGACAACTCAACCAAGCATTAGGGGACGAAAATTCTGCAGCCAAGAACATAAAGTAAGTTTCAAAATTTCAAGGAAAATCTCACATTCGGATTTTGAGCTAGGGACCATATCAAGACGTTTTGAAGGTTCAAACGTGTTCTTTGAACATCACTAATGCAATCTTGATCATTCACTGCATCCAAAACCTCAAGAATAGCTAAAACCGAATCATATTTTCTCTTGAAACTCAATTTTTCGATTTCGAATATTAATACATAACTAATGAATTTTGTTTGCGTTTTCTAGCTTGAATGTTCCTATAGATGATTTCTGGGTGTTTTCCTTGAAGATTCATGGCCGAAACCATAAGATGTCATTATTAGGGTTTAACCTCCAAATTAGGGTTCTCTAATATAAGCTAATTAAATGAATTTTATTGACGTGATTGAATCGTACAAGTTATGGAGATCATTTTGGTATAATCAACTTCAAGAATTGTTGTGTGTTGTATGCTATTTGAAGATGAAGTTCATGGCGCCATTCTGATTTTTAAAATTTATGTTTAATATTTATTCGTTTGTTTCTATTATATGTCAACTAATGACTGCCAGCCCAGTGGCCAGAGCATACGCGCGTGAGCATAAGGACCAGGGTTCAAACCTGGGTGAGACCATTCTTTTTCTCATTTTTTTTCAATATTTAACATGTTTATTATATAATTACTTGTTGTCGTTTATTAGAAGACGCACCCCATGTGGCTTAATGGTAAGGAGACTGGCTTGGCATGCGTGAGGTCATGTGATCAAATCCTGATTGCAGCAATTTTTTGTTCTTCATTGGAAATTCCTCAAGCTTAAAATATAATGAATATGCTGCCAATTCCTTTCATCAGTGCACGTGCAGCTCAGCTGGTTTTGTGAAACATCCATGAGGTACAGGGCCTGGGTTCAAATCCCAGGTCCCTTCATTTTGGCTATTTGTTTCCTTTTCTTTGTTTTTTTAATTTTATACTATTTTGTTTTCTTTTTCTAAATAAACTATAAATCAATAATTAAATATTAACTATTAATTTAAACTCTCAAATATTTTTTTAAAAAAACTAATCTTTATCTTAATTGTTTTTTTATATATAATAATAATTTTGTAAATAAAATCTAATTAGCCATTTTTTTCTTCTAATTAAATAATAATGATAAATGTAGTATTTTTTTTTTCATAATTCATAATTAACTTAATAATTTATTATTTTCTTTATTACTTTTATTTATTTTGTAAATAACTAACTTAATATTTTTTTTATAACTCTTTTTTATTTTATAATTGGTATATTAATATTTTTTTAATATAACATTAAATTCTTTTATTATTACTAATTTATTTTAAACTCATATTTTTCTAATAACTTCTAAAAAAATCTAACTTGTCTAACCTAAAATAATTTCTTTTAAAATTCTAATCTTTTTATTATTACTTTATTATTATTATTGTTTTTATTATTGCTTTATTACCATTGTTTATTTATTATTTTATTATTATTGCTTTATAATTCATTTTTATCCGATTATTATGTATCTGCTAAAGCCTTGTAATAACTCATAGATTTATTTTTCCATCTTTATTTTTCTTTGTAAATATTTAACTGCGTGGTTAGTAAATAGGGAGTGACAACCTAATTGATATTAATATGGACTTAGAAAATTAATTAAAAAGATAAAATATTTGAAAATAAATCATTCACACACGTAAGTCGATCTAAGATCGCCATCTACAATTCCTAGGGTATTCCTCTTGGTTGCCTTTAAATATGGTCAAGTCCCTTGAAAATGAGGTGTCTTAAGCAAAAGTCCCTCCATAAATAAATCATCTAGTCCCTCCCAGATTTAAAAGATCAAGTCCCTACGATGTTGCCTACAATAATGATCTTGTCCCTTCGGTAAAAGATGATAGTCCCTCCCAAGTTGCTAAGACACCCTCTAGTTTCCTTCATTGACCGTACGATGACCCTACGCTTGTCCCTAAATAAAATCCAAGGTAATGACTACCTATTCCTTAATAATAGGGACAATCTTACCCTTGAAAGAACATACAAGAACATGAAAGACTAGTTTAGGGTAGGTACCTCTTAGTTACTTGCTCACATCTTAAAATTACTTTTTACACCTCACTTTCTTAAACATTTTTCAAAACAAGGCTTTGTATACATCCATACGAGGATCATTACAAAGTACTTAAGAGGTGCTTGAATCACAAACCCTAATTTGGGTGCTTTGCATAAGAGCTTTGCCTCGTCCTGAGATCTCTGATGATCATGCAACCTTCTGAGCTTTTGTCAATGGACTTGATCTTGTAAATGGAGTTTAGACTCACCATAGAACTTGTACAAACTCATTGGGACCCTTGGCATGGCTTGAAAGGCTTCAGGGAACTCCACAGATGACCATATGCTTGATGCTAGGACATGGGGGATGTTATGCTTCATCTTTCCATGATATGATGCTAAGAAAATGATATGAGTATGATGAATATGATGTGATATGATGCTTAAAATGAAGAGGGAAAATTTGGGGTGTTACAGTGTTGATTCAAGCTCCAAGAAGTTATGAAATGTGATCCTTAGGGCATGTATGTGAAGCTGTGATAGGTCAGAAGAGTTGTTGTGGGCTATGCTGATTGGTATGGCCTCATTTGCAAAAAGTCAAGGTTGTGTGTACTATGGGCATGGGTCATGGAAGGAGTGGTTGCAAGGAATGTCTGGCCTCAGTTGGCTTTGTGGGAGGCCTTTGGATCATAAGATTGCATCTGGATGGCTTGGAGGGAAAGATCCAAGTGGTTTTGCAACTTTTTGCATTTTGCCCCCTTTGAATTATCTTGTGATGCAAGGCATGAAATGTTGTGGTTCCTTGGGCAATTCTGATCTAAATGAGTTGCACTATGATGGTATGATGTTTAGAGATGCGTTAGAGGTCAAGAAATGGCTTGGCATGAGAAATTGCAAAATTCCCTCTTTGGCACGAAAGTGAAAATTATGGGAATTTTGCCAAATTTTAAGGATCATAACTTGAGTTCCATAATGAATTAGAACATGTTCTTGTACTTTTTGAAAAGGGAAAGACTTAATCTACAACTTTCATGACCAAGAATTTTTCATTTGAAGCATTTTTGATTAAGAAAGAGGAGGTTGAAGAACTTTCCCAAAATGGAAAGTTTTCATTACAAGTCATTTCCATTTTTGGCAACTTTTCAAATGGCTCAAAATTCTTCAATCTTGTGAACTTCCAACCACTTATAAGATCAAATAAAGATAATATAACTTCAATTTGATGAAAATAACCCTTTGGTTCCATTGTTGGGGGCCTCAGATGCCCTGATTTTGACTTAACTTGCTCAAGAAGTTACCCACTAAACAGATGACTTCCACAATGAATTTCTTCATCAAACTTGGTACACATGATACTTATAACATCTTAAGAACATTAGAAACAAGAATGGCTCAAAAATTTGGAGTTGAGGCCTCTGAAACCAAAACCCTAATTTTGGTCATCTGTGTAGTGAAAACCCTAGCTCTGCTTCCATGCTTTTCCAGTTCTTGTGATTTCTTGACTTCCTTGAACTTTGAGAGGCACAATATGATGATAGAACACACATGGAACCTCTTGGAATGCTTTAAGACCTTTGGGGTGGCTCAGATGGAATCTTGGATTGCTCATATCACAAACCCTAGATGCAGATGAACTTGAACTATGCAGATGAAATATATGCAATATGAGATGTGGTATGCTTATGCTTATGCAAATATGAAAGATCACAAGCCATGGTGTGATATGAGTGAGGGCAAATTTGGGGTGTTTATAGCTGCCCCTATTCAAGCATGAGTTAGCTATGCAGGATGTAAGCGCCTGGCTTAACAGACAAACAAGATAACCTGTGGTTGAATACCAAAGACAGTCCAAAATTTGCACTCACTGGATAAAAGAAGAAAAGGGATATAAATTGTAAAAGAAAATATAGTATAATTATCAAATGAAGGCGATGGAGGACGACCATCGAGCAGAGGACGAATGCTGGGGAGAAAGCGGTAAGTAAAGCAATGACGGGGACGACCGACAAGCTGGGGAGATAAAGAGACCACGACGGGGACGACCATCGGGTAAAGAAACAAGATTCTCTGGGGATTAAAGTAAAGTCAATGATAGGGACGGCCACCAGGTTTGCAAAGTACAGTAAACAACGATGGGGACGGCCATCAGTTTAAAGAATAAATGAAATGTTGATGAGGGACGGTCACCAAAGGCGAAGGACGATCACCTAGCAGGGAACAACTGTTTTTTTATCACGACATAGGACGAATGTCGGATAGAAAGGGTCGACGATGGGGACGGCCATCAGATAAGCATGATGAAGGACGATCATCAAGAGGTGAAGGACGATCACCTAGCAGGGTACGACTGCTCTCGAGGTTTATCACGACATAGGACGAATGCCGGATAACAAAATCAATGATGGGGACGGCCATCGGATAAATGATGAAGGACGATCATCAAGAGGTGAAGGACGATCACCTAGCAGGGGACGGCTGCTAAATATCACGACATAGGACGAATGTCGGATAGAAAAGGGTTCCAATAATGGAGATTCTGCTGGGGAAAGGATGAGGGACGGTCATCCAAAGGTGAAGGACGATCACCCGGCAGGGTACGGCTGCCGAAAGTATCACGACATAGGACGAATGTCAAATATGAGAAAGTTGTTTTGTTGGTGACATACTGGGGAACGGTAAACACGAACGAGTGTTCACGCTCAAGAATAAAAAGTATAAGTGTTTGATACTATGTATAGATTAAAGATGCGGACGAGCATCCTTAGGACCATAATACGGACGAGTATCGGTAGAAACAAACGCTGACGCGTGTTCAGAGATGATGATACAGACGAGTACCAACTGGTTAACAAAGAACACGGACGAGTGTCGAATCTATTGAGGAGTGTATATAAACAAGATACAGACGAGTATCAAAGACTTCTGTGTAAGTATGAGTGTTGGTTTGTTGGCTAAGTATGAGCAAGACACGAACGAGTGTTCAACTTGCTGGGGAATGTATGTCACGGACGAGTGTCAAATATGTATAAGTTGTGAACAAATATTTGTATGTGAGAGTGTAAAAAGGTGTTATGGTGACCTGTGGGGATAGGATGACACGGACGGGTGTCGAAGGGAGTGTTATGAACAAGTGTTTTAGCAATCATTTTGGGGAAGGATGACACGGACAAGTGTCAAACGGGTATGTATAGGTATCTGTATTCGAGAGTGCAAAGGGGATGCTTTGGCTTTTATCTGTCGGGAACAGTATGACACGGACGAGTGTCAACAATGGTATATATGAATAGGCATTTGTGTTGGAGAGTGCAAAGGGGACGCTTTGACTTTTATTTGCAGGGGCTGTGAGTTTTTATATACATGGCTGATGAAATACTTGATGGTGATTGCAGGTGACTGGCTCGAACCTGGCTTGTGATCGTGCAAATGTTTAATTTTTGCCGTAATGCTCCGTATTAGACGGAATGCTACGCTTATTTGGGGAATATGATTCAAATGCTATGATTATGCAAAAGAGAAACCGATCCGGGATTCGGATCCCGCTGAAAACAAAATCTCTGGCGGATCTGCTTGGAGGGATATCCCAGCTGGGGAAGGGATCATTGGTGGTGAAATACTTGATGGTGATTGCAGGTGACTGGCTCGAACCTGGCTTGTGATCGTGCAAATGTTTAATTTTTGCCGTAATGCTCCGTATTAGACGGAATGCTACGCTTATTTGGGGAATATGATTCAAATGCTATGATTATGCAAAAGAGAAACCGATCCGGGATTCGGATCCCGCTGAAAACAAAATCTCTGGCGGATCTGCTTGGAGGGATATCCCAGCTGGGGAAGGGATCATTGGTAGATCTGTTAGGAAATATAGCTCTTCTTGGGGAAATAGATCATTGATAGATCTATCCTGTAAGGAGAACTCAGCTGGGGAGAAGGAAGCTTTCGTCACTTTGTTGTGCAAGAGTTTCATGCATTGCTTTTCTGGGGAGGGAATGGAAACTTCTGTGGGGAGATAGGCTGGGGATGCTCCTGTTGAGTAGACTTATGCTGTGGATGAGGAGGCTTTGACAACTCCGCTGGGGGAAAGCATTTCAGATATTGCTTGAGGAGGAGGTATGATGGGGAAGTGATGCTTGGCATGCCCCATGCTGCGTATTGAATACCTGCAACCTGTTAAGACAAAGAAACGCACAAGCATCCCGAGGTATCCCTTACCGGATTCTGTCATAGGAGTTAGATATTCCTGAAAGTAAATATATTTCCTGCAAGCATTTATTAAGAATGGCTCATTTGTTCTATGCAAGCACTTTATCATGAATATTGGACATTTTGCAAACGGAACAAAAATGTACAAAAAGAGATGTGACTGAAAATTCTGATTTTATTAATCTGGGGGCCCTGAATTGGCAAATACAGTCAAAGAAACAAATCCCCTGGAATGAGGAGATTGCTACAAATTGAGAAAATAAAAGTGTTGGCAATGTTGACGAAGCTCCAGTGAGCTTCCTTTGATATGACCTATATGACCTTGATGTTCTTCTCATCTTGATTTCTGAAGAAGGTTGATTATGACTGATGCTTTTATCCTTTCAAAGCTTGCCGTGTTGTGAAAAAAAATACAGACGAATTCAGAATGCAGTTGTTCGCTTATTCCCTGATTTTGCGTGGATCGCCCTTTCGGGTTTTCAATCCACCGGGATACCCATTTTTGCCTGAGCTGTCCAATGCAGCTTTTCAACTCAGCGGGTGTACACATTTTTTTTATAATTTTCCCTTATTTTTGCCCGAGTCTTTGATTCTGTTTTTGACTCGCCGGGATGCCCTATTTTTGCCTGGACTTACATTCTGTTTTTATGTCCAGCAGGTCATTTTATGCGAAGTATTTTTTAACTGCATCTGAATTTACAGGGGATAAGAAATATTCACCATCCATAGTAGAGAGCATCAATGCTCCACCAGAGAAGACCTTCTTTACTATGAATGGACCATCGTAGTTTGGAGTCCACTTGCCCCTATGGTCTGTATGAGGAGGAAGGAGTCTTTTCAGCACAAGATCTCCCACTTGGTATTCCCGAAGCCTGACTTTCTGATCAAATGCTTTCTTCATTCTTTTCTGATATATCTACCCATGAAAATTTGCAGCTAATCTCTTTTCTTCGATCAGATTCAATTGATTGTATCAAGACCGGACCCATTCTGCTTCGTCCAGCTTTACATCCATCATTACTCGTAAGGAGGGTAGCTCAACTTCAACAGGTAGGACTGCCTCCATACCATACACAAGTTGATAAGGTGTTTCCCCAGTAGACGTTCTGATTGAGGTACGATACCCATGCAAAGCAAATAGTAGCATTTCATGCCAGTCTTTGTATGTAACCACCATCTTTTGCACAATCTTCTTAGTGTTTTTGTTAGCTGCCTCAACAATGCCATTCATATTTGGCCTGTAAGGAAAAAAGTTGTGATGTTGGATTTTGAAGTCCCGGCACAGTTCTGCCATCATTTTGTTGTTCAAATTGGAACCATTATCAGTAATGAATCGCTCGGGAACTCCATATCGACATATGATATCTCTTTTAAGGAATCTGGCTACCACTTGTCTGGTGACGTTTGCATACGAAGCTGCTTCAACCCATTTGGTGAAGTAATCAATGGCTACCAGGATGAATTTGTGGCCATTTGAAGCAGTCGGTTCGATCTTTCCAATCATGTCAATGCCCCACATAGCAAAGGGCCAAGGTGAAGACATCACGTTCAAAGGATTTGGAGGCACATGTACTATATCTGCATAGATCTGGCATTTGTGGTATTTCCTAGTATAAGCACAACAGTCTGCATCCATTGTAATCCAGTATTAACCTGATCTTAACAATTTCTTAGCCATTGCATGTCCTCCAGCATGGGTACCGAACGATCCTTCATGCACCTCATGCATCAGCAAGTCTGCTTCTTTCTTATCAACACATCTGAGTAGAACCATGTCAAAGTTTCGCTTGTATAATGAACCATCAGCATTTAGGAAGAAACTACCAGCCAACCTTCTCAATGTCTTCTTATCATTAGATGATGCCCCAGGTGGGTATATGTCTGATTCTCTAAGAAGCATTTGATGTCATGGAACCAAGGCTTGACATCTTTAGCAATGTCCACGGAGAGTACCTATGCGGGTCGGTCTAGTCTGGATACCGAAATCCGAGGCACATAATTGGCAGTTTGAACCTTGATCATGGAGGAAATGGTAGCTAGAGCATCTGCAAACTGATTTTCGTCTCGAGGGATATACTCAAGTTTGACTGTTGTGAAGAAAGTCAATAATCTCCTCGTATAGTCACGGTATGGAATCAGATGCTCCTGGTGAGTGTACCATTTTCCGTTGGTCTGATTGACCACCAAAGCTGAATCTCCGAATACAATTAAAATCTTAATCCTGAGGTCAATGGCTTCCTCAAGACCCATGATACACGCCTCGTATTCAACTTCATTGTTAGTGCAGGCAAATGTGAGTTTTGCCGAGAAAGGCATATAAACTCCTTTAGGTGTAATGAGCATTGCACCAACACCACGACCATTCATATTGACAGCCCCATCAAACATCATTGTCCATTCTTCTTCTGGGTCAGGCCCTTCAGTGTGAACAGGCTCTTCATGATCTTTTGCTTTTAGGTACATGATGTCTTCATCAGGGAAGTCAAATCTCATGGGCTGGTAATCATCAATGGGTTGCTCAGCTAGATAGCCAGACAGTACACTGCCATTGATGGCCTTTTGAGATGTGTACTGAATGTCATATTTTGTCAGAATCATTTGCCATCTTGCAACCCTTCCGATAAGTGCTGGCTTCTCAAATATGTACTTGACGGGGTCCATTTTTGAGATCAACAAGGTAATGTGAGTCAACATATACTGCCTTAGTCGGCGAGCAGCCCACGCTAAAGCACAACAAGTTTTCTCGAGCAGTGAATAACGCTGTTCACAGTCGGTAAACTTTTTGCTTAGGTAATATATTGCATACTCTTTTCGACCAGACTCGTCATGCTGGCCCAACACACACCCCATTGATCCTTCTAATACTGTCAGGTACATTATTAGAGGTCTTCCTTCAATTGGAGGCATGAGAATTGGAGGTTCTTGCAGGTACTCCTTGATTTTGTCAAAGGCCTTCTGACAATCTTCGTTCCACCTGACCGTTTGTTCCTTTCTTAAAAATTTGAACAAGGGTTCACAAGTTGCAGTAAGATGAGATATGAACCTTGATATGTAGTTCAATCTACCCAAGAACCCCCGAACTTCTTTTTCAGTCCTAGGTGCAGGCATCTCCTGAATGGCTTTGACTTTGTCAGGATCAACTTCAATTCCCTTTTCACTTACGATAAATCTCAGCAACTTACCAGAACGTACCCCGAATGTGCATTTGTTGGGGTTTAGCTTCAGCTGATACCTTCTCAAACGTTTGAACAACTTCAGCAGATTTACCAAATGGTCTTCTTCAGTGAGGGACTTGGCGATCATGTCATCCACGTAGCATTCAATTTTTGTGTGGATCATATCATGGAATAATGTTACCATAGCTCGTTGATAAGTAGCACCGGCATTCTTCAGTCCAAACGGAATTACCTTGTAACAAAATGTGCCCCAAGGTGTGATGAAGGTAGTTTGCTCCATGTCTTTGGGTGACATCCTGATCTGATTATACCCGGAAAATCCATCCATGAAAGAGAATACCGAGAACTGAGTTGTGTTGTTAACCAATACATCAATGTGAGGTAATGGGAAATCATCCTTTGGGCTAGCTCTGTTCAGATCCCGGTAATCCACACACATTCGTACTTTGCCATCCTCCTTAGGCACTAGTACAATATTAGCGACCCACAGCGGGTAACTAGTTACAACAAGGAAACCGAAGTCCCACTGTTTTTATACTTCTTCTTTAATCTTCATGGCCATATCTGGACGAGTACGGCGTAGATTTTGCTTTACTGAAGGGCAATCTTCCTTTAATGGCAGTTTGTGCATAACAATATCTGTATCCAGACCTGGCATATCTTGATAGGACCAAGCAAAGACGTCGATGTATTCTCGAAGCATGTTGATAAGCTGTTCTTTTACTGAAGCTTGCAGATTGGCCCCAATCTTCACTTCTTTCAAATCCTCTTCGGTACCAAGATTAACTGCCTCAACCTCCTCCTGACGAGGAGTAATCACTTTCTCTTCTTGCCTCAAAAACTGGCTAATTCTTCAGGTAAATCATAGTCTTCTTCAACCCTTTCATCTGCTTGATTAATTGGATTGTCGAAGTCATACAAGGTCATAGCAGTGCTGTTGTCGACGCAATCTGGAGGGTAATCTCTGCAAGGGTTGAGATTTGTTTGTTTTAGTGAATAATTTTAATCTTGTTTAGAAAAAGTGAAAATGAAGTTATTTATTTTGAAAACATTGCCATTTTATTTTTTTGTACAAAAGTGAAAAATGAAAAGACAGTGAGTGAAAAAGAGACTTGTTTGCAAAAGATGTCCGATATTCATTGATAATTCTTTTGCACAAAATTACAATATGGCCCTATTACAAAATAAGTCCTGACACCTTGGGCAAGATGCAGGACTTGATGCATGCTGGAAATAAAAGCAGGAAATAATAATTACTCTGCAGGAGTAACCCTTATAATTTCCTAGGAAGACTAGTTAAGGACTTGGTGACCCGGGATCCTTGGACGTATCCAGCTCTCCAGGTTGAGGTCATTTTCCGCCTCGTCTTCCAGGTTGTTAACAACATCTGGGGTGAGCATCCCCCCACTGATGAACTTGGGCTCTCTAGCAGCCTCTGATTGATCTTGTCGAAATGGTTTGTAACCCAAACCGAATTTGTCCTCCTTCTTCTCCACCGGTAGCAGCTTGCCCCAGCCTTGGGCATTTCCATCTTTAACAACCTTTCGGGCTTGCTGATAGGAGACAATTGAAGTACCCATCCTATCCTCCTGGGATGCAGCAAATACTTCAGTCGTCGCCTCATTGACATTCAAAGCTTCGAACCCTTAGCTCATAGTTTCATGGATTTCACCATCCATCTCAATGTATTTGTATGTAGCCAAATGGCTAACAAAGATGTCCTCCTCACCACAGATGGTGATAATCTGTCCTTCCCACTCATATTTCAATTTCTGGTTGTCGCTCCCCCGAAAAGACACCCGGTGTGATGGGGTACAGACGCAAACGATCGGCGAAAGGAGAGAATTAAATGAAGGTGAATAGAGTCGCCAACTAGGCATTTTTATCCCGAAGGAAAGGTAATGTTGCATAAACCTAGAAAAGGATGGATAAGACGGTTGCGAACCAGAGAAACTGAGAAAGGGGGTTGGTTACAACCTGGGAAGGTATTAGCACCCAGATTGTCCGTCGTACTCGACGGGATCAACGCTTGAAAGATTTGTGTTTAAAGGAGTAGTGTCTGTGCTATCTGTGTACAAAAGCTGGAAGAGAATATACAAGTGTCAGTGCAAAAGGTGAAGTGAAAATGCTCAAGAACTGAGGCTTAAAAAGAGTGCTGAAAGAGGGGGAAGACACAGAGACTTTTGTTCGATAACAGTTAAGTTATGCCTACGTATCCTCTCGTGCAATGAGGAAGTCAGAACACCATCGTTCGACTCAAAGAGACTGAAAGATAAATTTGACTGTGAACTACTTGCTTGTCTATGCTCAAGTGTATGACTCGTCTGGCTCGAGTGCTAACTGTCTTGCATTAGACGGAAGAAGCAAGTTCTCGTTTGTGAATGAGTGTGATGAGAAAAGAATCCCAGAGGAGACGATTATTGTTTGTTTTTGTGTTTTCAATCTTTTATTGTTTTTGGTGTTTGTCATAAGTTAATGAGCTTAAGCCTAAATCAAGGGTTAGTAAATTCATTATATCCTCCCTTTGATTAGGGATAATGAGAATACTTTAAGTATGAGATAAACATCTCAACTTAATTACCATGATGATGTAGGATTAAGATCATTAACCTACTTGTGATTATTTAGATGTTTTTGGGTTTTTGTTTAGTGTTAATTAATGAGTTTAAGCCATAATCAAGGATTAGTGAACTCATTACTGTAATACCTCAAAATTTGCCCTCATTCATTTTTGCCCTAACTGGCTTATTGCTTCTCATTCATCTGCATTTCTCATTAGGTCATTAACATCATAATCATGCATTTCATGAGCTTCTAAGGCATGGGACCAGAGCATTCTCTGGTGATTTGAGTCTTCCTATACAGAGGTGATTTGTCTGGTTATTGCACTTGAGATAAGATAAAGGTTGAGCTCACCTCATCATAGGCACGTTCTTATGATGAAGTTCATCAAGTATCCAAGTTATCTTCTTCAAGATTTCTCAGGAGTGTCTGATGCTTAGGGCATTATTCATGTTAACAACTCAAGCTATTTGCTTCATCGGGGAACACTCAATACAAGTTGTTCAAGGATTCTTATCTCTGGCATGGTTTTGTTGATGTTAAGTAATGGGGACTGAGTTTCAGGGTTTCACGTCAAAGGTATCATGATGTTCATGGTATAGGAGATCTAATGGTGGACTCATAAGAGAAGCAAGTTATCATGGTTCTCTCGGTTGCTTGTTGAAGTTTATCGAAGTTTGGGGTTTCATTAAGAATAAGTTGGATTTGGGTTGGAAGATTGTGTTAAGATGTTAAGATTGATTATGCAAGCCATTTGGAATCCAAGACACATCTATGTTTACCATCTTTATTTTCTCTAGCCATTTTTCTATAATCTGTAAAACCATATCTCAAATATTTCTTCTTCTTGTTACCATTAAGATTACCATTCATAACCATTTTTCAAGCCCATTATCCATAAACCATTTTTTTCTAATCTATTTCCTCATCTCTATTTCGTCCATATTTTCATTGTCCATTGTGAAAATCCATTTAATACCCAATTTTCTAATTCAAGCCATTATCCAAATATGCACTTCTTATCCACATCATAAACATTTAAAAATAATGGCCTTTTTTAGGTTCTTGAGTCATATATATCAGCTTTGAAGGCCCAACACAAAGAAAAAAGAAAGAAGAAAAGTTGGAACAATTTGAAGGTATCAAAACTCAAATTTCAAAATTCATAATTCCAAATACATTTTTCTCTTTTCTTTAACCCAAGTAATCAAACCTGTAAGTTTCATCAACCACAATTCAAAATGGCAAAAAAAAAATCAATTATAAAATGGAAATAACAAAAATTCAGAAACAGTGTCAAAGTTACATGGACAATTGAACATTGAGAGTTCTACATCAGCTTTACATGTTAAGGTTCCTCTAAATCCTACAAAAATATATTCTAAGAGTTTGATTGGAAGTTGAAAATGCATTCCAAAGTCGCCATTTTCAACCGTCTGCGAACTTCACTAATCTTCATCCATCCTTCATCTTGAATCCGACTTCATCAACCTTCAAAACATCAGTTACAATCTCTCCAGCTCCTTCGATCTTCATTGAACCTGCAACAGCAGAACCTGCAAATCCAAGAACAATTGTAATAAGAATTCAACAGTAACTCATAGATTAAGTATAACAAACTGGTAACAGAAAAATGCTACACACTCTAAAAATAATCTTCATCAACCAAAATCATTCAGCTTCAATCTTCAAGAACCTTCATCCATTTTCACCTATCTCCAACCTTGACAAAACTGCAACCGCAACCATCCTCAACTCTATTCATCCATCAGAACTTTCATCCTCTTGTCGTTTTCATACGAATCCTGCAGAGTAATAACAAATTCAGAATCAACATCACAATAAGAAGTCAGAACAATGTTGCATTTTGAACTGTTTCTCGCAATCAATAATGGACCAAGTTGAGGGCTTTCCTTTGAAATCTAACATTTTCAGAGTTCAGGGCATCTCTTAAAACTGCCAGCCGAAATGTAGTGATACCGGGCTTTTGTGTCGGACTCGATAGTGCGTCCAAAGATTTGGCTCAAGAATTGACATCAAGATATGGCACAAATGGCTCAAAGCCATTCACTTTCGTAACTTGCATCACAAGAAAAAAAAACTCATTGGTAATCCGCATAAGAGTTTGGGTAGAAAAAAGAAAGGATAATAGGATTCTTTTTCGCAAGTAGAAAATCAGTCACATTCGTGACGAATTCTCGGTTATGTAAAAGCTGGGACAGAAAATGAAGAAGAAAAGTTCAGTTGAAATAAAGTCTTACGATCTTTTTTTCGTAACTCTGTTAATTCAGTGTTGGCCTATAATCAAAAAAAGGGGATCAACGAGAAAATTCGAAATTGAATCTGACTGTCAAAGCAGAATCCGACCTGCATAACAGAATTTCATCAAATCAGTTCATAACAGAATCAGAAAACAAAGTGATGCTAAATAACACATAACTGAATCATAACAGAAAATCTAACCGAATTCTACTTGAGAAAGTTCCAGAACCAGCCTTGATATTCATTCCCTATAAAGCAATCATTCTTCATAACTTCAGTTTCTTCTTGAACAATCCTTCCCACAATCTTCAATCTCCTTCACCATTTTTCTTTTTCTCCAACCTTCTTCTTCCTCACAATTTCCTCAATTCTTCGCAACTTCTTCACAATTTTCAATTCTTCTCCATAACTTCACATCCCTCAACCATTCCTTTTCTTCCCTCAATCATCCCCTCAAAAACAATTCTTCATCAACCTCACCAATTCTTCATCAACTTCATCACTCTTCATCGAGATCCATCTTCATCCCCTGCATCAACACCATCCATTTCACCATAACAGCGCTCCTCACTGCATCTTCATCTCCAACTCAGAGCCGTCATCCTCAATTCTTTGAATTCCTCCATCCGCGGATCCGAGAGCAAACCTGCAAAATACAATAATCAGCAAGCAAATCGAATCAAGCCTTATTCACAGACTCGAGAAGATCGCGGCAGCGCGATTCAAGAGCAAAAGTATATCAGCAACTGATGAAGCAAGAACGTGCAGAAGTAGATGAAGAACCGAACCGAGTCAAGACCGCGAAAAATACTCATACCTGAAGCGGTGAATTTAGATTCAGCTTCAAAGCACCATCGTCGAAGCTCTGTTTTGTCATCACCGATCAACTTCAATCATATTCCCGGTTCGATTTCTTCCGTCTTTCTTCATAACGCGTCATCATCCCATGGATTCCGCTCTCGCAAAGTAACCACCGTACGCCACTCGGCTCGATTAACAGGTGCACAAGATTCTGAAATTTGGTTGAGCTTTATATTGTATGATATTGTTTAGATTGGTTATGGATTTATCCTTAGGGCCCGTAGTAAGGTTAAGAAGGTGCAAGTTGGTGATGGCAGTGGAGAAGACAATAGACGGTGGAGTTTTGTGTGAAGAGGGTTAGGTTAGGCGAAGGTGGCGAGACGGTGAAGAAGGAGGTGTTGTTGAGATTGAAGAAGGCTAGGTTTAGGTGCAACGGTGATTGGAGTGAGGTTAGAAGAAGGTGATGAGACGAAGGTGACAGAGAGAAGAAGGTGATGAGACGAGGGTGGCGGCGGAAGAAGATAGGGGAGATGATTTAGGGTTAGAATTTTCTCCCCAACCCCTTTTGTCATGTCGTTTTAATTTTTTGATTAGGAGGATGGTTAGTATAATTTAATATGAATTAGGGAAATATCTTGGAAACTTAAAGACAATTAAAAAAGGCATAATCCCATGTTTAATTCTCATTAATTGTTTTATGGTGTCGTTAGAGATAAGGATGGTGATCCTTTGGTATTTTTCAGCCATACCGGCGGTGACACTTGTCACCGTCCGGTTGGCTCTTCCCTTTCTGCTATCCGCACCCTCCTCTAAGTGCATAGTAATAAGAAAAAACTGAAATTCGCTTATTGCACCTCCTTGGCTTCTATGCGAAAATGGGCTTTCATTTTTGCTTTTCAAACCCCCGTATTAAGCCCATTTAGAAAATAGTATAAAAATCTGCTTATTGCACCTCCCTGACTTCCATACGAATTGGGCCTCATACCCTTTTACTATTAGCACCCTGTTTTAGGTCCAGTTCTGAAATTGACTTAAAAATATCACTTCTAGCACCCCTTTCTTTATTTCTATTTCTTTTAGATTTTTTTTTGTTTCATATAGTTTAGAAATAATTCACTAAAAAATAGCAAAATGACTAGAAAAATTCCATAAAAAATTAGGTAGATTTTTAATTCACATTAGAAATAATTGACACTTTATTTTTCTATTTTTTCTTTATTTTTGATTTTATATTGGATTTTTCATGTAATTAGTTTTATAGATTTTCTTCAATTGTACCTAAATTTGTAGATTTTATATTTTGATCTTCCAGTAACTTTTTTTGCCCATTCTTTTTACTGTAGTTAGAGGACTCATAGTAGTACTTAGGATAATTTTAGTGGATTTTTTTAGCTCATTTTATCTTAGGTTTAGAGGCTTAATCCTTAGAAATTAGTGAATAATTCTTAGGCAAAAATAAACAATTTTTAGGCATAGTAAAAATTTTGATTCTTTAGAATTCCTTTTAGCACAATATTATAGATAATCTTAGGACCCCATAGATTAATTTTCATAATTTTTCCAGAAGTTTTGATATTTTTTAGAATATTAATTCTTAGGCTTTATGCATATAATTTTCCATTAGTTTAGGCCATGGAACTTAAATAAAAAAAATAGTTTAGTTTAGATTTAGTTTTAGAATTTAATGTGGACTTAGGCTAGTTTAGACTTTGTTTTGTTAGAAGAAGAAATATTAGGTAGGACTTTGGTTTAGAATTTAGGCTTAGGTTTCTTTTTAATTAGGATTAGAATAAAAATAAATAGGACTATTTTAATTCATGTTTTTATTTGAATTGTCTTTGAATTCTAGCTAGTCATTTACTTTCAATATTTTTTGTATGTTGATTAATTCTCCATTTGTTTTAGGTTTTCCCTTAGCTTTAGAATCAACTTATCTTCCTTAGGAAGTAAGTTGTATTCTATTAGTTTTAGGTGCTTTTCCACTAGGTTTAGAAAACTCCACAAACCATAGGATCTCCCATGTAAATAAATCAATAAAAATTAGGGTGTGTCTTAGTTCCCATTAGATTTTCCCTTTTCCAACTTGAGTCAGTCTTTCTTTCCTCATGAAGAAAATAATAAAACATCTAAAGATAAACCGAACAATCTTGTACGACACGAGACTTTGTTGCGGAGTGTTTATACGCGTCCTGTTTCGGGGCGAGGTATAGATGCTTCCCGCGATGGATATGTCTTAGTACAAGACCGTTCACAAACAAATTCAAAATACTTCTCTTAAAAGACAAAAAAACAAATAACAAGCGACTATCCTGCGGGAACTTCTCTTCTCATCTCATTCACTCACAACGCGAACTTGCGACGACTTGTCTCGCATGCAAGACGGTAAACGCACTCGTACCAGACGAGCCTGCAACACCTGAGCATAGACATACATAGTTCCAGCCATAAAAAACACAAACAAATAGTTCCCGCCTTAGTTAGGCGAACTACGTCGACTCTGATCCTCATGATCCCGATGAGGTACGTAGGCAGCGGGGTAGGGCCTGTTCGAGCACATTCTTTATTTTCCCTACATTTCCCCTTTTCTTTCCATTTTCTTATTTCAGCTTCCTTTCTCATTTCCATTCCCTTTGTTCCAGTTAGCGGTTTTATTCAGCAACAGTTATTTTTCTCACCTTTTGAAACAAAACAAGCAAGCGTGGATCCTGTCGGGTACGGCGGACGGATTGGGGTGCTAATACCTTCTCAAGTCGTAACCGACTCCCGAACTCAAATCTTTGGTTCGCAGGACCTCGTCCTTTCCTTCTTCCTCAGGTTTGTGCAACATTACCTTTCCCTTTCTTTCAGGATAAAAATGTCTGGCTGGCAACTCTACCTTTTCCGCGCCACTTTCGCGTTTGTACTAGGATGAAAATCCCGGGAGCGACAATTACACCATCCTAATAGAAGGATAATAGATGAGCACACTTAAGCTGAAGAAGATACCTCAACTTAATCCATGGTTAGGGATTAACCTCATGACAAAACAAACCTTTATTAAAGTGGATTTTAATTAAAGATGAGATTAAGAAGTGAGTTTTATGGTTTGTAAGACAACATGAGGGGGACTTGTCCATTAAACACTAGGGTTAGTCCTTCTTAACCAATAAAGGAAGAATTAGAACCCAGATGTAAGGCCCAAGTTACAAGTTAATGTCTTAGTGATTATTAGATGAATTGATTAAGAGGTTTAAACAAATTAAGGGTTTAACACTTAGGATTAAAGTTATATACTCCATCCTAAGAGAAGGATGCAGGCATAACCCTAATTCCAAAGTCCTAAAACCTTAAAGGTTTAGTCTCTAATGATGAGATGAGAAGAGAGACACAAAGAAGACTCAAAGGTAAAAGCTAAAGGGGGACTAATCACAACCCTAATTATTGTCATGCTTGGATGTTCCTATGGTTTTTAAGGCTTTAGAAAGATCTTCAAAGAAGCCACCAATGGAAGAAGCAGATGGAAGGAGGGAGGAGCAGAAGAAGTAAGTTACTTACTTCATTGAAGAAGATAAGTAACTTAGAGAAAGAAAGTGAGAGATGGACATGAATGAGCAAGCCCACTCAAAGACAAATAAAAATGCAGCAAAGATGCATATTAAGAAGATGAAGGGAAATGAGAAGTGAAGGAAAATTCACTTCTCAAGTTAACTTACCACCTGAAAATGTTAGTACAAGGTGCATAAAGAATAAAATGACATGAAAAGATGCATATGTAATGATAAAGAAACAAAACCAGAAGTAAACACATGATGTAAATGATGCTATGACATGATGCAAAAGCATACCAAGTGCAATGGATGATCATACAAGAGAAGGAATGCAAATGAAGCATGTGGGAAGCATGAAAACACATGGATGTTTATAAAATGGAATGGATGTAAAGCATAGCAAATGTATGAATAAATGACCAAGAAATGTTCAAGCAATGTCTTAAGATGTATAAGATGGCATACAAGTGCTTAGAATGTCATGTCAAGTTCATATGTTCATGCAATGCAATGTAAGATGCAAGTAAGGATGCAAAATTAGGGTTACATGAAAGGATGAGATGCAAATGATCAAAACAGAAGCAATTCACATGATAAAAATTTGCAAATGAGTTCAAACAAACCCTAACCCCATATGATATCACACCCCAAAGGAGAAGGCCTAACTTTTAACCTAAAGAAAGTTGTGATTTTTCTAAGTTAACTAGGGTTTTTGGGTACCTTAAAAGGAAAAATGCAAATCAATTTTAAAATGAAAGATAAATTCATGACAAAAATATCCTAGAAACTACATGTTATATGGAAAACAATGCAAAAAGAATCATTATCAAAACCTTCATGGTTAGGCAGAAAAGATTTTTCAAAGTTAGGGTTCTAAAAAGGGAATTTTATGAACCCTAAATTCAAAGAAAATGTCAAAGTATGATCAAAACCAAAAAGAAATTTGTATGAATGGTTTGACAATGTTTCTAAATATCTTGAGGTGCAATGTGAATTTTTTTGTGATTTTTAGAAACCTAAATGGTATTTTAATTAATTATTTTCCATTAATTAATTAAAATAAACATTTAAATATTTTTAAAATGCTTTTTTAATGCAAAAAATAAAAATAAAAATGTTTTTGATTGAAGAAAAATATTTGCAACTGAAATGCAGAAAATAATATTTTTGGGATTTTTCTAAGTATTTTAAAATATTTATGCAAGAAAATACAATTTAAATGAAATAAAAATGAATTAAATGAAAGTATGACAATCTGATGGATGAGATTTAAACTGGAGGGGAGACCATTGACCAACGCGCAAATCAAAGGTTGAGATTCATTCTAACTTAATTAAATTAAATTGAATTAATTAATTAAAGATTAGGGTTAATGAGGGATCTGGACCATACAAATACGCGCGAGAGACATCATCCAAGGGCCAGAATTCAAACTTCCTTAATTACGTAGATTAAACCCTAATCAGTCTCAGGTGGCCGGAGAAGACTTCCGGTCGTCTTCTCCGGCGAGACCAAACTACAAACTTTTTCCCTAGGCCATTTCAGGAGCTCTAAAGCTCCAGATCAAATCCCCAAACCTTCCCCAGCAAGAATCAACCCTCAAAATCAATTTCTAATGCATTATGAACAAGATACGAATCAAAACTCAAAAATGGAAAAACATTCAGACAACCATGAAATACTCAATACGCAACCATTTTCAAAACCAACAAGTGCAGTGTGATTAGTGAAGCATATAGATCATTTCTATAACATAAAAATCAAGTTCTGGAAAATTTGTTCTTGAGGTATACCTGAGATGAAGCTTTTCAGTTTGGCACTTTCTGGACCTCTCTCTTGTACAAATAGCCTCCACTTGATCCACTGATGATGTTGCAAGGCTTGGAAGGAGTTGAAATGAGCTGGTTTGAGAGATTGTAGCTCAACTGCACTGAAATCGTGTTTTACGTTTGTGGGGTTTCAGGCTTGTTTAATGGCTGGGAAATGTTCTATTGATGATGGTGAGTTGAATGGTGAAGTTTTTTTGAGGTTTGAGTGGATGAGCAGAGAGAATCGAAAGCTTGAAGGTTGAGGGTGATTTTGTGAAACTTGGCTTATGAGAGGTTCTGAGCTCCAAGTTTAGGTGAATTGGCTTGCTTTTGGTCCACATAACAAGTCCCAATTGCAAAAAGTCAACAACTTGTGTACTTGAGGTATGGGCTTGTGCAGCAGCTTTTCAAGGGCATGTCTGGCCTCAGCTTGGTTCAAGGAGAGCCATGGGATTGAAATTATGCAGCTGGATGGCTTAGAGGCAAAGATTTCATAGGTTTTGCAAGTGTTATGTAATTTTCCCCTTTTGTGATTTCTTGTGATGCAATCCATGAAAGTAAGTGATTCTTTGGGCAATTCTGATCACAATGCAATATACTATGTTTGTATGATGCTTAGAGAGGCATTAGAGGTCACAAAATGACTTGGCAAGGGGTTTTGCATAAAATCCTCTTTGGTGTGAATGTGAAAATTATAGGATTTTTGCCAACTTTGCAAGGCCATAACTTGAGTTCCACAATGAATTAGAACATGTTCTTGTACTTTTTTAAAAGGGAATGATCCAATCTACAACTTTCATGACCAACAATTTTTCATTTGAAGCATTTTTGGTTGAGAAAGAGGAGGTTGAAGAACTTTCCCAAAATGGAAAGTTTCCATTACAAGTCATTTCCATTTTTGGCAACTTTTGGTTTAGCTCAAATTTCTTCAATTTTGTGAACTTCCAAGAACTTCAATGATCAAATAAAGATCATATAACTTAAATTTGATGAAAATACCACTTTGGTTCCATTGTTGGGGGCCTCAGATGCCCTGATTTTGCTCTGACTTGCTCAAGAAGTTACCCAGTGAACAGATGACTTCCACAATCAATTTCTTCATCAAACTTGGTACACATGATAATTATAACATATTGAGACTATTAGAAATAAGAATGACCAAAAAATTTGGAGTTATGGCCTCTGAAACCAAAACCCTAATTTCAAGTCATCTGTGCAGTGATACCCTAGCTCTGCTTCCATGCCTTGCCAGTTCTTGTGATTCTTGACTTCCTTGATCTTTGAGGGATATAATATGATGATAGAACACACATGAACCCTCTTGGAATGATTGGAGACCTTTGGAGTGGCTCAGATGGATCCTTGGATTGCTCAAATCACAAACCCTAGATGCAGATGAACTTGAACCATGCAGATGAAACAAATATGCAATATGAGATGGTATGCTTAAACTAATGCAAATATGGAAGATCACAAGCCATGGTGTGAAATTATTGAGGGAAAATTTGGGGTGTTTAAACTGGTGAAGGGTCGAAGTAACTGCGCCAACAGTGTGAATCCATGGTCAACCCAATAAACAGCTGTAGGCCGGCTGTATGTCCATCACATAGAAAGTAGTCTCAAAGGTCTGCGGACCGATTATCACAGGCAGCTCCACCTCTCCAAGAACAGACCTTTTGGAGCCATCAAAAGCTCTGACCACCAGATTGCTTGGTCGGAGAGCTAATCCATCATATTCGAGCTTGACAAGAGCTTTCTTCGGTAAGACATTGAGTGAGGACCCAGTGTCTACAAGAACATGAGAGAGTACATCCCCCTTGCACTCCAGGGTTATGTGCAAAGCTTTGTTATGGTGACTTCCTTCTGTTGTTAAATCAGCATTGGTGAAACCTAGCCCATTGCTAGTATTGACATTAGACACCACCGTTTCAACCTGATTTACTGTGATCTCTTCCGGCACGTAGGCAGCGTGCAGGACTTTAAGTAGCGCATCCCGATGAGCTTCGGAACACAACAGCAGGGATAATATAGAGATCTTAGAAGGAGTCTGGTGGAGCTGATCTACAACTTTGTAGTCACTTCTTTTAATTATCCTCATAAACTCATCCACATCCGGATCAAATGATGATTTATGAGTCTCTTTGGGTGCAGATTCTTCTGGTGTGTCGCTCCCGACAAATGACACCGGGTCATATGAAGGTACAGACGCGAACGGTCGGCGAAGGGAACAGTGAGAACACACAGCCGTGAACTCACTGGAGATGAAAAGAGTCGCCAGCTAGGCATTTTTATCCCGGAGGAAAGGTAATACTGCATAGACCTAGAAAAAGATACGGATAAGACGGTTGCGAACCAGAGAGACTGAGAAAGGGGGTTGGTTACAACCTGGGAAGGTATTAGCACCCAGATTGTCCGTCGTACTCGACGGGATCCACGCTTGAAAGATTTGTGTTTTAAAGGGGTAGTGTCAGTGCAGTCTGTGTACAAAGTAGCTGGAAAGAATGTACAGGTGTCAGTGTAAAGTGTGTAAGTGATGTGAAGTATGAAAGTGTCAGTGCGAGACCAGGAATAAAATGCTCAAGATCATGAGGCTCAAAGAATAATGCTGGAAGGAGGGGGAATGTACAGAGACTTTTGTTCGATAACTGTTAAGTTATGCCTACGTATCCTCTCGTGCAATGAGGAAGTCAGAACGCCGTAGTTCGACCCAAAGAGACTGAAAGGTGAATTGACTTGTGAACTGCTTATTTTCCTATGCTCAAGTGTATGACCTGTCTGGCTCAGGTGCTAACTGTCTTGCATTAGACGGAAGAAGCAAGTTCTCGTTTGTGAGTGAATGAGATGAGAAAAGAATCCCGGAGGAGACGATTATTGTTTGTTTTTGAGTTTTCAGTCTTTTATTTCTTTTTGGATTTTGTCATAGGATAATGAGCTTAAGTCTAAACCAATGGGTTAGTAAACTCATCACATCTTCCCTCTGATTAGGGGTAATGAGAATACCTTAAGTGTGAAGTCAGATTCTCACACTTAATCACCTTTGGTGTAGGATTAAGATCATTAACCTATTTGTGATTATTTAGATGTTTTTGGTGATTTTTGTTTAGTGTTGAGTAATGAGGTTAAGCCATAATCAAGGATTAAACAGACCCATTACACCATCCTAAAAGAAGGATAATAGATGAGAATGTTTAAGTTGAGAAAAACTCCTCAACTTAATCCATGATTAGGGATTAAACCCATGACAAAACAAGCCTTTATTAAGTGGATTTTATTTAATGATATGATGAAGAAATGTTTTTTATGATTTTGTAAGACAACTTGAGGGGAACTTGTCCATTAACACTAGGGTTAGTCCTTCTTAACCACTTAGGGAAGAATTAGAACCCTAATGCAAGGCCCAAGTTACAAGTGTGATGTCTTGATACTTATTAAATGAATTGATTAAGAGATTTAAACACCTTAAGGGTTTAATACTTAGGATTAAAATTATACACTCCATCCTAAAAGAAGGATACAGGCATAACCCTAATCACAAAGTCTTAGAGCCTTGAGGGTTTAATCTCTGATTATGAGATGAGAAGAGAGACACAAGGAGACATAAAGGTAAGAACTATGGGGGACTAATCAAAACCCTAATTCATTATCATGCTTGGTTGGTCCTAAGGTTTGTGAGGTTTTCAAGAACAATCTTCAATGGAACCACCAGGAAGCAGATGAACAGGATCAAGAGAAGCAAAGTGACTTGCTTCATTCAAGAAGTCAAGTCACTTGAAGGAAGAAAGTGGGAGAAGCAAGAATGAGCAAGCTCAAACTCAAACACATGTATAAATGCAGCATGCTATGCAAGAGAGATGAGAAGAAAAGTTATGAGAAGTGAAGGCAAATTCACTTCTCATGTTTACTTACCACCTGAAATGTTAGAAACAAATGCAATGCAATGCTAAATGAAATGAAATGACATGATGTTAGGCCAAACCAGAAGCATGCACATGATGATTATGATGTTATGAAGTGTTGCAAACATGAGACAAGGCATAGGGATGCTCATACAAAGTCATGGATGCAAATGATGCAAGTTAAGGAACATGAATAAACATGAAATGTCATGAAGCATACAAGACAAATGGCATGGCAAAGATGTAATGCAATGATCAATGATGTTTCATACATGTCTTAAGATGTCAAATGAATCATAAGAATGCACAAAATGCAATGGCAAGTCATGTTATGCAAGGAAATGCAAGAAGGATGCAAGAGAAAGCCCAAATTAGGGTTTATGGATCAAACATCAAACACAAACCAAAAACAGAAGCAAACCCTAAGATAAAAAATGGAAAATGGCACCCAAAGAAACCCTAGACCTATAACAAACCTCTGCCCAAAGGGGAGCTCTCAACTCTCAACCAAACTTAAGATATGAATTTTGCAAGTTATTAGGGTTTTTTAGGGTTCTTATCAAAATAAATGCCAATCAATTGGAAAATGCAAGATCAAATCATGGCCTGTTTAACCTTGAAAATACATGTCAAATGGAAAACAATGCAAAAAGAATCAATGTCTCAACCTTCACCAATAGGCAGAAATGAATTTTTAAACTTGTGATCAAAATAATGCACAAAATGAGATTTAATTCAATGAAGAATTCTTAAAATGCATCAAGATCAAAAAAGAAATTTGGTTTGAAGGTTGGACAATGTTTCTAAATGTCTTAGAACATTTCATGAATTTTTTTGTAATTTTTAAATACTTAAAAGTATTTTTAATTAATTAATTCCCATTAATCAATTAAAAATAATCTTTTAAATATTTAAAAATACTTTTTTAATGATAAAAAATAAAATAAAAATATTTTTGTGTCATAAAAATTAATAAAACCTTAAAGAAAAAGTTTCATAATTTTTATGATTTTTTAACTATTTTAAAATAAATGTACAATTTAAATGAAAAAGAAATGAATTAAAATTAAAAGAAAATGAAAGTAATCAGATTGGATGGTTGGGATTGGTCCTGGAAATGAGAGGGTTGACTTGGCGCGTCATCTAGTGGTCCAGATTCAAACTTCTTAATCCTAATTAATTAAATAAATTAATGTGATTAGGGCTAATGAAACAGATCCTGGCCATCAAAAAGGGTGGGAAGTCAACCAGTCAACGGGAATCAACGGCTCATGTTCAAACTAACATTAATTACTGGTTTATGCCCTAATTACATTCAGGTGGCCGGAGAAGACTTCCGGTCGTCTTCTCCGGCCAGAAGCTCACCTGAAAATCACCCAACTTCCTCAAAACGTAATATAAATGAAATCTATGAATTGGGAAACGTTTCTAACACCCTCACGAATCAAACCCCTAACCTAAAACAAATTTATCTTTCCTAAATCATCTGAATCGAAGAGGGAAAGTTCTAGGGTTCGTAAGCTTCAAACACAAATTAAATTCTCAAAACACAACCATTTCAAAAACTAAAAGCATCAGGATGATCAGGAGAGCATAAAGAACAAGTTTGTAACAAGAAAAATCATTTCTGGAAAAATTAATTTCGAGCTACCTGAGATTTGCAACTTTCAATTTAGGAACTTTCAGGCCTCTTCCTTCAGTGCAAGCTGCTCCTCTTGGTCCCCCAAGTGTGTTTGAATGCTCAAAATGAGTTTGTGTTGGCTGGAAAAGAAGATTCGAAAGGAACTGCTTCAGTTCAGTCAACAATGGCAGATGAGATTCTGGCACTCTCAGGCTGTGAAAAGGGGTTGTTTGTGATCTATGAAATGTGTTGAGAAGGTTTGTGGTGTTGGTTGGTGTGTTTGTGAGCTAGGATAAGAGTTTCGAAAGAAACTGCAGTTTGAGGTGAATGATGGCAATGGAGTTTTCAGGCTTGTTTCAGGCTTATGCTTGGGGTGTTTCTTGTCTATGAGGTGTGGTGAGTTGAGTGATGATGAGAGTTTGAGTGTTTGAAGACTGTGGAGAATGATTCGAAGGAACTTGCAATGAGGTGAGTTTTTGTGAATGTGATGAATGTTTTTGTGCTTCAGCCTTGGTTCTCATGTGTTATGGCCAGCAAACTGATTCAATAAACAAATGCAAGTGGCTGATGGATGTGACTTGGCCTGCAGAGATAGGTGTGGCTACTTTTGCTCAAAGTCCACTTTTGTGTAAGATAGGGCATGGCTCAAGTTTAGGCAAGTACAAGTTGGGTTCTGGTGCAGCATGGTGAGTGTGAGAGGTTGGCTTGACTCAAGGATCAATGCAGCAAGTTGGTGAAAAGGCCATGAGTGTTTTGCAACTTGGTTAGCTTTATGGATTTTCATGAGAAAAGTCAAGTTACATGAACCAAACCATGAGCAAACTTGATCCAAATCTGATTTTTGTGACTTAGAGGATGTTTACATAATGGTTTGACATGAATTAGAGGCTGCATAATGCATTTGTTCAAGACTTTGCAAAATTTCCATTTGGTGCATAACTTGAAAATCAATGATTTTTGCTAACTTTGCAATGCCATAACTTTTGATCCATGAAGAGTTTGATCATGTTCTTGTACTTTTTGAAAAGGGAAAGATGAGATCTACAACTTTCATGACCAAAGTTTTTCCATTTGAAGCTTTTTTGGATCAAGAATCAAGGCTTGAAAAATGACCTAAAATGATGCATTCTTGAAAAGTCAACTATGCCCAAAAAGTCAACATTTGCAAAAACCCTAAATTCTTGATTTTTATGAACTTCAACCTTCTTCCATGATCAAATAAAGATCATATACACTCAAAATGGTGAAGATCACCCATTGGTTGGGTCATTGGGGGCCTCAGATGCCCTGATTTTGCACTAACTTGTCTGAAAAGTCAACTCTTGATCAGATGACTTCCCCATGGAATTTCTTCATGAAAATTGATATGCACACTCCCTATACCATATAGAGACCAATGGAAACAAGAATGACCAAAAAAAAAATTGGAGTTATGGCCTCTGAAACCAAAACCCTAATTTTCAGTCAACTGTGCAGTTCATCCTGGCTCTGTATCCACTCAAACCCTAGTTCTTGTGATTCCTCTGCAATTTGGACTTTGTGAGGATGTAACATGATACAAGAACACACATGGACCCCTTTGAGATGATTGGTGGCCTTTGGAGTGGCTCAAGAAGCTTTGGGATTGCTCAAATCACAAACCCTAGGTGCAGATGACTTAGAAACTATGCAGTGAATCAAACATGAGATATGAGATTGTATGATTGCGTTTATGCATATGAGATGATCACAAGCCATGGTGTGAATGGGTGAGGGCAAATTTGGGGTGTTTACAGCTGCCCCTATTCAAACATGAGTTAGCTGTGCAGGGTGTAAGCGACGGCTTAACAGGCAAACAAGATAACTTGTAGTTGAATACCAAAGACAGTCCAAAATTTGCACTCACAGAATGAAGAAGAAAAGGGATACAGATGGTAAATGAAAAATAAAGTATATTGCAAAGTGAGCGACGGAGGACGACCGTCGAGCAGAGGACGACTGCTGGGTAAAGAGTAATGACGGGGACGGCCGACATGCTGGGGAGAATGTATGAAAATAAAGCAATGACGGGGACGGCCGACATGCTGGGGATAAAAGGTAAAGCTAAGACGGGGACGGCCGACTAGCTGGGGAAAATAAAATCATGATGGGGACGGCCATCACTGTAAAATTTCTGAGGATCAATGAAACATGACGGGGACGGCCATCAAGTTCATAAAGGTAAAGTAACCAACGATGGGGACGGCCATCGGGCTAAAAAGGAAAAGGGACCACGACGGGGACGGCCATCGGGTTAAAGAATAAATGAAATAAACAGATGATGGGGTACGGCCATCAAAGGTGAAGGACGATCACCTAGCAGGGGACGGCTGCTCTGTTGGGGATAAAAGAAATATGATGGGGACGGCCATCAAAGGTGGAGGACGACCACCTGGCAGGGTACGGCTGCCGAAAATATCAACGATGGGGACGGCCATCGGATAGAAAAGGTCAACGATGGGGACGGCCATCGGACGAGCATGATGGAGGACGACCATCAAGAAGTGGAGGACGACCACTCAGCAGGGGACGGCTGCTCTCAGGGTTTATCATGACATAGGACGAATGTCAGATAACCAAAATCAACAATGGGGACGGCCATTGGATAAAGTGATGAAGGACGATCATCAAGAGGGTGGAGGACGACCACCTAGCAGGGGACGGCTGCTAAAATCAACGATGGTTAACAAAGAACACGGACGAGTGTTGCATTTGAAGGGACTCTTCTGGGGAATAGTAGACACAGACGAGTATCTATATTCAGGAAGACATAAGTGTTTGGCATGGTGTATGGATCAAAGATGCGGACGAGCATCCTTAAGACTATGATACGGACGAGTATCATGTAGAAACAAACGCTTGACGCATGTTCTGAGATAATGGTACGGACGAGTACCAACTGGTTAACAAAGAACGCGGACGAGTGTTGACTCTGAGGGGATTTGAGTAGTATATACAAGATACGGACGGGTACCAAGAGAGAAAAGTATAATATTAACAAGTATATGGGTTGCAAAAGTGTAAGCGACTGCGCTGGGGATATGACACGGACGGGTGTCAAGAAAGTGTATATGCAAGTATGTGTGAGTGCAAAGAGGGTGTCTTTGGCTTTCTGTTGGTGATTTGACACGGATGGGTGTCAGGGAGTACCTGTAATACGGGTGATCTTGTTTGTTCAGGCGACTTTACTGGGGAACAATGGCACGGACGGGTACCAAAAGGTGCATGCGGGTATTTGAATATGGGGCAACTGCTTTTGCTGGAATTCTGGGGGATTTTGGGGGGACTATTCTGTATAACGACGGATTATCAATATTTACAAGTGTTCAATTCACAACATGACTTATGATTATGCTATGCGTTTGATTTTTGCCGTAATGCTCCGTATTAGACGGAATGCTACGCTTTGAGGGTATATTATGATGCAAATGCTATGATTATGCAAAGAAGCACAGATCCGGGATTCGGATCTCGTTGCTGCGAAGATCTCTGGCTGATCTGCTGAGGAAGACATCCCAGCTGGGGATGAGATCATTGGTGTATCTGCTTGGGGGATATAGGTCACTGATCGACATATCCTCATAATATGGGAGACCCAGCTGGGGTTCGTAGAGGCTTTCTTCACTATGTTGTGACTTCTTCGTGCGTTGCTCTTCTGAATAGAGGCTGGGGACTTTGTGGGGAGATGATTCCCTGATTTCTGCATTCTGCTGAGGAAGGATGGCAACTCGGCCGGGGAATGCTGTTGATAACTCAGCTGGGGAGAGCAACAAGAGGCAACTCCGCTGGGGATAGAGCATTCTGAGTGTTAAGCTTGTTTGTTGACTTGGCAACATTGCTGGGGAAGGCAATGGGGAGCTACTCAGCTGGGGGAAGAGCATTTCAGATGCTGAGATTGAGTGCATGCTGATTCGGCAGCTCCGCTGGGGAAATGGGCACCTTCTAGTGCCATGTGGAAGATAGACCAAGTTGATCATGATTCGCCTACCTGTTGAGACGTAACCTGCATGCCCCAGGTTGCGTTCTGGATACCTGCAATCCTGCAAAGATAATGGAACGTACAAAAGGTCCCGAGGTATCCCTTACTGGATTCCGTCATAGGAGTTAAGTGCTTTCGAGAATAATCACATTCCCTGTAAGCATGTGTTTTGTTTTTAGAGAAGGCATCTGTACTTATGCCATTGTATTTTAGAGATATCAGACAACTCTTTGCAAAACGTAAATGTAAAAAGACGAAGCGTGACTGAAAATCTGATTTTATTAATTCATGTGCCCTGAATTGGCAAGATCCAGTCAAAGAAACATATCTCCTGAAACGAGGAGATTGTTACAAATTGAGAAATAAAGTGCTGGCGGTGTTGACGACGCTTTGGGGAGCTTCCTCTCCTGCTATGACTCGTATGACAATGACGTTCTTCTCGTCTTGCTTTCTGGAGAGAGTTGATTCTGATTGAAGCTTGATCCTTTGAAGCTTACCAAGTTGCAGGTGATTCAGACGAATTCAGAATGCAGTTGTTCGCTTATTCCCTTATTTTGCATGGATCGCCCTTTCGGGTTTTTAATCCATCGGGATACCCATTTTTGCCTGAGCTGTCCAATGCGGCTTTTCAACTCAGCGGGTGTACATTTTTTTATTCATTTTCCCTTACTTTTGCCCGAGTCTTTTATTTTGTTTTTTGACTCGCCGGGATGCCCTATTTTTTTGCCTGGACTTACATTCTGTTTTTATGTCCAGCGGGTCATTTTATGCGAAGTATTTTTTAACTGCATCTGAATTCACAGGGGATGGGAAATCTTCACCATCCATGGTGCCGAGCATCAGTGCCCCACCAGAGAAAACTTTCTTTACAACGAATGGTCCTTCATAATTTGGAGTCCATTTGCCCCTGTGGTCTGTATGAGGAGGGAGGATTCTTTTCAACACAAGATCTCCCACTTGGTACTCTCGGTGCCTGACCTTCTGATCGAAGGCTTTCTTCATTCTCTTCTGATATAACTGCCCATGACAGATTGCGGCCAATCTCTTCTCTTCGATCAGACTCAGTTGTTCGAATCGGGACCTAACCCACTCTGCTTCACTCAGTTTAACATCCATCAACACCCGTAAGGAAGGCAATTCAACTTCAACAGGTAGGACTGCTTCCATACCATACACAAGCTGATACGGCGTTGCCCCAGTGGATGTCCTGATTGATGTGCGGTACCCATGCAAGGCGAATGGTAGCATTTCGTGCCAGTCTTTGTAGGTGACTACCATCTTCTGCACAATCTTCTTAATATTCTTATTTGCCGCCTCTACAGCGCCATTCATCTTTGGCCTGTAAGGAGAAGAATTGTGGTGTTGGATCTTGAAGTCCCGACATAATTCAGCCATCATTTTGTTGTTGAGATTGGATCCATTATCAGTAATGATTCGCTCGGGCACTCCATACCGACAGATGATATCTCTTTTTAGGAATCGGGCTACCACTTGCCTTGTGACATTTGCATATGAGGCTGCTTCAACCCACTTCGTGAAATAATCGATGGCGACCAGGATGAATCTGTGGCCGTTTGAAGCAGTTGGCTCAATCTTGCCAATCATATCAATGCCCCACATGGCAAAGGGCCATGGTGAAGACATGATGTTCAAAGGATTGGGAGGTACATGCACTTTATCTGCGTAGATCTGGCATTTATGACATTTCCTGGCATAGGCACAACAGTCTGCATCCATTGTGATCCAATAATAGCCTGATCTTAACAACTTCTTAGCCATGGCATGCCCTCCAGCATGGGTACCAAAAGAGCCTTCATGCACTTCATGCATCAGTAGATCTGCCTCCGTCTTGTCAACACATCTGAGGAGTACTAGGTCAAAGTTCCTCTTGTATAAAGATCCATCAGTATTCAGAAAGAAACTACCAGCAAGCCTTCTCAAGGTCTTCTTATCATTGGAAGATGCCCCAGGTGGGTATGTCTGATCCTCCAAGAAACACTTAATGTCGTGGAACCAAGGCTTATCATCTTTTACAACATCTGCTGCAAATACATACGCTGGTCTATCAAGTCTAGACACTGAAATCTGAGGTACAAAGTTGGTCGTTTGAACTTTGATCATGGATGAAATGGTAGCAAGAGCATCTGCAAACTGATTTTCATCCCGAGGGATATACTCAAGTTTGACTGTTGTGAAGAAAGTCAATAACCTCCTTGTATAGTCCCTGTAAGGTATCAGATGATCTTGGTGTGTGTACCATTTTCCGTTGGTTTGATTGACTACCAAAGCTGAATCTCCGAATACGGTCAATGTCTTGATCCTGAGGTCGATGGCTTCCTCAAGACCCATAATGCAAGCTTCGTATTCAGCTTCGTTGTTAGTGCAGTTGAAAGTGAGTTTTGCCGAGAAAGGCATGTGAACTCCTTTTGGTGTAATGAGCACTGCACCAACACCACGACCATTCATATTAACAGCCCCGTCAAACATCATAGTCCATTCTTCTTCCGGGCCGGGCCCTTCAGTGTGAATAGGCTCTTCGTGATCTTTTGCTTTAATGAACATGATGTCTTCATCAGGGAAGTCAAACCTCATAGGCTGGTAGTCATCAATGGGTTGCTCAGCAAGATATTCAGATAGTACACTGCCCTTGATGGCTTTCTGAGATGTGTACTGTATGTCATATTCAGTGAGAATCATCTGCCATCTTGCAACCCGTCCGGTAAGAGCTGGCTTCTCGAAAATGTACTTAACTGGATCCATTTTTGAGATTAATAAAGTAGTGTGGGTCAACATATACTGTCTCAGTCGGCGAGCAGCCCACGCTAAAGCACAGCAAGTTTTCTCGAGCAGTGAATAACGTTGTTCACAGTCGGTAAACTTTTTGCTTAGGTAGTATATTGCATACTCTTTTCGACCAGACTCGTCATGCTGGCCCAACACACACCCCATCGACTCTTCTAATACTGTCAAGTACATAATCAGAGGTCTTCCTTCAACTGGCGGCATAAGGATTGGAGGTTCTTGCAAATACTCCTTGATCTTGTCAAAAGCCCTTTGGCAGTCTTCGTTCCACCTGACCATTTGTTCCTTCCTTAACAGTTTGAACAAGGGTTCACAGGTTGCTGTGAGGTGAGATATGAACCGTGAGATGTAGTTCAATCGACCTAAGAACCCTCAAACTTCTTTCTCAGTTTTCGGTGCAGGCATCTCTTGGATGGCTTTGACTTTATCAGGGTCAACTTCAATCCCCTTCTCACTTACAACGAATCCCAGCAACTTACCGGATCGCACCCCGAATGTGCATTTGTTGGGGTTCAACTTCAGTTGGTACTTCCTCAGACGCTTGAATAACTTGAGCAGATTCACCAGATGGTCTTCCTCTGTAAGGGACTTGGCGATCATATCATCCACATAACACTCTATTTCCTTATGGATCATATCGTGGAATAATGTCACCATAGCCCGTTGATATGTGGCACCAGCATTCTTCAGTCCGAATGGCATCACTTTGTAACAGAACGTGCCCCAAGGTGTAATGAATGTTGTCTTCTCCATGTCTTCAGGTGACATCTTGATCTGATTATATCCTGAAAATCCATCCATGAAGGAGAATACCGAGAACTGAGCCGTGTTATCCACCAATACGTCAATGTGAGGTAATGGGAAGTCATCTTTCGGGCTGGCTCTATTCAGATCCCGGTAGTCAACACACATTCTTACTTTGCCATCCTTCTTAGGCACAGGCACTATGTTAGCAACCCACGGCGGATAGCTAGTCACAGCAAGGAATCCGGCATCCCATTGCTTTTGTACCTCCTCTTTGATTTTTATAGCCATGTCTGGGCGAGTTCGGCGCAACTTCTGTTTGACTGGAGGGCATTCTTCCCTCAGAGGCAGCTTGTGCACAACAATGTCGGTATCTAACCCTGGCATATCTTGATACGACCAAGCAAACACATCAACATACTCTTGAAGCAGATCTATCAGTCGTCTCTTCACTGAGTCTTGCAGGCAGGCCCCGATTTTAACTTCTTTCACGTCTTCGTCAGTACCAAGATTAATCACTTCAACTTCCTCCTGGTGAGGAGTAATAACCTTTTCCTCCTGTCTTAACAACCTGGCTAGCTCTTCAGGAAGCTCATATTCTTCATCAACCCCTTCATCAGCTTGATTGATTGGATTGTCGAAGTCATACGATGTCATAGCCGTGCTGTTGTCGGTGCTGTCTGGAAGGCATTCTCTGCAAGGGTTCAGTTTGTTCATTTTAGTGATTGATTTTAATCTTGCTTTAGAAAAGTGAAATAAAGTTGTCATTTTGAAAACACTGCCATTTATTTTTTTGTACAAAAAGAAAAATGGAAAAACAGTGAGCGGAAAAGAAAAAGACTTGTTTGCAAAAAGATTGTCTGATATTTCATTAATTTAATCTTGTTTGCACAAAAGTACAGATGGCCCTGATTACAAAATGAGTCTTGTCATCTTGGGCAAGATGCAAGACTTTGATGCATGCTTATAAAAGATACAGGAAATAATAATTACTCTGCTCGAGTAACACTTATAATTCCCTGGGAAGACCAGTTCGAGACACTGCTCCCCGGGATCTTCGGACGAATCCAATTCTCCAGGTTGCGCTCCTCTTCCAGCTCGTCTTCCAGACAGTTGATAGCATCGGGGGTAAGCATCCCCCCACTGACAAAACCAGGCTCTCCAGCAGCCTTTGCTTGATGTTGAGTTGGTTTGTAACCCAACCCAAATTTGTCCTTCTTCTCCTCCACAGCTAAGACCTTGCCCCAGCCTCGGGCAGTTCCTTCTTCAACAACCTTCCGGGCTTGTTGGTAAGACGACATGGAGATCCCCGACACAGCAGATGCTTCATTGACATTCAAGGCTTCAAAACCTTGGCTCATCGTTTCATGGATCTCTCCATCCATCTCAATGTATTTATAAGTAGCCAGATGGCTAACAAAAATGTCCTCCTCTCCACAGATAGTGACAACTTGACCTTCCCACTCAAATTTTAACTTTTGGTGAAGGGTAGACGTTATTGCGCCAGCGGCGTGGATCCAGGGTCTACCCAACAAACAGCTGTAGGCGGGCTGAATGTCCATCACGTAAAAGATAGTTTTAAAGGTCTGCGGGCCAATTGTCACGGGCAGCTCAATCTCTCCCAGAACCGATCTCTTCGAGCCATCAAAAGCTCTAACCACCAGGTTGCTGGGTCTCAATGCCAGTCCATCATATTCAAGCTTCACCAGAGCCTTCTTTGGTAAGACATTCAGGGATGATCCTGTGTCCACCAGCACATGTGAAAGGACAGCTCCTTTGCATTCCATGGTTATGTGCAAGGCTTTGTTGTGATTGCGGCCATCCACTGTCAGGTCAGAATTGGTAAACCCTAGCCCATTGCTAGCAGTAACATTTCCAACAACGGTTTCCAATTGGTTGACAGTAATCTCCTCGGGCACGTAAGCTGCGTGCAGTACTTTCAGTAGTGCATTCCGATGGGCTTCGGAACACATAAGCAGAGAGAGGATGGAGATTTTGGATGGCGTCTGGTGAAGTTGATCCACAATTTTGTAATCACTCTTTTTGATGATCCTCATAAACTCATCAACTTCCTGATCGAATGGAGTCTTCAGGGTTTCTTTGGCAGCTGGATCTTCCTGCACCGGGCTTTTTCCTTTTGCCTTGGCAGCAGCTTCTGCTTCGGCAGTAGGTCTTTGGACTTGTGAAGCAAAGAGACGTCCGCTTCGGGTGAAGCCTCCGCCTCCGCCCACATTATCAATTTGTGGTGCAGGTGCTAATGTTTCAAGAGTGATTCTTTTTCCTTCGCAGTACACGTCAGAGCCATAGTGCCAAGGGATGGCCCTATCGCTTTCATATGGTACAGGTCCAGGCACCGTGACAGTGACCAGACTGATTGCTGCTGCTGAAGGGATTGTTATTGTTTGTGGATCATAAAAGATTGTGACTGGTGCTCTGGTGGGAGCAGCACCTTCTGAATGGTAGGCGGAGTTATTTTCTGGATCGTAGAATATGGTAACTGTGGAGACATCTTCATGATTGTTTGCTGGAGTTGCAGGAGGTACCGTTGGAAGGACTGTTGTTGTTGTTGATGGAGAGTCGAAATGGAATGAAGCTGAAGTTGTAGCAGGAGGAACTGTTGAAAACTGATCATTCGGAAGGACAGGTGAAGTACTTGTTGATGGTGCTGGTGAATTGTCGGGAACAATAGTTGCTGCAGTTGTAGGAGGTTCTGAAACCGTTGTTGATGAAGTTGCTTGAGTTGCCGGAAATGATGTAGTGATCTGTAGCAGGCCACTCTTAATAAGGCTGTCAATGCCATTCCTCAAGTCTTCACACCCATTCCAAGAAATATTGCAGTAGGGGCACCCTAGTTCACACCCCGGAAATATATTGTTTTCACGGAGTTGAGCTTTGATTTCCACCAATGGTGTCCTGATCTGATCCACACTGGTTATGAAATAAGACGGTGTGTCTTCTTCAATTGCGTTAATACGGGGACCACCATGGTGTGGCATTGGGTTTTTGTTGACATTGGGCGGAGGTGCAAAGTTCAGAGCCTTGGAGTCTACCAAGTCTTGTACCTTCATATGCAGAGCTCTGCATTTTTCTGTACTGTGACCAGGTGCGTTGGAATGAAAAGCACACCTAGCATTGGAGTCATAGTTTCTTGGTAGACTATTGGGATCCGGAGGTGCCAACGTTCTTAGCTCAACCAAGTTGAGTTTCAGAAGTTGTGGCAGCAAGGCAGCATACGGCATTGGGATCGGGTCGATCACTCTGTTAGCTTGGGATGGCCTTTGTTGGAATGGCCTTTGTTGATTGTTGTTGCTATTGTTGTTGTTGTAGTTGTTTCTTGGAGGATATTGATTCTGATGATACTGAGGTTGTTGTTGGAAATTTTGTTGAGGAGGTTGATAGACCGGCTGAGGATGAGCTGGAGCAGGGATTGTGACTGCCGCTATTGTCCTTGGAACATATTGGGGCCTACCCCTGTTGGTGTGAATGGCATTGGTCTCGCCAGTTCTTCTCGGGCCTGCAAAAGGCTTTCTTGTACTGCTGGACGAACTTGCACCATTATCAGATATTTTGCCCATTTTCAACAGGCTTTCAATTCTCTCCCCAGCTATGACAACATCTGCGAAGCTGGTGGAAGAGAAAGCGGCCAACCTGTCAATATACGTTCCCTGGAGAGTGTTCATAAACATGTCTGCCATTTCTCTCTCAGACATAGGGGGTTGAACAGCAGCAGCCAATTGCCTCCATCTTTGGGCGTATTCTCGGAAACTTTCCCTTGACGACTGTGACATTCCCATTAGGAGAGTCCTGTTGGGTGCCATGTCTAAGTTGTATTGATATTGTCGGATGAAGGCTTCTGCCAGGTCCTTCCAGCATCTTACAGTTGCCCTTGTCAAGTGGGAATACCATTCCCTCGATGCTCCAGTCAAGCTATCTTCAAAGTAGAACATCCAAAGTTTCTCATCCATTGTATAGGCCTTCAGCCTTCCCAGAAATGATTGCAGATGAGTCCGGGGGCATGAAGTCCCATTATACTTCTCGAAACATGGAGGCTTGAACTTGTGGGGAATCCTAACCCCGTCTACCAGCCCCATGTCCATGACGTCGAAGCCCAAAGAGTTCTGAGATTCTAGGGACCTTAACTTCTCAGCTATTTCATCCAATCTCCTATCATAAGCATCCTCTCCAGCGCCCATTACTGTAAATTGGTCCTCCTGAGGATCCTCTTGAAGTACTCTGGCTGCGGTGGCTGTTCCTTGAACATTTGCAGGGATGTTAACCTCAGGATGTAGATGTGGACCAAACACAGGGGGATTCACATGTGGTTGCACCCTTTCATTATTACTGGTGCCTGCAGTTCCTACATGAGGCTCCTCTTGATTTTGCCTCTCCACCATGGCCCTCAGTCTCTCCTGGCTCTGAGCCATGTTGTTCATAACCTCCATGAACTGCGTCATCTGCGTTCTCATCTCTAACCTTTCACTGGCTAGCTGATTTCTGACATCAGCAAGATCTTGTTGAACTTGGTCCATCTGAATTCCCGGAAGGTTGTTTCTAGTTGGATACCTGTGTGGCCTGTTGAGAGGAAATACCCGGCGACGAGCAATAATGCCTGAGATTTACAACAGAGGTTAGTAACAATAAAACAAAAACCTACAAAACAAACAACAGGGTTAGCATGCAATGCAGTTATGCTTATTTGCTATCAAGGTATCCGGTTTGGTCTTCAGTTTTGACCCTTCCAGACCCTTGAAGATGATGCTGTTGAAGTTGCTTTTGATGTGAACCCCAGCACAAATATATTACAAAGGTGAAATAATTTTGTTCATTTTACAACACGAACCCTCAAAGGGGCCAAAATACATCACAAAAAGCAAAAGTACATGGAAAAGGAATAACAACAAGCAAATGATCAAACTCCAAGGCCAAACTCATCCTCACGAACTTCCTTGAGAAGTGCTTCGGTCACAGGATCAGCCGGGCGCTCCGTGAGACTTCTAATGAGAAGGTTTCTTGTTGCAACAGCTGCAGTCAATTTCTTGCTCTGACTTTGGTCCTTAGACCTCTTCAATCCTGCTTTGATTTTCAGCTCTGATATTTCTTCCTGGGCTGCTGCCAGGGCCTTTTCCATCTGCTCCATCTTGTCTTGAGCTCTCTTGTCTTCTAGAGTACGGGCCTCAGTGATCCGGACCCACCTGGCCTGACTCTCTTTCAAATACAGGTCTGTTCTTGCTCTTTGGAACTGGGCTTCTTTACAAGCATTCTTCAGAATCTGCTCACCAGCTTTAGACTTGTTGATATACTCCCCAGACTTCTCAATCTTGGTCAAGTGTTCCACCCTCAATTTCTCCAATCTCTCAACCTCCCTCACACCTTCACTCCTCTCCCGGAGGGTCTTCTGCAAGGCTTGGGTTAACTTCTCATTTCTTTCCTTCAGGCTTTCAAACTCCTCCAAACTGATAGTGGCAGGGGGTGGTGCTGAAGATGACTCAGGCGTGTCTTCTATGGTAAAGGGCATTCCAGAGAATTGGGCCCTAGCATGGGACCACTCATAATATTGGACTGATGCCACATTATTGCACTTCCCCAAAATGGTGATTCCCTTAGTCTGAACATGATCCCAGGCCCAGGCAGCCTGCCTAACAACAGCCAAACTAATCTTGTTCTCACAGTAGAGGGTCTCCACCAAGTCCTGTTCCCTAGGAGCATGGACCAGTGCATAGCCTAACTGCCTCTTGAACAGCAGAGGGTTGTAATTGATACTTCCCTTAACTCCTACCAAAGGCACATTGGGGAAGTGTCCACAGCTTGTGATAATATCTCTGCCCTTGGTGCTCTGAGTGCACCATCTGATGTCTGCTGAAGTGAGAGTAGTGAGCCTCTTAGCCCAGTTGCTTTGCTGATGAGGATTTAGGAATGCATCTGTCCTGGGCAGATGCCTGAGAAGCCAAGCATGGAATAGTGGAGCACAACACCTCACTAACTTACCCCTCTGCTTCTCATTCCTCTGATGCACTGAGTAGTAGAGATCTCCTAACAAGGTTGGCACTGGGTTCTTCAGGATGAACAAGTGAATTGCATTCTTGCTGATGAATCGAGGCTCATCTGCAAACAACACAATTCCATATACACTTAAGGCCAACAATGCACAAACAGCTTTCCACTCCCCCAGGGAGGCCTTCAAACTAGCTTGAGAAATCAGGAAGTCAAGATGAAAACCAGGGATCCCAGCTTTAGATGTCATATGCTGTTCAATCAAAACAGGCTCCAGGTGCAAAGCTTTTGCTATCTCTCCATTGCTGGGAAAGACCATTTCAGGGTTGAATGGGATTTCTCTTTTGATGGGCAAACCAACCAAATATGAGTATTCTTCCAGAAGAGGACCCAACTGAAAGTCTTGAAAGGTGAAACATCTCAATGGGGGATCATAGAACTGAATGCAAGTGTGGATGAGGCTCCTCTGTGAAGGGTCCAGATCCATAACCATGTCCAGTATATCCCCATAATGCTCTCTGAACAGAGGTATGTGCTCTGGGGTGATCAGGGTTTGGATCCTCCTGATGTCTGATAGGTCTGGTTGGAAGAAATGATAGGTGATGTTGCCTTTCTTTGGAGCCATGATGCTGAAGACTGAGTAGAATAAGTGTTGATGGAGATGCTGAGGAGTGAGCCACTGATAGGCTGGTGCAAGTAACTGAAGTATATGGCTGACAAGCTGAAGCAAGATGCTGGTGGAGACAGGTCAAAACTGCAGATGGGGTCAAAACCAAAACCAGATAAAGGTGGATACCCTGAAACACAAATAAGCACATGTTAATATGATGCAATGAGTATGTATGCAAATGAAATGCAAGGGTTTGTGACTGAGCTGGATCTGATTAACTGCCTTGGTATAGATCCATGTGTGTTCAAGAATTCCTGATGGAGGTCTATAAATCCAGTAACCAGGGTGGGGGACTCAAATAAAGAGCCACATGTCCAGAGTTTTAGAATCACAAGAACTATCCAACATGGTGCATTCTTAACAAAGTCAAAGTAACAGGGTATTCTGAGGTCAAGGTACCTGCAAACCTGTAAACAGCCCAACCCCCTCACAGGTGGTGATCTAGAACAAGGATCCTCAGACTTGGATCAGTTATGAGAAGTGTAAACACTTCTAACCCGGAGGTACAGTGTTTACAATAACCATAACAATTCCTCCTCTAATTCACCTCAGTTTCTGAAGGTCAATACTAAAAGGTCATCCAGACTTAGCAGGCTTCCCAGATCCCCCTAGCATTGCAGGAAATCCGCAACACAGAGTTCTCAAGAAGAAACCCATATCTGAACCGTGTTTCATATTCCCGCACCAGACCGAAATGGAATGGGAAAGAATATGATTCACTCTATCCTAGGTGTCACTCAGGTCCCAGGTGTAGGACCTTAACTCTCAATGAAATACCCACCCACCAAAAACAAGGAAACCAGATCCAGCCAGCAACAGTGACAGTATGATATATACAAATGCAATAAAGAAAGCGGTAAATAAAGCTGTACAGAAAGCAATAAATAAAGCAAATATACAAACACAAATAACATATAACACCCCAATAAAAACAAATCAAGCAAGCGCTAGGAGGAACCCACAAAAAGAACCAGAAGCCCTGGTTGCAGTATAAGTTCCCCAGCAGAGTCGCCAGGCTGTCGCTCCCGACAAATGACACCGGGTCATATGAAGGTACAAACGCGAACGGTCGGCGAAGGGAACAGTGAGAACACACAGCCGTGAACTCACTGGAGATGAAAAGAGTCGCCAGCTAGGCATTTTTATCCCGGAGGAAAGGTAATACTGCATAGACCTAGAAAAAGATACGGATAAGACGGTTGCGAACCAGAGAGACTGAGAAAGGGGGTTGGTTACAACCTGGGAAGGTATTAGCACCCAGATTGTCCGTCGTACTCGACGGGATCCACGCTTGAAAGATTTGTGTTTTAAAGGGGTAGTGTCAGTGCAGTCTGTGTACAAAGTAGCTGGAAAGAATGTACAGGTGTCAGTGTAAAGTGTGTAAGTGATGTGAAGTATGAAAGTGTCAGTGCGAGACCAGGAATAAAATGCTCAAGATCATGAGGCTCAAAGAATAATGCTGGAAGGAGGGGGAATGTACAGAGACTTTTGTTCGATAACTGTTAAGTTATGCCTACGTATCCTCTCGTGCAATGAGGAAGTCAGAACGCCGTAGTTCGACCCAAAGAGACTGAAAGGTGAATTGACTTGTGAACTGCTTATTTTCCTATGCTCAAGTGTATGACCTGTCTGGCTCAGGTGCTAACTGTCTTGCATTAGACGGAAGAAGCAAGTTCTCGTTTGTGAGTGAATGAGATGAGAAAAGAATCCCGGAGGAGACGATTATTGTTTGTTTTTGAGTTTTCAGTCTTTTATTTCTTTTTGGATTTTGTCATAGGATAATGAGCTTAAGTCTAAACCAATGGGTTAGTAAACTCATCACATCTTCCCTCTGATTAGGGGTAATGAGAATACCTTAAGTGTGAAGTCAGATTCTCACACTTAATCACCTTTGGTGTAGGATTAAGATCATTAACCTATTTGTGATTATTTAGATGTTTTTGGTGATTTTTGTTTAGTGTTGAGTAATGAGGTTAAGCCATAATCAAGGATTAAACAGACCCATTACACCATCCTAAAAGAAGGATAATAGATGAGAATGTTTAAGTTGAGAAAAACTCCTCAACTTAATCCATGATTAGGGATTAAACCCATGACAAAACAAGCCTTTATTAAGTGGATTTTATTTAATGATATGATGAAGAAATGTTTTTTATGATTTTGTAAGACAACTTGAGGGGAACTTGTCCATTAACACTAGGGTTAGTCCTTCTTAACCACTTAGGGAAGAATTAGAACCCTAATGCAAGGCCCAAGTTACAAGTGTGATGTCTTGATACTTATTAAATGAATTGATTAAGAGATTTAAACACCTTAAGGGTTTAATACTTAGGATTAAAATTATACACTCCATCCTAAAAGAAGGATACAGGCATAACCCTAATCACAAAGTCTTAGAGCCTTGAGGGTTTAATCTCTGATTATGAGATGAGAAGAGAGACACAAGGAGACATAAAGGTAAGAACTATGGGGGACTAATCAAAACCCTAATTCATTATCATGCTTGGTTGGTCCTAAGGTTTGTGAGGTTTTCAAGAACAATCTTCAATGGAACCACCAGGAAGCAGATGAACAGGATCAAGAGAAGCAAAGTGACTTGCTTCATTCAAGAAGTCAAGTCACTTGAAGGAAGAAAGTGGGAGAAGCAAGAATGAGCAAGCTCAAACTCAAACACATGTATAAATGCAGCATGCTATGCAAGAGAGATGAGAAGAAAAGTTATGAGAAGTGAAGGCAAATTCACTTCTCATGTTTACTTACCACCTGAAATGTTAGAAACAAATGCAATGCAATGCTAAATGAAATGAAATGACATGATGTTAGGCCAAACCAGAAGCATGCACATGATGATTATGATGTTATGAAGTGTTGCAAACATGAGACAAGGCATAGGGATGCTCATACAAAGTCATGGATGCAAATGATGCAAGTTAAGGAACATGAATAAACATGAAATGTCATGAAGCATACAAGACAAATGGCATGGCAAAGATGTAATGCAATGATCAATGATGTTTCATACATGTCTTAAGATGTCAAATGAATCATAAGAATGCACAAAATGCAATGGCAAGTCATGTTATGCAAGGAAATGCAAGAAGGATGCAAGAGAAAGCCCAAATTAGGGTTTATGGATCAAACATCAAACACAAACCAAAAACAGAAGCAAACCCTAAGATAAAAAATGGAAAATGGCACCCAAAGAAACCCTAGACCTATAACAAACCTCTGCCCAAAGGGGAGCTCTCAACTCTCAACCAAACTTAAGATATGAATTTTGCAAGTTATTAGGGTTTTTTAGGGTTCTTATCAAAATAAATGCCAATCAATTGGAAAATGCAAGATCAAATCATGGCCTGTTTAACCTTGAAAATACATGTCAAATGGAAAACAATGCAAAAAGAATCAATGTCTCAACCTTCACCAATAGGCAGAAATGAATTTTTAAACTTGTGATCAAAATAATGCACAAAATGAGATTTAATTCAATGAAGAATTCTTAAAATGCATCAAGATCAAAAAAGAAATTTGGTTTGAAGGTTGGACAATGTTTCTAAATGTCTTAGAACATTTCATGAATTTTTTTGTAATTTTTAAATACTTAAAAGTATTTTTAATTAATTAATTCCCATTAATCAATTAAAAATAATCTTTTAAATATTTAAAAATACTTTTTTAATGATAAAAAATAAAATAAAAATATTTTTGTGTCATAAAAATTAATAAAACCTTAAAGAAAAAGTTTCATAATTTTTATGATTTTTTAACTATTTTAAAATAAATGTACAATTTAAATGAAAAAGAAATGAATTAAAATTAAAAGAAAATGAAAGTAATCAGATTGGATGGTTGGGATTGGTCCTGGAAATGAGAGGGTTGACTTGGCGCGTCATCTAGTGGTCCAGATTCAAACTTCTTAATCCTAATTAATTAAATAAATTAATGTGATTAGGGCTAATGAAACAGATCCTGGCCATCAAAAAGGGTGGGAAGTCAACCAGTCAACGGGAATCAACGGCTCATGTTCAAACTAACATTAATTACTGGTTTATGCCCTAATTACATTCAGGTGGCCGGAGAAGACTTCCGGTCGTCTTCTCCGGCCAGAAGCTCACCTGAAAATCACCCAACTTCCTCAAAACGTAATATAAATGAAATCTATGAATTGGGAAACGTTTCTAACACCCTCACGAATCAAACCCCTAACCTAAAACAAATTTATCTTTCCTAAATCATCTGAATCGAAGAGGGAAAGTTCTAGGGTTCGTAAGCTTCAAACACAAATTAAATTCTCAAAACACAACCATTTCAAAAACTAAAAGCATCAGGATGATCAGGAGAGCATAAAGAACAAGTTTGTAACAAGAAAAATCATTTCTGGAAAAATTAATTTCGAGCTACCTGAGATTTGCAACTTTCAATTTAGGAACTTTCAGGCCTCTTCCTTCAGTGCAAGCTGCTCCTCTTGGTCCCCCAAGTGTGTTTGAATGCTCAAAATGAGTTTGTGTTGGCTGGAAAAGAAGATTCGAAAGGAACTGCTTCAGTTCAGTCAACAATGGCAGATGAGATTCTGGCACTCTCAGGCTGTGAAAAGGGGTTGTTTGTGATCTATGAAATGTGTTGAGAAGGTTTGTGGTGTTGGTTGGTGTGTTTGTGAGCTAGGATAAGAGTTTCGAAAGAAACTGCAGTTTGAGGTGAATGATGGCAATGGAGTTTTCAGGCTTGTTTCAGGCTTATGCTTGGGGTGTTTCTTGTCTATGAGGTGTGGTGAGTTGAGTGATGATGAGAGTTTGAGTGTTTGAAGACTGTGGAGAATGATTCGAAGGAACTTGCAATGAGGTGAGTTTTTGTGAATGTGATGAATGTTTTTGTGCTTCAGCCTTGGTTCTCATGTGTTATGGCCAGCAAACTGATTCAATAAACAAATGCAAGTGGCTGATGGATGTGACTTGGCCTGCAGAGATAGGTGTGGCTACTTTTGCTCAAAGTCCACTTTTGTGTAAGATAGGGCATGGCTCAAGTTTAGGCAAGTACAAGTTGGGTTCTGGTGCAGCATGGTGAGTGTGAGAGGTTGGCTTGACTCAAGGATCAATGCAGCAAGTTGGTGAAAAGGCCATGAGTGTTTTGCAACTTGGTTAGCTTTATGGATTTTCATGAGAAAAGTCAAGTTACATGAACCAAACCATGAGCAAACTTGATCCAAATCTGATTTTTGTGACTTAGAGGATGTTTACATAATGGTTTGACATGAATTAGAGGCTGCATAATGCATTTGTTCAAGACTTTGCAAAATTTCCATTTGGTGCATAACTTGAAAATCAATGATTTTTGCTAACTTTGCAATGCCATAACTTTTGATCCATGAAGAGTTTGATCATGTTCTTGTACTTTTTGAAAAGGGAAAGATGAGATCTACAACTTTCATGACCAAAGTTTTTCCATTTGAAGCTTTTTTGGATCAAGAATCAAGGCTTGAAAAATGACCTAAAATGATGCATTCTTGAAAAGTCAACTATGCCCAAAAAGTCAACATTTGCAAAAACCCTAAATTCTTGATTTTTATGAACTTCAACCTTCTTCCATGATCAAATAAAGATCATATACACTCAAAATGGTGAAGATCACCCATTGGTTGGGTCATTGGGGGCCTCAGATGCCCTGATTTTGCACTAACTTGTCTGAAAAGTCAACTCTTGATCAGATGACTTCCCCATGGAATTTCTTCATGAAAATTGATATGCACACTCCCTATACCATATAGAGACCAATGGAAACAAGAATGACCAAAAAAAAATTGGAGTTATGGCCTCTGAAACCAAAACCCTAATTTTCAGTCAACTGTGCAGTTCATCCTGGCTCTGTATCCACTCAAACCCTAGTTCTTGTGATTCCTCTGCAATTTGGACTTTGTGAGGATGTAACATGATACAAGAACACACATGGACCCCTTTGAGATGATTGGTGGCCTTTGGAGTGGCTCAAGAAGCTTTGGGATTGCTCAAATCACAAACCCTAGGTGCAGATGACTTAGAAACTATGCAGTGAATCAAACATGAGATATGAGATTGTATGATTGCGTTTATGCATATGAGATGATCACAAGCCATGGTGTGAATGGGTGAGGGCAAATTTGGGGTGTTTACATGGTGCCACACTTTTTCCTTTGGCTTTGGTAGCAGCCTCTGCCTCGGTATTGGTTTTTTGAGCTTGTGATGCGAAGAGGCGTCTGCTTCGGGTGAAGCCTCCGCCTCCCCCGACATTGTCCACTTGGGGAGTGAGAACTGGAGAATCAAGAAGGACTTTTTCTCCGTTGCAGTAAAGGTCAGCACCATAATGCCATGGTACAACATTGTCTTTATCATATGGAATTGGCCCTGGCACCGTGATGGTGAATAGACTTACTGCAGCAGATGTCGGAACCGTTTTTGTCTGTGGGTCATAGAAAAAGGTGACAGGACCCCTGGTGGATGTTGGAGGTGATGAATTGAAGCTTGTTTGTTGCTGAAATTGTTGTTGAGATTGTTGAAAGTTGCTGGAGTTTGGGACCGTTGTCGTGTCATAATAAATAGTAACTGTGGAGACATCATTGTTGGTGGTTGCTGAAGTTGTAGAAGGAGATGAAATGGAACTGTTGTTTGTTGAAGTAATGGAAGAAGTGGTTGCTGAAGTTGTAGACGAGTCGGTATGAACAATTGTAGTTGTAGTTGTAGAAGAGTCATTTGTACAAGGAGTTGCTGGTGTTGTAGAAGCTGTTGTGGTTATTTGCATAATGCCTTCCTTGATCAAGTCATTAATGCCATTCCTCAAGCTTGCACACCCATTTCTGGAAAGCTTGCAAGATTCACAACAGGACTCACAACCTGGAAACATTTGGCATTTCAAAAGATGAGTTTTAACCTCTGCCAGAGGTGTCTGAATAATTGCAATATCTTCAATTGAAATCATGTGTGAGCCCTCCTCTATAGCATTTATCCTTGGCCCACCGTGGCTTGGCATAGGATTTTTCATGACATTAGGAGGTGGTGCAAAGTTCAGGGCCTTTGAATCTACCAGATCCTGGACCTTCATATGTAGAGCCCTGCATTTTTCCGTGGAGTGGCCAGGTGCGTTAGAATGGAAAGCACACCTAGCGTTGACGTCTTAGTTTCTCGGAAGGTTCTGAGGATCGGGTGGAGCCAATGTCCTCAACTCAACAAGATTGAGCTTTAGGAGTTGTGGCAGCAATGTGGCATATGGCATTGGAATAGGGCCAATCACCCCGTTGATCTTAGATGGCCGCTGTTGAAAAGGGCGTTGTTGTTGATTGTTATTATTGTTGCTGTATGTTCTCTGTTGAGGAAACTGTGGCTGTTGAGGAAAGTGATGCGGTTGTTGAGTATACTGAGGAGGTGAAGTAGGGATAGTGACATCAGCAACTGATCTGGGCAGATATTGGGGTCTTCCTCTTCCCACATGCACAGAGTTTGTTTCACCAGATCTACGGGGCCCAGCAAAGGGCTTCCTTGCACTGCTTGAACTGGCACCATTGTCGGAAATCTTTCCCATCTTCAATAAGCTCTCAATTCTCTCCCCAGCTATCACCACATCTGCAAAGCTGGTGGAAGAAAATGCAGCCAATCTGTCAATATAGGTACCTTGGAGAGTATTCATGAACATGTCTGCCATCTCCCTTTCTGACATTGGGGGTTGAACGGCAGCAGCTAGTTGCCTCCATCTTTGGGCATACTCTCTAAAGCTTTCACGGGAAGACTATGACATTCCCATCAGAAGGGTTCTGTTTGGAGCCATGTCCAGATTATACTGATATTGACAGATAAAAGCTTCAGCCAAGTCTTTCCAATTTCTAACTGTGGCTCTGGTCAAGTGAGAATACAATTCCCGGGATGCCCCTGTCAATCTATCCTCGATGTAAAACATCCACAATTTCTCATCCATGGTGCAGGCTTTCAATCTCCCCAGGAAAGACTAAAGATGGGTACGTGGGCAGGAGGTGCCATTGTATCTTTCAAAACATGGGGGTTTGAACTTGTGAGGAATTCTAACCCCTTCCACCAATCCCATGTCCATGACATCAAAACCTAGAGAGTTTTGGGATTCAAGAGACCTTAGCTTCTCTGCAGTTTCATCCAACCGAAGATCGTAAACTTCGTCTCCAGCCCCAACCACAGTAAACGGCTCTTCTTGAGGGTCTTCCTGCAAAACCCTCCCTCTAGTGTTACCTTGGGTGTTCCTTATAGCATTGGTGTCTGGGTTTAGATGAGGTCCAAACTCTGGTGGATCAGTATGAGGTTGTACGTGACCGTTGTTACTGGTACCCCCTGTACCTGAATGGTGTTCTTCGAGAGTTTGCCGCTCGACTAACTCCGTCAGTCTTTCCTGGCTCTGAGCTAAACCAGTCATCAGTGTCATGAATTGATTCATTTGGGCCCTCATCACTGTCCTCTCATTGGCCATCTGGGCCCTCACTTCAGTCAAGTCTTGTTGAACTTGATCCATCTGTAGTCCCGGAAGGTTGTTTCTTGTCGGATACCGGTGTATTCTGTTGACATGGAACACTCTTCTGCGAGTAATGTTTCCTGAATTCACAACAAAGTGAGAAACAATAACAACAAAAACCTACAAAACAAAGAAATGATGTTAGTATGCAATGCAGGATGCCTATTTGTCTTCCAAGGGTATCCGGTTTGGTTCTTTGGTTTTGACCTTTCCAGACCTCGAGGAAATGATGATGTTGAAGAGAGATTAAGCCCACAAAATAACATAAACCATATATATTACAAAGAGTGAAGATACATAGTTTGATTACAATAAAATCCCCATGGTGGGTCAAAATACAACAACAAAAATCAAAAGTACAGACAAAAGGAAATACAAGTACAAGGAAATCAAACATCCAGTCCAAAGTCATCCTCTCTGACTTCCTTCAGGAGAGCCTCAGTCACTGGACCTACTGGGTGCTCCGTGATGGTCCTGATGAGGAGGTTCCTTGTAGCAATTGCACTGGTCAACTTCTTATACTTATCCTGATCCTTTGATCTTTTTAACCCCGCCCGGAGTTTTAACTCAGAGATCTCCTTCTGTGCTGCTAACAAAGCTGCCTGATTCTTCTTCTCACTAGCCTCCAATTGCTCTATCTTAGCTTGAGTTCTTTGATCTTCTTGTGCACGAGCCTCAGTGATCCTGATCCACCTAGCCTGGCTCTCCTCTAAATAATTCTCTGCCATAGCCTTTTGAGTCTTTGCTTCTTTGCAAGCATTCTTCAGTACTAACTTCCCTGCCCTAGCCTTTCTGATGTAGTCATCCGTCTTCTCAATCTTGGTTAAGTGCTCAATCCGGAGCTTCTCTAACCTCTCATTATCTAGACGGTTGTCATTCCTCTCCCAGAGGGTCTTCTTCAAAGCTTTAGAGAGTTTAGTATTCCTTTCCTTCAGCTTCTGAAACTCTTCTATACTGACAGTAGCTGCAGGATCCACTATTGATGGTCCAGGTGTATCCTCTAAAGTGAATGGCATCCGGGTGATCTGTGCCCTGGTACGAGGCCAATCAAGATACTGTGCTGAAGCAATGTTGTTACACTTGCCAAGGATGGCTGTCCCCTTAGTCTGAATGTTGTCCCAGGCCCAGGCTGCCTGTCTGACAATAGTAGAGTTGTGCTGGATGTCACAATAGAGGGTCTCTGTCAAGTCTTGCCCTCTTAGGGGATGAACCAAATCATACCCTAATTGTCTCTTGAAGAGCAAAGGGTTGTAGTTGATGCAACCTTTTACTCCAATCAAAGGTACATTAGGATATTGCCCACAGCTAGTAATGATGTCTTTGCCATTGGTGCTCTGAGTGCACCATCTGATGTCTTCTGATGTAAGGGCAATCAATCTCTTAGCCCAATTCCTTGGCTGATGAGGGGTGCACATCATCTGACCAATCTTCCTTTTTGCTTCTCATTCCTATGGTGCACTGAATAGTAGAAGTCTCCAAGCAAGGTAGGAACTGGGTTCCTCAGTAAGAACAGGTGAATAACATTCTTGCTTACAAACTTTGGCTCGTCTGCAAACAAGATAACTCCATATATGCTTTGGGCTAAGAGTGCACAAACATCATACCACTTCCCTGCTGCAGCATGCAGGGTGGCCTGGGAGATCAAGAAGTCAAAGTGAAGGCCTGGAATTCCATCCTTGGTGGTCATGCTCTGATCAATGAGGGTAGGCTCCAAATGCAATGCCTTAGCTATATCTTCATTCTTGGGAGCAAACATCTCAGGGTTGAAAGGAATCCCTCTCATGATGGGGACACCTTACAACATGGAGAATTCTTCTAGCAAAGGCCCCAACTGAAAATCAAGGAATGTGAAACATATGAGAGGAGGATCATAAAACTACAAGAAAGTGTGGATCATGCTCCTTTGGGATGCATCCAGGTCCATGATCATGTCCAATATGCCTTCATAATGTTCCCTGAATAATGGGACATGATTAGGAGTAATGAGATACTGGATCTATCTGATGCCAGTCAGGGTAGGCTCAAAGAAATGGTAAGTGATGTTGCTCTTTCTGGAAGTGTCCATGCTGATAATGGATGCTGGTGAAGAAGACTGAGGAGAAACCCTGGTGGAGGTAACTGCTGAAAACTGATGAAGATAACCGGAGAAGGTGCTGAAGAAGGGTCTCTGATGAAGATGTTGGTGCAGATAACTGAAGAAGTCTGAGCAGCAGAACATGTCAAAACCAAACCAAAGATAAGAAGGTGGATACCCTGTAAAACAAATAGGAAAATGTTAGATGATGCAAAATGATGTATGCAGAATGATATGCAAAGGGTTTGTGATCAAGTGTTGGATCAGTTATCTGCCTTGATAGGGTCCATGTGTGTTCATAAGTCTGGATGAAGGCTTAGAAAACCAGTAACCAGGTGGGGGACTCAAATAAAGAGTCACAAGTCCAGGGTTTCACAAGAACTGTCCAAAATGTACAACCTTAACAATATTAGTAACAAGGGTATGATGAGGACAAGGGTTCCTGCAAACCTGTAAACATCCCAACCCCCTCACATGTATTGTTCTAGATGCTGAAGGTCCTCCTCTAATTCACCTCAGATGCTGAAGGTCATAAAAAGGTCATCCAGACTTAGTAGGCTTCCCAGATAGCCCTAGTACTACAGGAAATCTGTAGCACAGAGTTCTCAAGAAGAAACCCATGTCTGAACCGTGTTTCATATTCCCGCACCAGACCGAAATGGAATGGGAAAGAATATGAAGCCACTCTAGCCTATGTGTCACTCAGGTCCCTGGTATGGAACCTTAATCACTCAAAGATCCCTCCCATCAAGGAAAACACAGATCCAACACCAATGATATGATAATAACAGTATGAAATGCATAAAAACTGTAAACGAAAGCAGTAAATAAAGCTGTACAGAAAGCAATAAATAAAGCAATAAACAAATAAGCACAAGTAGCACATAACACCCCTGTAAACACAAAACAAACAAGCGCTAGGAGGAACCCACAAAAAAAACCAGAAGCCCTGGTTGATATATAAGGGTCCCCAGCAGAGTCGCCAAGTTGTCGCTCCCAAAGATTTGCATCCCGGTACAAGCCCGAACGGTCGGAGAAAGGAGAGAATGAAATGAAGATGAATAGAGTCGCCAGCTATGCATTTTTATCCCGAAGGAAAGGTAATGCTGCATAAACCTAGAAAGTTATGGATAAGACGGTTGCGAACCAGAGAAACTGAGAACGGGGGTTGGTTACAACCTGGGAAGGTATTAACACCCATATTGTCCGTCGTACTCGACGGGATCCACGCTTAAAAGATTGTGTTTAAAGGGGTAGTGTATGTGCTATCTGTGTGCAAAAGCTGGAAAAGAAATGCAAGTGTCAGTGAAAAATGGTGAATTGCTCAGGAACTGAGGCTTTGAAAAGAAAGTTGGGAGAAGGGGATGACAAAGAGACTTTTGTTCGATAACAATTAAGTTATGCCTACGTATCCTCTCGTTCAATGAGGAAGTCAGAACACCGTAGTTCGACTCAAAGAGACTGAATATGAATTGACTGTGAACTGCTTGCTTGTCTATGCTCAAGTGTATGACTCGTCTGGCTCGAGTGTTAACTGTCTTGCATTAGACGGAAGAAACAAGTTCTCGTTGGTGAGTGAGTGTGATGAGAAAAGATTCCCGAAGGAGACGATTATTGTTTGTTTTTGTGTTTTTAGTTTTGTTATTGTTTTTGGTGTTTTGCATAAGTTAATGAGCTTAAGCCTAAATCAAAGGCTTATAAACTCATTATATCCTCCCTGATTAGGGATAATGAGCCTACTTAAGTATGAGATAAGCATCTCAACTTAATTACCATGATGATGTAGGATTAGGATCATTAACCTACTTGTGATTAATTAGATGTTTTTGGGTTTTTGTTTAGTGTTAAGTAATGAGTTTAATCTCTAATCACAGATTAGTGGACTCATTACACCATCCTAATATAAGGATAATAGATGAGAACACTTAAGCTGAGGAAGATACCTCAACTTAATATATGGTTAGGGATTAAATTCATGACAAAACAAGCCTTTATTAAATGGATTTTAATTAAAGGTGAGATTAAGAAGCGGATTTTAAGTTTGTCAGACAACTTGAGGAAGACTTATCCATTAAACACTAGGGTTAGTCCTTCTTAACCATAAAGGAAGAATTAGAACCCTAATGTAAGGCCCAAGTTACAAGTTAATGTCTTAGTGGTTATTAGATGGATTGATTAATAGGTTTAAACAAATTAAGGGTTTAACACTTAGGATTAAAGTTATACACTCCATCCTAATAGAAGGATACATGCATAACTCTAATTCCAAAGTCCTAAAACCTTAAAGGTTTAGTCTCTAATGACGAGGTGAGAAGAGAGACACAAAGAAGACTCAAAGGAAAAAGTCTAAGGGAAACTATCAATCCTAGAAGTTGTCATGCTTAGGCATTCTATGGTTTTGTGAGGCTTAAAAGGAGAAATCTTCAAGGAAGCCACCAAGGAGAAGCAAGATAGGAAAGAGATGGGATGAGAAGAGAAAAAGAGGAAGAGAAACACAAGTGAGCAAGCTCACTCAAGGAAAAGTAAAAATGAAGCAAGAATGCAATATGAAAGTATGAGAAGAGGTGGGAGGTGAAGGCAAATCCACCTCCCAAACAACTTACCATTAACCTGAAAAGTTAGCACAAGATGCATAAGGAAAGAAATGAAATGAAATGATGCATATGCAAGGGTAAAGACCAAGACCAGAAGCATACACATGATGTAAATTATTCTATGATATGATGCAAATACATACAAGATGCATATGTGTGATCATGCAAGAGAATGGATGCAAATGAAGCATGTAGGAAACATGTAAACACATGGATGTTCATGAAATGAAATGGATGCAAAGCATAGCAAATGTATGAATAAATGATTAAGAAATGTTAAAGCAATGTCTTAAGATGTCTAAGATGGCATACAAATGCTTAGAATGGCATGGCAAGTTCATATGTTCATGCAATGCAATGTAAGATGCAAGTAAAGATGCAAAATTAGGGTTACATGAAAGGATGAGATGCAAATGACCAAAACAGAAGCAAATGATATGATAAAAAATTTAAAATGCACTCAAAGGAAACCTAAAGTTATACTAAGTTACCATCCAAAGGGGGAGGTCAGGAACTAAACCTAGAAGAAGTTATGAATTTCCTAAGTTTCTAGGGTTTTTTGGGTGATCCTTAATGTAAAATGCCAAAAAAATCGAAAATGTAAGATAAATTCATGCCAAAAATATCTTAGATACTACATGATGTGTGTAAAACAATGCAAAAAGAACCATCTTCAAACCCTTCATGGTTAGGCAGAAAAGATTTTTCAAAGGTTAGGGTTTAAAATGTGATTTTATGAACCCTAAATTCAAAGAAAATTGTCAAGTTATGATCAAAACCTAAAAGAAATTTGTATGAAGGGTTTGAAAATGTTTCTAAATGTGTTAAGATGCAACATGATTTTTTTTGTAATTTTTAGAAACCTAAATGCTATTTTAATTAATTAATATTCATTAATTAATTAAAATAAACATTTGAATATTTTAAAAATACTTTTTATATGCAAAAAATAAAATAAAAATCATTTTCTGATAAAGAAAAATATTTGAAACAAAAATGCAAAAGGAAATATTTTTTGAAAGCTTTTTGATATTTTAAATAAATTGTGCAAAAGAAATGAATTAAAAAGAAAATAAAATGAATAAAAGAGGAAGTCAACTGATCTGAGGGATGAGATTCAAAAGAAAAAGGGAGGGAATTGACTGCGCGCCAGATCCAAGGGCTGACATTCAAACTGACTAATTACCTAATTTAATTAATTAATTAATATTAGGGTTTTAAGTGAAATGATCTGGACCCTCCAAATACGCGTTAATCCTAATCCTACGGCCCACATTCAAACTGGGGAGATTAGCCCTAATTACTAACCCTAAACATTTTCAGGTGACCGGAGCTAGCTCCGGTCATCTTCTCCGGCGAGACCAAAACTCCAACTTCCTCCCTAGGCCAAATTAGGAGCTCTAACTCTCCAGACTCACTCTCCTACTCATCCTAAACAAGAATCAAACCTCAAACAACATTTATCATGCATCAAAATCTAGATATGAATCAAAACTGCAAAATTTTAGGAAGCACGATACAAGCTCAATACTCAACCATTTTCAAAAATAAAAGGTGTAGTGTGATCAGTGAAGCATGAAGAACATTTCTATAACCTAAAAAGAGATTTCTGGAATGAGTTTATTTAGGACCTCCTGGGTGCCAAGCAACTCTAATGGACCTCCTGGGGATGCTTTGATGCTTGGAATGAGTTTATTTAGGCTGTTTTTGATGTTTCAGTTCAGAGGGGGGGGGGGGTGAAATCGTGTTTTTGTTTTAGGGGGTTTCAGGCTTGTGTAAGGGGTGGGAAATGATCTGGAGGATGTATGGAGATGATTGGTGAAAATTTTTTTAAGTTTGGCTGAGGGGTTTTAGAATTTCGAAGAGATGAAGTCTCTTGAGGATTTTGTGAATCTGAGTGTGTGTTGATTCAAGCTCCAAGAAGTTATGAAATGTGATCCTTAGGGCATGTATGTGAAGCTGTGATAGGTCAGAAGAGTTGTTGTGGGCTATGCTGATTGGTATGGCCTCATTTGGAAAAAGTCAAGGTTGTGTGTACTATGGGCATGGGTCATGGCAGGAGTGGTTGCAAGGCATGTCTGGCCTCAGCTGGCTTTGTGGAAGGCCTTTGGATCATAAGATTGCAGCTGGATGGCTTGGAGGGAAAGATCTAAGTGGTTTTGCAACTTTTTGCATTTTGCCCCCTTTGAATTATCTTGTGATGCAAGGCATGAAATGTTGTGGTTCCTTGGGAAATTATGATCTAAATGAGTTGCACTATGATGGTATGATGTTTAGAGATGCATTAGAGGTCAAGAAATGGCTTGGCATGAGAAATTGCAAAATTCCCTCTTTGGCATGAAAGTGAAAATTATGGGATTTTTGCCAACTTTGAAGGATCATAACTTGAGTTCCATAATGAATTAGAACATGTTCTTGTACTTTTTGAAAAGGGAAAGACTTAATCTACAACTTTCATGACCAAGAATTTTTCATTTGAAGCATTATTGATTAAGAAAGAGGAGGTTGAAAACTTTCCCAAAATGGAAAGTTTTCATTACAAGTCATTTCCATTTTTGGCAACTATTCAAATGGCTCAAAATTCTTCAATATTGTGAAATTACAACCACTTCTAAGATCAAATAAATATCATATAACTTCAATTTGATGAAAATACCCCTTTGGTTCCATTGTTGGGGGTCTCAGATGCCCTGATTTTGACTTAACTTGCTCAAGAAGTTACCTAGTAAACAAATGACTTCCACAATCAATTTCTTCATCAAACTTGGTACACATGATCCTTATAACATCTTAAGAACATTAGAAACAAGAATGGCTCAAAAATTTGGAGTTGAGGCCTCTGAAACCAAAACCCTAATTTTGGCCATCTGTGTAGTGAAAACCCTAGCTCTGCTACCATGCTTTTCCAGTTCTTGTGATTTCTTGACTTCCTTGAACTTTGAGAGGCACAATATGATGATAGAACACACATGGACCCTCTTGGAATGCTTTAAGACCTTTAGGGTGGCTCAGATGGAATCTTGGATTTCTCAGATCACAAACCCTAGATGCAGATGAACTTGAACTATGCAGATGAAATATATGCAATATGAGATGTGGTATGCTTATGCTTATGCAAATATGAAAGATCACAAGCCATGGTGTGATATGAGTGAGGGAAAATTTGGGGTGTTTACACATTTCTCTTCACAAATTTCTTGCTTATAGTCTTTCTCATCTTCTCTCTTCTTCACGCTCTTCTCAGAATTTTCACGATCAGTGTCTACGCGAACTGATTTTCTTTTTTCCAAATTCCCAGCCTAACCCTTGGACCCATACTATGGAATCCCCATCATGCCCTCACTAATTCTTCTTCTAATTACTGTAATACCTTTCCACTTAATATTTCAGTTATTTATTTCAATATAAATATAAATGATCTAAACTTATATAAATTAAAATAATATTATCTCTTCACTCAACACACCACCAAACTTCACAATTCTCACAACACACAATAATATTCTAATTATTTAAATTCAATAATTAAATAGATAAAATGGGGCATTACAACTATAATAAACAGATTCATATAAGACTCCTGCATCTTACTCTCTAATTCCCAAGTCATGTTCCCACCGGAAGCCCCTCCCCATACTACCTTCACGAGAACAATCTTATTGCCTCTCAACTACTTCACTTTGTGATCATCGATACGCTCAAGTAAAGCCTCAACCAAAAGGTTATCCTTTACTTCCACCTCATCCATCAATATCACATGAGACAGATCCGATACATACTTCTGAAGCTGCGAAACATGGAATACATTATGAAAATTTGACAACCGCGGAGGCAACGCCACTCTATAAGAAATTGGCCAAACTCTTGCCGAAATCTGATACGAACCAATGAATTTCGGAGTAAGCTTCTTCATCTTCAAAGCCCATCCAACGCCTGTTACCGGAGTAACTCTAAAAAATACATGGTCTCCCTCTTGAAATTCAAGATCCTTCCTTCTTTTATCGTGATAACTCTTCTGTCTACTTTGAGAAGTCTTCATCTTCTCTCGAATCAACTTCACTGTCTCGGTGGTTTGCTGAACAATCTCAGGTCCAAGCACTATACTTTCACCGGATTCATGCCAATATAAAGGTGTTCGAAATCTCCTACCATACAATGCTTTAAAAGGTTCCATTTCGATACTGGAATGATAACTATTATTGTAAGTGAACTCAATCAATGATAAATGATTATCCCAAGAACATCCTTGTTCAAGTACACAAGCTCTCAAAATATCTTCCAAAGATTGTATAGTCATTTTCGTCTTCCCATTTGTCTGCAGATGATAAGTGGAACTTAACCTCAACTTCGAGCCCAATGCCTCATGCAAACTCTCCCAAAATCTAGAAGTGAATCTTGACGAACTTCTTCAATGAAAAATTAATACCAATCAGAATAAAGTTTTCCTATTTCGTCTTTCAATCAACAATTACCCAAATTACATCATTCCCTCTCGGAGTATTAGGTAACCCCGTAACAAAATCCATAGAGATACTATCCCATTTCCACTCTAGGACATCCAACCAACAGGTTTCTGATGTTCCACCTTCGACTTCTAACAAGTCAAACAAGCGTACACGAATTGAGCTACGTCACACTTTAATCCAGGTCACAAAAATATTTTTTTCAAATCCTGATACATTTTTGTAGCTCCTAGGTGCACACTCAACCTACTTCTGTGTCCTTCTTCAAGAATCATTCTTTTCAGTTCTGAATCTTCAGGAACACAAATTCGCTCACGAAATCTCAACACACCTTGATCATCTACACGAAAATCTCCATTTCCCACACGCTCATCTCTAACCATCAAGTCTACTAACTTCACATATGACTTCTGGCTCTCTCTGATATTAGCGAGAAAATCATTGTTAATCTCCAACATTCCCAGTTTCACACTATACGATGTGTTGCTCACAAACCAAACACATGTCTCTAAATTGCTCAATAAACTCCAACTCGCTCATCATCATAGCTTACATGTGAATTTTTTTCCGACTTAAAGCATTCGCTACGACATTAGCCTTACCGGGGTGATAATTCAAGCCGAAGTCATAATCTTTCAAAAATTCCAACCAACGTCTCTGTCTCATATTCAGTTCCTTTTGGTCAAACAGATACTTCAAGCTCTTATGATCTCTAAATACTTTGAATCTAGAACCATAAAGATAATGTCTCCAGATTTTTAGTACAAACACCACTGTGGCCAACTCCAAATCGTTAGTAGGGTAATTCCTCTCATGAATCCTCAACTGACATGAAGCATAAGCCACCACTTGGTTATTCTGCATCAATAATCCTCCTAAACCCATCAGAGAAGCATCACAATACACCACAAGCAACTTATCTGGTTTAGGCAAAATCAAAACTAGAGCAATAGTCAAAAGCTTCTTCAACTCAACGAAACTTCGCTCACAATGAATATCCCACACAAACGCCTTACCTTTATAGGTTAACTGAGTCAACAGAAGAGATAACTTTGAAAACCCCTTAATGAATCTTCGATAATAACCAGCTAATCCCAGAAAGCTACTAATATCGGTCACTGACTTCGGAGCTTCCCATTGTAGAACTACATCTACCTTGGATGGATCCACTACAATACCATTACTCGAAATGACATGACCAAGAAAACTCACTTCTTTCAACCAGAACTCACACTTAGATAACTTCGCATAAAGCTTCTTATCCTTCAACACTTGTAATACAATTCGTAGATGTTCCGTTTGTCCTTCTTCTGACTTAGAGTAAATCAAAATATATTCTATGAAAACAACCTGTCATACCCTAATTTTTACCCTAATCTTTTTTTACGTGACACATTTCATCGCATTTTCTAAAGTCAGGCATAAAAGTTAATCTTATTTACATTTAAAGCCAAATGGTCCATTAATCTTCATACATTTTTTCCATTTAATTTCGCCTTTATTTTATTTTATTTTATTTGTATCCTAGATTTTATTTCAATTTAAAAAAATAATATAACATGTTTGTCTCACTTTGTAATTTAATTGTTTTTATTTTAATATTTATCCTAGATTAATTAGATTTATTTAGTACAATTTCAAGTTAGTTTTAATTTAGTTTATATTTTAAATTTGTTAATTTTAATTGGTTAATTTTTAATTAGTATTTTTTTTTAATTTATCTAATCTAATTAGTTTAGATTTGATTAGGTTATATTTTTTTTAACTTTTTTATTTTGATTAGTTTAATTAAATGTTATTTTAATTGGTTTAATTTAGTTAATGTAATTAATTTGGTCCACACATCATACATTACATGCCAAAGACCGAGTTACACTCATCCCACAAGGTCAAAGATTCCTCTACCAAGCTATGAGAAACAATGCCATTTTTTTTCACCAATTTAGCCAAACCTAGACCTGCATGAGAAAGCTATCACAGAGGACCATTGAAAATTTCAATTGAAAAAAGAGGGAAAAGAAATTCAAAAGGGGGGAGCCAACGAAAGATGGGGGATTGAGCCATAAAATAGAGAAACAAAATTCATAAAAGGGAGAGGGGCTGAGATTGAAAAGAAAAACACAAAAAATAGAGGTTCATAAAATAACAAAAAAACAAACATCGCAGACCTGCAACCCTTACAATAACAGGGACAACACTTCACTATCAGACAAATACAAAACTTAGAGGAGAAGTTTGAATCAGTTTTAGAAAAGGGGCTAGAATAAAGAACAAAACAAAGAAGGAGATCACAGAGAATACATGAAACTTGATTTCAACCTCAACCAAAAAACAATCTTGACAACCACCATTATCACAACCTGTTTTTAACAGAAACAAAAGAACACAAAACACACACTAAAACTTCAAATCATTTCATCCTCAACAATATAAATCACTCACCACCGCCGATTGCAAACCAAACCACATACCCAATCACCACTATAGCCACCTCCTCCAACAACCACTGCTATAACTGCGAGTAAACCAGACCGAAACAAAACCATTCAGAAGAAACCATAAACACAGCGAGAACCGATTGAAACAGATTCATCACCGCTAACACTTCACCATTCACCGCCATGGATCCGCACACGAACTTGAGAGCGAAAACACCAAAACGCTGACGCTAAGACAGAGGGATCCGATTGCGACGACGGAGAGGGTGAGAACGCGAACGGAGAAGAAACGACGTTAAAACTACTTAGGTATCACATTTTGGCTTTGTTGTTTATAAATCGTGTTTATTTTTTTTTATGTTGTGAAGTTGTTTCCTCATTTTATTACTTTTTTTAAACCTATTTTAAATTTGGATCAAATGGATTATTCTATTTTATTGTTAGATATTTTTTAGGGATTCTTGGGTTGTTATTGTTTTTTTTTATAAATAAAATAAACTTTAGCCCATGGATTATAATCCACCTCCAGATCAAGCGGTCCTAGTTTAAGTCCTAGTCAACTGAGTTGACCCAATCCCCATCATAGATACCCTACACCCTTGGGCTTGTCCCTTTGGGCTTATTATGTTCTGCTAACAGTACCCATCATTTACTAGTTTTCTAGCCCTTTTTTCTAGATTTTTACATTTTTTTTGTTTTTTTGTTTTATTTGGTTTATAATTTTTTCTTATTATTTTCTTCTATCCTATATTTTCCTGAAAAAGGGTTGAAAAACAACCGAAAAAATATTTTCATTATTTATTAATCTTCTTTTAGCTCTAAAAAATATATAACTTAGCTTAATTCATTTTTCCTCTTAGCTAAGTTTGTAGGATGCTTGGGTTTGTCGTCAATCTTGTGCTTGTCTTTTTGTGAGGAGTCGAGTTTGAGTTTATTTCTCTTTGTGAGGGTGTTTTGCTTCTTGTTTATCATATTTGGTTGTATGTATGCTAGGATTTGTATTAATTTTAATTTTGCATGTGACCGTAAATTGTCAAAATAATACATGAATACGATAAAACCAAGACGTATTATTTCAAAGAATAATTAAATTTCTTGGTCCAACGCCAAGTAGATCTTTCTACATACTTTATACACACACGTAAGTCGGTCATTTTTATGATCGCCATATGCACAACTTTACGCGTCATAATACAAAACAAATACGATTTATCAAATCTCTCATAACAAAACAACAAAAGAACTGAATCCTGGAGTCTAGCATTCCACGCGTTCTTGAATGAATCACTCTTGAGGACCGCCCCACGAGACTTGTTTCATGCTCTCTTTCGTTTCTAAAACACACTCAATAATTAACCTTAAACTAATGCTAATCAAGCTTTTCCATTACAAACATTATTTTACATAATCAATTAACGGAAGAACTAAATCCTGGAGTCTAGCACTCCACGAGTTCTTGAATAAAACACTCATGAGGCTCGCCCCATGGGACGTGGTTCATTCTCCCTTTTGTCTTTCAAAACACCTAACCATTACGTATCAAATAACGAAAGAACTGAATTCTGGAGTCTAGCATTCCACAAATTCTTGAATGAATCACTCCTGAGGCTCGCCCCATGGGACGTGATTCATTCGCCCTTTCGTTCTTAAAATACTAAATAAGATCAAACGTTTTCTCTAAACGAACATTATTTAGATCTCTTTCTATCTAGCAGACAAGCTATCGCTTCAGCCTCCTATCGTGAGAAGATAAGCCAACGCTTAACAGTTAGAAAGCGGTTTAAACAATCGTTCATTAAAAAACACCAACAAACCGTAGTTGCACGAACTACGAAGCTCTAACTTTCCCATTGCACAAAGGGAATATGTAGGCACGAGCATTTTAATCCTTGGCAAGCACACTGATAAAAAAATTAACCTTTTCTCCATAACAATAATAATAATAAACATTCATTTCCCTTAAAACAAACGATTTTAGCAAACTTTTACCTTTAGAAGAAGACAAAAACTTAAATCAACATTCAATCGCATAGTTAGACTAAGAGGTTCCCGTTGAGTACAACGGACATGAGGGGTGCTAATACCTTCCCTTTGTGTAACCGACTCCCGAACTTAGATTAGTGGCTTTATTGACCATTTCTTATCCTATTTAGGTTGTATATATATCTCCCTTTTCTTTAGTTAGAATAAATAGAATTAAGTGGTGACTCTGGTGTTTTTTTACCGCGTCCATCGCGAGGATCATATTTTTCGAGGTACGATAGTTTGCGACTTCACTAGGGACTAGCTCCATGCGAGAGAGAGTCGAACCTAACTTAGCTAACTGAGCGTTTAATTGTTGATTTTATCTTATTTGTCTTCTCTATGTTTGTTATCTTCATTATATATGTTTGTTTATTTGTTTCTTTGATCACTTTCTCTTATACGCTCGTTATTATCTATTTGTGGGATCTCGAGATTAGATCACAAGTAACACTTTATAAACGAGATTTGGAAAAAGAAGAGGGAACACCTAGGTTAGAATTGGTAGTTATTAGTGTTAGTCTCCAAGGAATCGCTCCTTGCAAGCCTAGCATGAAAGCTCCCCCAAAGAGTAGACTTTTCGTAGATCTTGTCGTAATGCAGCTAGCCTGTCACATGACTTGATTCATGAAAGGGCTGTGACTCTGGGACCCAGTTTCAATATTGGAAGTTGTGTAATGTTAGTCTCCAAGGACTCGTTCCTTGCAAGCCTAGCATGAGAACTCCACTCAAGGTAGACCTTATCGTCATTATCGTCATAATACAACTAGCCTGCGGCAGGGCGTTAGTACGATAAACATTTGTGACCTTGATTTTCCTAATACCACCACTATAGAAACTATCCCATGAGTGGGTTTTATGGGTAAAGAATATAGAACCAATCTCTTACAACCTGCCAAATAGGAAGTTTTGAGTTATTCCAGCTTCCAAGACTTATTGTACTTATGATCCTAAGCATACTTGCATTGCATCCATTTACATACCATTGTATCTGCATTACATATCACATGTCATTCCAAAATATAAACTCTTTCCATCCTTTGTCTTGGGTCAACAATTTGATTCCTGGCACATGTCCAGAACTAAGAACCATGTCTCAAGGAACAGTGGATGAACTAAGGAGAGGTCAAGAATTGTTGAAAGAAGAGAATAATTCCTTGAAAAGACAGATGGAATGGGCCTTGGAAACTTTTCAAGCTCTGTTGAAGAAGGAAGGTCGCCTTGTGCCCATTTACTTAACAGAGGGAGTTAATGTCCTATCTCCATCTGATGCTACCTTGAATCAAGAGTGTTTCCCTGTGGCAACTCCTCATCTTCTAGCCCATGGCCCTCCCCCACTAAGTCAAAAACCTCTGATTGCCAAATCAAAACATCGATCACCTTTGGTTGTTTTCCCTCAAACAAGTCAGAGTCAGAATGGTTTGAGCAAAAATCACTTCAATATAATCCATAGCGTACAACTAGCAGTACCTAGAGTGCCAGTAGTGCCATCTTATCAACTATCGAAAGCCCAGGCTTCTCTCCTGCAAGGTGTCTCAAATCAGCATAGAAGACAAGGGGGAAGACCTCCAATCCCTCGGATCTATATGACCTACACTGAATTATATCCTTCATTGTTGAAGAAAGGATTGGTTGTTCCAAGGCCTTTAGGTCCTCCACCAGATCCACTCCCAGCAAACTACAACCCAAATGTTCACTGTTTGTTTCATGAAGGTTTCCCAGGGCATGATTTGGAAGGCTGTTATGCCTTAAAGCACATTGTGAAAGATTTAATTGAGAAGAACATTCTTTCGCTTGGAGACACTGCTCCGATTGTCAGGGGAATCCTTGCCCAGTACATGGAGCGTGAAGCATGAATCAAGTATCAGAAGTTATTTCCCTAAAGTATGAAGATCAGGACCTGAAGTTCAAGTTCCCTAAAGCTGAAAGTCCTCTGTTTGTTTCAACATTGTTGTATTTTTTTTCTTTGCATGTTAATTTTTCATTTGCTTGTAAGCATTATTGTTTTTGAATTGGCAAGATTAATGAAATATTTATGCATCTTTTGAATCAACCCATTTGTATTCACTCATTTTCTTTCATTGTTATGACAAAAAACAAAAATTATTTCTCCCATTTATTTATCTTTATCAAACTATTGTTCTAGCAAAGATTGGAGGGAGGATGATGAAAACCACATACCTGAATTTTCCATTTGTATGCTCTTAATTAAAACCATGCCAATGATGTACAGACATTGTTTCAAATTCCCAAACACTGGTGAAATAAGGAAGATAATCCCTTGCTAACGCCTTTGAGCCTCGAAGTAGGTGTTTTCTTTTTCAAAAAGTGAAAAAACCCTTAATTTTAAACCTGGGGCAGGGTAGTCGGTTCAGTTAATTTGTTTGCATTCAATCTTCAAGAGATTCCATCATTCAAGAAGGATCAGCTACATACTTTCCTTCGCACATCAATGAAGTCGTGAAGGGTAAAAAGTTTGTAGTATTTGTTCTCTATCCTCCAATAAAATGGCAGTCATAACCACTCAACAAAAGACAGAAGAAAAAAAAAGAAATACAAAGAAAAAGCCCGGTAAGTCAAAAACCAGAAAATATGACTTAGGCAAAAAAATCAGGGCATCTCAACAAATTGAAGTCAAGAAAAAGAAGTTATCAAATCTTCTAAAAATTAGAGACGGAGCAAGGTGGTTGCCATCACTCTTTTAAATCCTGATCCTTATCATACACCGTCAAAGACTTTTGAGATATAAATGCGTATGGTAATTTAACTGACCGTAGGATTGGAGTTCATCACGAAGAATGGGTGGGTTACAAATAAATTTTGAGCCTTTTATCCTTTGTTTCATAAACTGTGAACCAAGCCACGCTACAACCCTTAAAAGACCTAACTGAGGAAGGATTTGTTTTGAGAGCATACTATAACAAGGTTATGTTAACCGGACTCCTAACGATCTTTGCTAATCATTTGTATTGATCACTTCATCTGCCATTCCATAAATGGCTAGATCCATTTCGTGTTTTGATAATTGATTTTTCCACTGTATTTCACCATCATACCGATAAATTGTGATTTCAAAACTTGCATAAATGTTGCATTAAAACTGCCAAATTTTAAATGAACAATGCTCACTTGCAAGTCAATTCAGCATCAAGGGAATCCCAACGAATTCATCCAGTTGGAGAATTTAACTTGGTAAGAGAAGCCCAGCCAGGGGCAACCACTTCGAGAATAAGTCAATCTAAATCAATCTCTTCAAGAGTCAGCTACTTAGAGGTTGAAACTTTTCTCAAAACTCAGACTAGAATGAGCTATCACAAACGATTCAAGAGTTCAATGGCCAACCAAATCAGGAGTTTCTCATCCCAAGAGTTGGTGAACCAAGGGTCAATCCAGATAGTCAAGCATTGGGGGAACCATCTCAAAGGCCATGTTATGGTAGGTTGTATCCAAATTTTTCGCAAAGGGGCAAATTTCAAAACCCATTGATTCAGGGGCAAGATGAATCACATAGGGGCAAGTCCTCTCCATGCTTTCAAGTTGTTAAAGCAGGCCTTATGCAAAAACAAACTTTGAGTTCAATACAGGTGTCGGGAATCATGTCGTCATCTTTGTCTCCTTCTAAAGAGAGTCATCTGCAAAAAGAATCCCTTTCATCTGATACCCATGCAGGGGAATTTTTGAAACCATTGAGTCAATGCATAATTTATTCTCATGCGTTAGTCACGTCACTTCACTCTTAGCGTTAAGTCATGCTACCGTCTTATTCATTGAGCATCTGCCCACTGTAGAAAAGATTCATCCTTTGCAAAACAATCCTCTTCTAGTATGCAATCTTTGTCTCCCTAAGAACTCTTTAAAGTCCAATTGTCATTGGCACGAATCCGTTGAGTTGGTCGTGACACCTTTTGCTTACAATCTAAGTCCATTTAATTTGGCATCATACCTGTGTTTTCCTGATGGTTCTTGAAGATATTTGAATACTTTGCATTCTACTACATGTGTCAGTTGGTAGCATAGAGCCGCTGCCTAATCATTGTGTTTGTCTTCTTTATCCTCAGTGTCAACAGTTACACTTGAACCCGTTGATTTATCACTTTGGATACTTTGAATATTTTTTTGTTATCTTTACTCTTAGTGTCAACAGGTCTTGAATCCATTGCGCATTCACTTTGAGTGTATTATTTCCATTTGTAGTGCCATCCAGTTGCTTATAGCCTTTGATTCATCTTTGAATACTTTGCATTCTACTCCCAGTTTTAGTTGGTAGCATAGAACCGCTGCCCAGTCACTGTGTTTGTTTTCTTTATTCTTAGTATCAACAGTTACACTTGAACATGTTGATTATCACTTTGGATACTTTGAATATTTATTGTTATCTTTATTCTTAGTGTCAACAGGTCTTGAATCTGTTGCGCATTCACTTTGTGTGTATTATTTCCATTCGTAGTGTCAGTTGGTCGCATAGAGCCGTTGTGAATTGACTTTGAATATTTCCTTTATTTTGCTCGACCCCTCGAGTCGATGTCGTTTTAGTTATTTCCTCAACCTCCGAGTTGACTTGTTCTCGACCCCCGAGTCGATTTCGTTTTAGTTATTTCCTCAACCGACGAGTTGATTTGTCCTCGACCCCCGAGTCGATGTTGTTTCAGTTATTTCCTCAACTTCCGAGTTGACTTTTTCTCGATCCCCGAGGCGTTGTCGTTTTAGTTATTTCCTCAACCCCCGAGTTGATTTGTTTTTGACCCTCGAGTCAATGTTTTTATTTGTATTATGTTTGACCCCCCCCCCCCCCCCCGAGTCAATAATGTTGTCATTTCCTCAACCCCCCGAGTTGATTTTTGTTTCATTTGGACCCCCGAGTCATTACTTTTGTCATTATGTTTTCGACCACTGAGTCGATGTCGTCTTTATCCTTTCAACCCCCCGAGTTGATATGTTATATTTACTTTCTCAACCTTTGAGTTGACATGTTGTTATCCCCAGTGAGTCCTCACCCTCAGTTTTGTTTCTATGGATCACCATTACCATATATCTTCATCATTTCGCCAATCATATTCATCATCATGCTATGGTTCATTTCATCCCACATCATATCCCCAACAAAACAAAAAAGAGTCTCTCATGGATTCATAACATTACATATCGTATCATTTCATCTGCATTCAGGGACAAAATTCGGGTCTTTTATATTTAATTATCTCCCACTGCGACCATACGAAGATTAATCATCTTCATATTTTCTGGTTGAAGATACTTAAATAGTGGTAACTGTCATACCCTAATTTTGACCCTAATTTTTTTTTTCACGTGACGCATTTCATTGCATTTTCTAAAGTCAGGCATAAAAGTCAATCTCATTTACATTTAAAGTCAAATGGTCCATGAATCTTTATACATTTTTTCCATTTAATTTCGCCTTTATTTTATTTTATTTTATTTTATTTTTATCCTAGATTTTATTTCAATTTAAAAAAATAATATAGCATGTTTGTCTCACTTTGTAATTTAATTGTTTTTATTTTAATATTTATCCTAGATTAATAAGTGATTTAATTGTTTTTATTTTAATATTTATCCTAGATTAATTAGATTTATTCAGTACAATTTCAAGTTAGTTTTAATTTAGTTTATATTTTAAAATTGTTAATTTTAATTGGTTAATTTTTAATTAGTATTTTCTTAATTTGTCTAATCTAATTAGTTTAGATTTGATTAGGTTATACTTTTTTTAACTTGTTTATTTTGATTAGTTTAATTAGATGTTATTTTAATTGGTTTAATTTAGTTAATGTAATTATTTTGGTCCACACATCCTACATTACATGCCAAAGACCGAGTTACACTCATCACACAAGGTCAAAGATTCCTCTACCAAGCTATGAGAAACAGTCCCATTTTTTCACCAATTTAGCCAAACCTAGACCTGCATGAGAAAAATATCATAGAGGACCATTGAAAATTTCAATTTAAAAAAGAGGGAAAATAAATTCAAAAGGGGGGAGCCAACGAAAGATGGGGGATTGAGCCATAAAATAGAGAAAAAAATTCATAAAAGGGAGAGAGGCTTAGATTTAAAAGAAAAACACAGAAAATAGAGGTTCAAAAAATAACAAAAAAACAAACATCGCAGACCTGCAACCCTTACAATAACAGGGACAACACTTCACTATCAAATAAATACAGAACTTAGAGGAGAAGTTTGAATCGGTTTTTAAAAAAGGGCTAGAATAGAGAACAAAAAAATGAAGGAGATCACAAAGAATACATGAAACTCGTTTTCAACCTCAACCAAAAAACAGTCTTCACCACCACCATTATCAAAACCTGTTTTTAACAGAAACAAAAGAACACAAAACACACACTGAAACTTCAAATCTTTTCCTCCTCAACAATACAAATCACTCACTACCGCTGATTTCAAACCAAACCACATACCCAATCACCACTATAGCCACCTCCTCCAACAACCACTCCTATAACCGCGAGTAAACCAGAACGAAACAAAACCATTCAAAAGAAACCATAAACACCGCGAGAACCGATTGAAACAGATCCATCACGGCTAACATTTTACCACTCACCGCCATGAATCCACACACGAACCTGAGAGAGAAAACACCAACACTAAGACAGAGGGATCCGATTGCAGCGACAGAGAGGGTGACATCGCGGACAGAGAAGAAACGGCGCTGAAGCTACTTAGGTATCACATTTTGGCTTTGTTTGTTATAAATCCTTTTTATTTGTTTTTATGCTGTGAAGTTGTTTCCTCATTTTATTACTTTTTTTAAACCTATTTTAAATTTGGATCAAATGGATTATTCTATTTTTTTGTTAGATATTTTTTAGGGATTCTTGGGTTGTTATTGGTTTTTTAAAATAAAATGAACTTCAACCCATAGATTACTAATCCACCTCCAGATCAAGCGGTCCCAGTTTAAGTCCTAGTCAACTGAGTTGACCCAATCCCCATCATAGATACCCTACACCCTTGGGCTTGTCCCTTTGGGCTTAGTATGTTCTGCTAACAGTACCCATCATTTGCTTGTTTTCTAGCCATTTTTCTAGATTTTTACATTTTTTTTTGTTTTTTCTTTTATTTGGTTTATATTTTTTTCTTATTATTTTCTTTTATCCTATATTTTCTTTAAAATGAGTTTAAAAACAACCGAAAAAATATTTTCATTATTTATTAATCTTCTTTTAGCTCTAAAAAATATAAAACTTAGCATAATGCATTTTTCCTCTTAGCTAAGTTTGTAGGATGCTTGGGTTTGTCGTCAATCTTGTGCATGTCTTTTTGTGAGGAGTCGAGTTTGAGTTTATTTCTCTTTGTGAGGGTGTGTTGCTTGTTTATCATATTTGGTTGTATGTATGCTAGGATTTGTATTAATTTTAATTTCGCATGTGACCGTAAATTGTCAAAACAAAACATGAATATGATCACACCAATACGTATTACTTCAAAGAATAATTAAATTTTTTGGTCCAATGCCAAGTAGGTCTTTCTACACACTTTATACACACACACACACACACACGTAAGTCGGTCATTTTTATGATCATCATCTTCACAGCTTTACGCGCCATAATACAAAGCAAATATGATTTATCAAATCTCTCATAACAAAAAAACAAAAGAACTGAATCCTGGAGTCTAGCATTCCACGAGTTCTTAAATGAATCACTCTTGAGGCCTGCCCCATGAGACGTGTTTTATTCTCTCTTTTGTTTCTAAAACACACTCAATAATTAACCTTAAACAAATGTTAATCAAGCTTTTCCATTATAAACATTATTTTACATAATTAATTTACGGAAGAACTGAATCCTGGAGTCTAGCACTCCACGAGTTCTTGAATGAAACACTCCTGAGGCTCGCCCCACGGGACGTGGTTCATTCTCCCTTTTTTCTTTCAAAACACCTAAACAATTACATATCAAATAACGAAAGAACTGAATTCTGGAGTCTAGCATTCCACAAATTCTTGAATGAATCACTCATGAGGCTCGCCCCATGGGACGTGATTCATTCGCCCTTTCGTTCTTAAAATACTAAATAAGATCAAACGTTCTCTCTAAACAAACATTGTTTAGATCTCTTTCTATTTCGCAGACAAGCTAGCGCTTCAGCCTCTTATCGTGAGCATATAAGCCAACGCTTAGCAGTTAGAAAGCGATTTAAACAATCGTTCATTAAAAAACACCAACAAACCGTAGTTGCACGAACTACGAAGCTATGACTTTCATTGCACAAGGGAATACGTAGGCATGAGGATTTTAATCCTTGGCGAGCACACTAATAAAAAAATTAACCTTAGCAAACTTTTACCTTTATAAGAAGACAAAGACTTAAATCAACATTCAATCACATAGTTATATTAAGAGGTTCCCGTTAATTACAACGGACGTGAGGGGTACTAATACCTTCCCTTAGCGTAACCGACTCCCGAACTTAGGTTGTATCTATATCTTCCTTTTCTTTAGTTAGAATAAATAGAATTAGGTGGCGACTCTGTTGTTTTTTTTACGACGTCCATCACGAGGATCGTATTTTTCGAGGTACGACACAACCACAAAATGATCCAAGTACTCATGGAAAATCCGATTCATATACTCCATAAATACTCTAGGTGCATTAGTAACTCCAAACGGCATCACCACATATTCATAATGTCCATATCAAGTCCTAAAAGTTGTATTCTGAATATCCTCATCCTTTACACGTATCTGATGATAACCCGACCACAAGTCAATCTTGCTAAACACCCGCGCACCCACCAACTGATCCATCAAGTCATCTATTCTCGAAAGTGGATACTTGTTCTTGATCGTCACTTTATTCAACTGTCTGTAATCAATACACAATCTCATACTGCCATATTTCTTCTTTACCAGCAACACCAGAGCTCCCCAAGGTGACACACTTGGTCTCACAAACTTCTTCTCTAGCAACTCTTCCAACTGTTTCTTCAACTCAGATAGCTCTGACACCGACATTTGATACAGAGCCATAGAAATAGGTCTAGTACCAGGTACAAGATCATTACTAAACTCTACTTCCTACTAAGGAATCCCCATCATGCCCTCACTAATTCTTCGTTTAATTATTGTACTACCCTTCCACTTAATATTTTAATTATTTATTTCAATATAATATAAATTATCTAAACTTACATAAATTAAAATAATATTATCTATTCACTCAACACACCACAAAACTTCACAATTCGCACAACATACAACAATATTCTAACTATTTAAATTAAATAATTAAATAAAAAACTAGGGAGTGACACCACCCATTGAGGATAATCAGATGTAACAAGAAAACCTGCATCGATCTGCTTTTGAACCTCCTCTTTAATCTTTATAGTCATATCAGAATGAGTTCTTCTCAACTTTTGCTTCATAGGTGGACATTCATACTTCAACGAAAATCTATGTTTCATAATATTAGTATAAAGACCTGGCATGTCTTGATAAGTCCAAGTAAACATATCCACATACTCTCTAAGAGCTCCACCATTCTCTTCTTAACAATAGGACCAAGCAATGTATCTATCTTGATTTCTTTCTTATCATCTTCAGAATCCAAGTTGATAATCTCTATCAAATCTTCACGAGGATGAATGAATTTCTTCTCGTGCTTAAGAAACCGGGAAATCTCATCAGGAATCTCATCAACATGCTCTTCCTCAGCCTCAAACACAGGGAATTCAAAGTTGGGAGTGGGCATAGGATCATTGTTTTCAATGGGTTTAAAAATCCATCTGCACAATGATTTATTTTAATTTTAGAGTATGAAAAAAAGTGAAAATATTATGCAGGTAAAAAGTGATTATTATTTTTTCGATTTTTTATGTTACCATTTTTCATAATAAAGAAAAAGGAAAAAACACAAATGGAATAAACAAAATAACATTTTATTGATGTCGATAAAACTTTGAAACAAAGCCCGACAAATTTCACTTTCACCTTGGGCATAGTGAAAGGATTTTTTTGAAATAAAATAAAAAAAGAAATTACTTTGAAGCATGAAAAATAGAAGGAACATCAACAAAAATCCAGTTTTGGAAAATCACTCTGTGTGTAACAAAGTTAGGCATTTCTTCTTCTTTGTCATCTTCAATGATGAAAGCAGCAGAATGATCTTTGACATTGACATCTACCACATTCACAGACACTTTAACATGGTTAGGCAATGGTTTTTTCTTAACATTCAGGTTAATGTCATTAAAGACAAAATGTTACTCCTTATCAATTTATGTACTTCATACTTCAATTGATTATAATTCTCAATGTCGTGCCCCGAGGCACCTTGGTGAAAAGCACAATGAGCTTCTGTCTTATACCACCATGGAATAACCTTTGGAACAAGAGGTGGAGAACGTGTCAGAACAAGATTCTTCTCAATCAATGATGGAAACAATTCTACATACGACAAAAGAATGGGATCAAAATCTGCCTTTGCACAGTTCTGTTGATTACCATTTTGTTGAACACGAGGCTGCTAAAAACGAGGTTGATACTTTGGAGACACTGGAATAGTTGGATCCACATTAATCACTAGAGTTACTTAAGCTACATGTTGTTGGTGACTGACTTCTCGACCACGAGGTCTCTTATATCCCTCACGAGACACAACATTAGGCTCACCTTCTTTCTTCATACCAAAACCAAACCTCTTAGTACTTGAACTTGAATTGCTTTCTTTACTCAGTCGTCCTTCACAGACACCTTATTCTAACCGCATTCCCATATTGATATGTGATCGACCTAACATCTAACAGTATCTTAACTGCAAGTGCACAACCTATCGCGTAGTAATAAAAAGATGTCGAACTCACAGGGATTATGTTATCACTCTAGTGCTATAAATGTTTCTATGTTAGCTAAGGCGAAGATTTTCACGAATTTGGTTTCTAAAGGTAAACTAAAAGGGAAAATTACCTAGGTTAAGATTATATAAATAAGGCGGTCGGTGTGTAACTTAGTAGACCTATGCGGATTAAACCAAAACTAAGCATAGAGAAATACTTCACTTTATTGCTTATGTAGAAATTATCAGTTTAAAAACCCTCAACTCACACTCTCGTGGTCCTGTATAAGATTATATTCCTAAATCCCTATGCCTACTCTCACTAGCCCATAAGTGTTTAGAAAATACTCTTTGAAAACTTAATAAAGTCCAATTCAGTTTAAAGCGCTCACGTTGTATTTAAAACAAATGCCTAACTTTAGCTATCTGGTTAAAAACTCACACTCTCGTGATCTCGATCCTAACCTTTTCTACTCTTTTTACTCTCGTAACAAAAAGCTTGACTTTAATAATAAAACGTCTCAGCCAGAAATTAAGTTAATTAGAACGTTTAGCTTAACATTAATTTAACTCGTTTGGTTACCATTATTACATACCAACACTACTAGATTAGCTAGACATACTAATTAATACGGAAAAACAATGATAATTAATTAAATAAAAAGTAAACATAATGAATAATAAATAATTAAACAATAAAAATTATAAAGTAATATTTTATAACCTGATACAAAGAAATTATCCTCGTAGATCCCTCTTCCACAAATGGCGGCAAGATTGGAACTTCTCGAAATTTGAATACGAGTTCTGAGGCTAGAAAACAATAAACCTAATCTAATGTAATAGCTTCCTAATGTTGGAAACTATTACTTATAGGAAGTTGAATTGAAAAGAAATAAAGCAGTGAAAGCAAAAAGAATTGAAATAACAAAGAATAAGAATACGGTAAATATTTGGCAGAGCTTCGATAAGAATTGGTGCAACAAAACTCTCCCCTTTTCCTTCTGTTGATGTTGCTATTTATAGAGTAGGAAGAGTATGGAAGTTGGAGAAATAATAGGTCCTATTTCAGCCCACTCCTTGAGGAATGATAGGAAGACTTGGTGACTTCGTGTGGCGAGTGTTGAGAAAAACCAGGAAAGTGGACGAGGAAGTCTCTATCTCTCTCTGTTTCAAAATAAACATGCGTTTAAAATTTATAAGTAAAAGGAAAGTAACGTCCATGACGAGCGCCTTGGCATGATTATGGGCGCGTGACGATCGTAAGGATGGTGTGACGGTCGTCACACGCTAAAGGATGCATGACGATCGTAAGAGGTGTGTGACGACCATCACTGCAACAAATTATGCAGAATTTTGTTTTATGCTTTGTCCTTTGATCTGTCTCATGTCCATTTGCTTCATATATTCACTTTGCACCTATTTGACTTGACAATCATTATACCTGTAAAAGTGCGAAATAAGTAAATCAGACAAGTTAAATAAATGATAAGATTTCTTGTTATCAGACGCATGTGCATAACATATCTTTGAAACAATTGCGGAAAATCATTAGTTAATTCGACCGACACCCAAATTAAATAGATATAAGACATTGTCTAAGATACCTAGGGTGTCCATGGTTGTCTCATCATAATAAAGAGTCTTAGCAATGTTTCTCTGTGACAACTCCTCAAATTCCTCCTCTGGTTTCTTCCTCTAAAATTAGTTTCCATATAATTTTGTGGTTATGGTTCCATAGTAAATGTTAAAGTGGGAGAAACAAATTAGGGGGAAGGAAGGTAAGGTAGAAAAGACTTTTAGAAATCATGTATCATGTAAAGTTTTTAAATTCAGCACATCAGTTTTATGAAGATTTTAGAAAACGAAATAATGAAAATATAGAAATTCAATAGAAATAAAAGGAAATAAATAAAATAAATATTAAATTAAAAACTCAAAAGGCAATGTGGTGGGTTGCCTCCCACTAAGCACTGTTTTTAACGTCATAAGCCTGACATAATGCTTAGTAGTAGATTAATCAGGGGAATTAGTGGGCAGTTCTAATAGTTTTAGACTGTTCGCATAGTCTCTATTTTCAATATGATGGTATTGTTTTAATCGTTGTCCATTTATTGTGAATGGTTCACTGTTTCTACCCTAAATTTCTATTGCTCCGCTAGGGAACACTTTTGTAATTTCAAAAGGGCCTGACCATCTAGATTTTAATTTCCTAGGAAAGAGCCTAAGTCTAAAGTTGAATAAGAGAACAATGTCTCCCACACTGAATTCTTTCCTAGATAAACGTTTGTTGTGCCATCTTTTGGTTCTTTCTTTGTATATCTTAGCATTCTCATAAGCGTTTAATCTTAATTCTTCCAGTTCGTTTATATCGAGGACTCAATTTTCTCCTGCGACAATGTAGTTTATATTTAGCGTTTTAATTTCCCCATATGCTTTGTGTTCTAATTCTACCGGGAGATGATAGGACTTTCCGTACACAAGTTTAAAGGGTGTAGTTCCTATAGGTGTCTTGTAGGTTGTCTTATAAACCCATAAAGCTTCGTTGAGCTTGGATGACCAATATTTCCTAGATATGGAGACAGTCTTTTCTAGGATTTATTTTATTTCTCTATTTGAGACTTCGACCTGTCCACTTGTTTGTGGATGATATGGTGCTGCTACACGGTGTCTGACTCCATACTTGGATAGTAATTTGTCGAATATTTTCGAAATAAAATGAGATCCACCGTCACTAATGATGAGTCTAGGTACACCAAATCTTGGAAAGATTACATTCTTGAAAAGTTTAATCACTACTCTTGTGTCATTTGTAGGAGAAGCTATAGCCTCAATCCATTTTGAAACATAGTCGACAGCAACGAGTATGTACTTATTTCTGAAAGAAGATGGGAAGGGTCCCATGAAATCGATTCCCCATACATCAAAGACTTCTACTTCAAGTATTCCTCTTTGAGGCATTTTATCGCGTCTTGAGATATTACCGGTGCGTTGACATTGATCACAGTTTATAACAGCGATGTGGACGTCTTTCCATAAGGTAGGCCAGGATAAGCCTGCTTGTAAGATCTTGGCATAAGTTTTCGAAGTACTTGCATGTCCTCCATATGGAGATGAATGACATTGGGAAATGACATCCTCAATTTCTTCTTCGGGTATGCATCGACGGAAAATTTTGTCGGGTCCTCTCTTGAAAAGTAAAGGTTCGTCCCAATAATAGTATTTGAGGTCGTGGAAGAATTTCTTTTTCTGTTGATATGTGAAATCCGGTGGAAGTGCGCATGCGGTTATGTAGTTAACTATGTCAGCATATCAAGGAAGTCTTTCATTTGTATGGACTGCTTCCACGGTTTCTTTGGTTTTCGGTTTGTTTGGATCTAGTCGAGCTAGGTCGCTTTTTATTTGCGTTAGCAACTGTTCATTAGGAAAATCATCGTTAATAGGCATTGATTCAAGTTTAATATTTTCTAATCTTGACAGATGATTTGCCACTACGTTTTCAGTGCCTTTCTTATCTTTGATCTCTAGATCGAATTCTTGTATCATCAAAATCCATCTTAGACGTCTTGGTTTGACATCCTTCTTGGTTAAAAGGTATCTGATAGCGGCATTGTCCATGTAAATGATTCTTTTTGCTCCTACTAGGTAGGATCGGAATTTGTCGAGTGCAAAGACAACTGCTAACAGTTCTTTCTCAGTCGTGGCGTAGTTCATTTGAGCGAAATCTAAAGTTCTACTGGCATAATAGATTGCGTGAAATTTCTTGTCCTTTCTTTTCCTAGAACTACGCCTACAACATAATCACTCGCATCGCACATGATTTCGAAAGGTAATCTCCAATCGGGTGGTTGCATGATTGGTGTGGTGATAAGGGCTGATTTCAGAGTTTCAAACGCTTTTAAACACTTTTCATCGAATATGAATTTTGCGTCTTTCATTAATAAACCGATTAAGGGTTTAGTGATTTTCGAGAAGTCTTTGATAAATCGTCGATAAAAACCGGCGTGGCCTAAAAAGTTTCGTACCTCTCATACGGTCTTAGGTGGTTGAAGGTCTTTTATGACTTCTATTTTAGCTTTATCAACTTCAATTCCTTTGTCAGATATAACATGTCCTAATACGATTCCTTGTCTGACCATAAAATGGCATTTTTCTCAGTTAAGCACGAGATTTACCTTCACACATCTCTATAGTATCATCTCTAGGTTCGATAAACATCCTTCAAAGCTTTCCCCACACATAGAGACATCATCCATGAACACTTCCATGATGTTATCTATGAAATCTGCAAAGATCGACATCATACATCGTTGAAAGGTTACAGGGGCATTACACAATCCGAAGGGAATTCGTCTATAAGCGAACGTTCCATAGGGGCATGTGAATGTAGTTTTCGCTTGGTCATCAGGGTGAATATGGATTTGGAAAAATCCGGAGTAACCATCTAGATAAAAGAAGTATGAATGTTTGGCTAATCTCTCTAGCATCTGATCTATGAAAGGTAGAGGAAAGTGATCCTTTCGAGTAGATTTGTTCAATTTATTATAATCAATACACACTTTACTTCTGATCACCACTCTTTGTGTTATTGATTCTCCTTTTGCATTTTTCACAACAGTGATGCCTCCTTTCTTTGGTACGACATGTACTGGGCTAACCCATTGACTGTCGGAGATCGGATATATGATTCCTGCTTCTAATAGCTTTTTAACTTCATCTCTGACTACAATGCTAAGGATATGGTTAATTTTTCTTTGAGGTTCTCTAGAGGTTTTGTAATCATCTTCTAGCATAATACGATGCATGCAAATTGAAGGACATATTCCTTTTAGATCGGAAATGTTATAACCTAATGCAGTCGGATACTTCCTTAGGACGTCTAATAATTTCTTAGTTTCGAGCTGTCCTAGGTCGGCATTAACTATTACTGGTCGCTTAAGTTCGGTGTTTATGAATTCTTATCTTAGGTTTTTAGGTAAGGTTTTCAGTTCTAAAGTTGGTTCTTTTGGTCCTGGCATATGATCAGGTGTAAGTGCTAAACTTTCACTTAGACTGTTATCTTTATATGGTTCACGCCAGTTGTCGTCTTCAAAGATCGGTGGGATTTGTATCTTCATAATTTCAGAGTATGTGGTTTGTTCTGCTTCCATCTCTCTTACGCACTCATCTATTACGTCAATCAGATAACAAGTGTCATCCATCGCTGGTGCTTGTAAGAATTGAGTGAGGATGGATTCCACTTTTTCCTCTCCAACTTCGAAGGTTAGTTTTCCGTTCTTGACGTCAATTATGGCTCCATTTGTGGCTAGGAAAGGTCTTCCTAATATGATAGGAGTTACTGAATCCTCAGAAATGTCCATGATTATGAAATCGGTCGGGATATAGAATTGACCTATTCTTACTGGAACATTTTCCAGTATACCTATCGGGTATCTAACTGATCGGTCAACTAATTGAACAAACATTTTAGTGGGACTAAGTTCTCCCATTTCCATCTTCTTGCAAATAGATAGCGGCATGACACTGATACTTGCTCCCAAGTCGCATAGAGCTTTGTCTGTGACGAACTTTCCAATATTACAAGGTATAGAGAAACTACCTGGGTCTTTCAGCTTAGGGGGCATATTGTTTTGGATAATAGCGCTACACTCAATAGTAAGTGTAACTGTTCCGTTATCCTCAATCTTTTTCTTATTAGACAAAATCTCCTTGAGAAATTTAATTAGCATACGATGGTATTTGAGTGATGGCTTTTGTAATTGGAATTGTGATATTCAACTGTTTCAGAAGTTCAACAAATTTCTTGAATTGGCTCATCGTTTTGGAATTTGTTAGCCTTTGAGGATACGAAATGGGTGGTTTAATAGGTGGTGGAGGCACATAAGGCTTCTCTTGCTCCACAACCTCTTGGTTATTTTCTTCCCTTTCTTTTGATTCATTCTCCTTTTTAGTTGGTTTATCCTGCTTTTGGTACATGGCTGGATTCTCAAGCCTTGGATCAGTCGGTTCGTTAAGTTCTCTTTCGCTTCTCAATATCACAACATTTGCTTGTCCTTTTGGATTAGGTTGCGGTTGTCCAGGAAATACACCAGCAGGGGCAGCAGTAGGTGCTTGCTGTTGAGCTACTTGTGAAATTTTGGTTTCAAGAATCTTATTGTGTGTAGCTAACACATCTACCTTGCTCACCAGTTGTTTAATATGCTCACTAGTGTGTATGTTTTGGTTCAGGAAATCTTTGTTTGTTTGAGTTTGGACAGCTATAAAGTTTTCCATCATTAATTCAAGATTTTATTTCCTAGGGACAACAGGAGCGGTCTTTTGATATCCTGGGGGTGTAGCTGGTGCTTGACCGAGTGCATATAAAGCATTGTTGTTCTTATAAGAAAAGTTCGGATGATTCTTCCAACCTGGGTTGTATGTATTGGAGTAAGGATTTCCTTGAGCATAATTCACTTGGTCTGTGGCGATTCCGGCTAATAGCTGACAATCGGGGGCAGCACGTCCTTGAACTCCACATAACTCGCAGTTAGGGGTTACCGCATCCACGGTGGTTGTTGGTGTTACGGCTAGGCTATTTATCTTTTGAGCGAGAGCATAAAATTTATCATTAACATGATCCATACTACTCACTTCATACATACCTCCTTTTGTTGGTTTCTCTGTTGCGGTTATTTCACTTCCCCACTGATAATGGTTCTGAGCCATACTCTCGATAAGTTCACGAGCTTCGTTATACTCTTTGTTCATCAAAGCACCGCCCGTGGCAGCGTCTATCATCATTCTTGTGTTATATAAGAGACTATTGTATTAGGTATGGATTACCATCCATTCTACTAAATCGTGATGAGGACAAAGTCTCGACATATCTTTGTATCGTTCCCAAGCTTCGGTAAGAGATTTGTTTTCCTTTTGCTTAAATCCGTTGATTTGAGCTCTTAGCATAGTCGTTTTACTAGGTGGAAAATATCTTGCTAAGAAGACTTTCTTAAGTTCATTCCAGGTGGTGACTGAATTCGATGGCAGAGATTGGAGCCAAGCTATTGCTCTATCTCGTAATGAAAAAGGAAAAAGACATAGTTTGATTTCTTCTTGGATAACTTCATTTTCTTTAACTGTATCTGCATATTTCACAAATATCGACAGGTACAAGTTCGGATCTTCGGTAATATTTTCGAAAAATTGGTTTTGTTGCACGGCTGATATTAGCGATGGTTTCAACTCGAAATCGTTTCGATTGATATCGAGTGCGACAATGTTGTTATGAGGTTCAGCTTGCGAGGGAACAACGTAATACGGGAGTGTATGAGTTTCTTCTTCTTTGTCCATCTCAGCTTCATTAGATGTTCCTACTCGGTTTTCAACTGATTCGGGTGGATAGGCTAAAAGATCAGGAATATTGTACCTTCTTTGGTACTCTATTATACATCGTCTTAACTGTAAAAAGAGCTCTAATTCAGCGATCAGAGGTTGTAAGTTTTCGCCTTGTGAGCGAGTACTTGGCATACAATCGTTGAATAAGAATTAGGAAAAATAAATTGGTTGCCTTAGACTATACTGCACACTTTTAGAGTGCACTAGTGACTAAATACAAAATCCCCAGCAACGGCGCCAAAAACTTGATGTGCGATCGACCTAACATCTAACGGTATCTTAACTGCAAGTGCACAGCCTATCACGTAGTAATAAAAATATGTCGAACCCACATGGATTATGTTATCACTCTAGAGCTATAAATTTTGCTATGTTAGCTAAGGCGAAGATTTTCACGAATTTGGTTTCTAAAGGTAAACTAAAAGGGAAAATTACTTAGGTTTAAATTATATAAATAAGGCGGTCGGTATGTAACTTAGTAGACCTATGCGGATTAAACCAAAACTAAGCATAGAGAAATACTTCACTTTATTTCTTCTGTAGAAATTATCCGTTTAAAAATCCTCAAATCACACTCTCGTGGTCTTGTATTAGATTATATTCCTAAAGCCCTATGCCTGCTCTCGCTAGCCCATAAGTGTTTAGAAAATACTCTTTGAAAACTTAATAAAGTCCAATTCAGTTTAAAGCGCTCTCGCTGTATTTAAAACAAATGCCTAACTTTAGCTATCTGGTTAAAACCTCACATTCTAGTGGTCTCGATTCTAACCTTTTCTACTCTTTTTACTCTCGTAACAAAAAGCTTGATTTTAATAATAAAAAGTCTCAGCCAGAAATTAAGTTAATTAGAACTTTTAGCTTAGCATTAATGTAACTCGTTCCGTTACCATTATTACATACCGACACTACTAGATTATCTAGACATACTAATTAATACGGAAAAACAATGATAATTAATTAAATAAAAAGCAAACATATTGAATAATAAATAATTAAACAATAAAAATTATAATGCAATATTTTAAAACCTGATACAAAGAAATTATCCTCGTAGATCCCTCTTCCACAAATGGCGGCAAGATTGGAACTTCTCGGAATTTGAATAAGAGTTCTGAGGCTAGAAAAAAAACCTAATCTAATGTAATAACTTCCTAATGTTGGAAACTATTACTTACAGAAAGTTGAATTGAAAAGAAATAAAGTAGTGAAAGCAAAAAGAATTGAAATAACAAAGAATAAGAATACGATAAAAATTTGGAAGAGCTTCGGTAAGAATTGGTGCATCAAAACTCTCCCCTTTTCCTTCTGTTGATGTTGCTATTTATAGAGTAGGAAGGGTATGGAAGTTGGAGAAATAATAGGTCCTATTTCAGCCCACTCCTTGAGGAAAGATAGGAAGACTTGGTGACTTCGTGTGGTGAGTGTTGAGAAAAACCAAGAAAGTGGACGAGAAAGTCTCTCTCTCTCTCTCTCTCTCTCTCTCTCTCTCTCTCTCTCTCTCTCTGTTTCAAAACAAACACGCGTTTAAAATTTATAAGTAAAAGGAACCTAACGCCCATGACGAGCGTCTTGGCATGATTCTGGGCGCGTGACGATCATAAGGATGTTGTGACGGTCGTCACATGCTAAAGGATGCATGACGATCGTAAGAGGCGTGTGACGACCGTCACTGCAACAAATTATGCATAATGTTGTTTTATGCTTTGTCCTTTGATCTGTCTCATGTCCATTTGCTTCATATCTTCACTTTGCACCTATTTGACTTGACAAACATTATACCTGTAAAAATGCGAAAACTCGGGAAAAGTCAGGAGTTAAGTATATCAAAATGCATTGAAAACATACTAGAAATGTGCTAAATAAATGATATGATTTCTCGTTATCACATATTCACCATTTTTGTGAAATATCTTGGAGCATTTGAAATCATCCTCTTAGAATAGAAAGAACCTAAAGTATTCAACAAGATCTTTATGATTTCTTTCTCTTCCAATGGAGGACTGATCTGAGCTGCAAGCTTGCGCCATCTCTGCTCATACTCTTTGAATGTTTCTTTATCTTTCTAAGCCATAGCACAAAGTCATATCAACATTATACATGTACTTTTTCACAAAAGCTTATCCCAATCATTGAAATAATGTATTTGCTTGCTATCTAAACCTATATACCATTTCTATGCTGCACCAGTCAAGCTATCCTAGAAGTAGTGAATCAGAAGCTGATGGTTGTACGTTTGAGTAGATATCTTCCTTGCATACATAGTCATGTTACTTAGGGGACAATATTTACCTTTATACTTCTCAAACTCAGGAACTTAGAACTTGTGAGGAATCTTGAAATTAGGAACCAAACAAAGCTCATAAGCATCTTTCCCAAATAGCTCTTTACTTCTTAAAGCCTTAACTTCTTTCTGTATTTCATCAAACCGGCCTTGAAAATAATCAAGCCTTTCATTCAGACTAGCGCCTTCACTAGGCTTGGCATGGTAAATCACTTCATCTATACGCGGAGTGGTATGAATCACAGGTGGCGTCGTATACAACACTGGCTGAAAAGGAGTAATCATAGGAATCTCAGGAGGCGGAGGGTGATAACCCTCAGGAATGAAATTGGGAGACATGCCCCACGGTGCACTAGTAGGCATACGGTACAAGGAGAAACAATAGGTCCTGTAGGAATCGACATGGTGACAACCTCAGTGATTATTGTCTACTGAATCAGAGAAGGAGGATAATGGGGTGGCTGATTTTGAGCAGCCACCAGATTCTCCATTATAGCAGTTAACCTTTCCAGACTATCCTTCAGAGTTGTGACTTCTCCATGTAGTTTGCGATTCTCTTACTGTAAAGCTTCCAACATCTTTCATTGATTAACCCGAGTACCATACTGATGAGTCAGCTTGCCAAGGGAACTGGATGAAGACCAAGAAACACATACGAACCATGTAGAAATCTCAAGAAGCAAGACAAATTCAATAATTATGCATGATATGTAAATGCAAATGCAAATATTTCAAAGGACTATAAGGCAAGTTGCAATATTTGTAAAAGAAACACATTTTGAAATACTAGAAAACTCATTCTCATTAATATTAAAAAAAAAGAGGATCACAACTTTGAAGTACAAGTCTCAACAATTCTAATACATGAGAAAGAAGAAAACTAAGCCTATGGGATCATATATGATGAAATCCCAAAACTAGGTTGATACTTCATACAAATCCTTCAAATCTCTTTATTTTAACGAATCTCCATATCTTCTTTATATTTAACAAGCTGATCCACAATAGCCTTCCATGCACCATAATCGGGAGGAATAATAAATGTAGTACTAGAGGAAAATAAATCCTCTTGCACTCTCAGCTTCTTCGTGACACGTCGCTCAAGTAGCTCGATAAGATCATCTTTCTCTTTCAATTGCTCTTGTATAGTTGAATTCTCAAGTAACCAAGCTTCTTTCTCTCGCTTCATCTTGTCCAAATCTTATTGAAGCACAACCTTCTCATAAATAGGAGTATGAAAAGATGATAAAGGCAAGATAGGAAATAAAGGTTCCTAAGGTGGATTAGGCTTCTTAAACTTGTAAGTTCTAGATCGAACCCACTGAATATAACACTTGGAAGAAGAAAAATGTTTCCTTCCTAACTGACCTTTCTCTTTCTTGTGAATAGAATGTAAAGAATGAGTGATCTTTTTCTTCATCTCTAAGTGATCTACATCATTAAGAAAGAAGAAACTCGATAATGAAATATTTCTTGGTACTTCCTTCAAGCAATACCCAAACTATCATCTAGCAAGAATGGGGTTGTAACTAATTTCACCCCGCGTACCAAAAAGAGGCACATTGGGAAACTTTCTAAAACCATTAATAAGCACTCTAGTATCATAGAATGAGTTATACCAATTCATATCTGCATGAGTAGGAGACATAAGTCTTTGAGACCATCTTCGCTTCTCTCTATTCTCAGTAAAGACGTTAGACTTTGGTAGGTGCAAAATAAATCACCTATACAAAAGAGGTGCACAACAGAATATCTCTACATCACCTTTGGAAGTCTTATAGTGAATAGAATGATACATATCTCCAAGAAAAGTAGGCACCATATTTCTCTTCAAGAAAATATGAATAGCATACTCGTCAATAACACCATCTAAGTTGCGATACAACACAATGCCATAGATGAGCAAAGAGAGAATGGCCTTGAATGCATCTATATTACCCATGTCGAGAGAAGTAGAAGCTTTCCCCATTAAGAACTTAGCATTGATTCCAGAACATTCCCTTTAGGAACAAACCTTCCCTTAAGATCGGATTCCTTAAGACAAATAACCTTGGCAATAACTTTGAGTGTAAGCTCCTCCCCTAAACCACGGAAAAAGAATCTCCTTGTCCAGAATCAACAAATATATCCAATAGGAATACTCCTCTAAGGTGGAACAAGTTGATAATTAAGAAAGGTGAAACAGTGATACAACAGATCATAGAACTGAACCAAGGTATTAAGATTTCCCTCCAGTACATCGGTCTTCAAAATGAATAAAAGTCTACTGTAACATTTCTGGAAATCATCAGTATCAACCACCAAAGTTCCAAGCTTTCTCAACTCTCCTAAATTAGGACTCTTGAAATAGTACTTATGAGTATTCCTCCTTCCGATATCCAAAACCGATGACATATGAAATATTTTCAAAAGGGCCTATAAGTCCCTTGAAATCTTGAGAAAAATGTTGATGAATGCATGAGTGCATGTATGCAACAAACACAAACAAGATCACACAAAGCATACAGGTCAAGGTTCTGAGTCACGAGCATGGAGTCAATGGATAAGAACACCAACCTATAAAGGTATGTACTTAGGTTTTTTCTTCATTGTACCTGTAAAAAACCAAAAGGGTTCTAACAAAAGTTCCCGAAGTTAACAGTCATCCTTTGGATATTATCGGTACATTGGACTACTCCTCAACTGATAATTTCCTCAAGAGAACCTCGTCTAAGTGTAGTATCGCGTCAAAATCACCTTAGGTATACACCTTGATAACTTCCGCACTACGTTCCTAAAATGGTTTGGATGGGTTAAGGGTTCTACAATCCTCAGTGTAGTTTCAGAGATAGCCTAAGAGGGGGGTGAATTAGGCTTTATAAAATTTTATTTGGTTATTTTATCGGTGGATGGATTTTTCTTCTTTTACGTGTTTAAGAAATGAAAGCGGTAATGCGGAAAGTAAGAGAACACAAAGGTTTATCCTGGTTCCCTTCACAATCTGAAGGTACATCAAGTCCCCTTACACCTCGTAAGATATTTTCACTATAATTTAGATCGTACAACCTATCACACCATAAACCGGTGAGGCCTACTATCTATAAACTATACACCAACAGTGTGCAAGAACAATCCTCTTGGAAGCACTAACCCTTACGTCCAACAATCCTGGATCGTAAGTCGGAAATAGAAATAATTCTATATGTTGTTTTGAGAAATAAATGAATTGTATACTATAAATGCTTGACTTTTTGCGAACATGGACTGAACTTGAATCTTGTTGACTTCATCAAAAGCTTTAGGTTGAAGTATGCTTCTACATTCTCCCCATTTTTGATGATGACAACCAATTTAGTTTGCGCGATAGCTTTGATCGATGTGCAATGTTTCTCCCCCTATGTTCATCAACTCCCCCTATATTAACAGAGGCAAAAATTCTGCACAGAGAGACATTCGCGAACCAAGCACTTCTCCCCCTTTGTCATTAGCAAAAAGGAAGAGGCTTTCAAAACAAAAGAAGCAATATCGGCATATATGTTCAATCACACAAGCAGTAACTAATCAAGAAAGGCATATGACACAAACATTCACACTTAAAACCAAAATTGATTAAAATGCACCAAGTGCTACATGAAGTTCATGAAAACGGAAATAAGCAACACGCGATAAACTAAAAGTGCCTAAATATCATTAGGACTTACAACAGAATTTTTAAAGCTAAAACTTAATAAAAAGAAACAACATGACATGCATAATCATTCATCATCGGACATCCCATCACTTTCCTCTTCACCATCTTCGCTACCCTCTTCACTATCATCATCCTCTTCGGGTTGGTTGTGGGAACCTATCACTAGTTTCTGGAGGTGTTTGATTGCAAGGGTTGTTTCACGATGGTTAGTCATAATGGTGGTGTAAGGAAACTTGTTGGTAATGCCACCATCGGGAATAGGAAAAGTGGGTGCGGAGGAGCCATCAGCATACTCATATGTACCATCATTGCGTTGAACAATTCCGGTATTCTTCACAATGGTAATCTCATTGATCTCATTTGTCGTAGACTTCATGGCGATGAATGGTTCCTACCAAATTCCAAGTCGGTTTATTCAATGATCTGAGAGATGAATCGAGCATATGGAAGCCTCGTTTTGAGTGAGAGTTGTTGTCTCAAGTGATACATCATTGTTAGCATCCAATTAACCTTCACTTTGTTCTTGATAGCGAACAAAACTTGCATCTCTAAATCATTGATTTGAGAGTGATTCGAGTCTTTTGGCTGCAATACATAACAGATAACATAGTGCAACATTCTATCATCAACCGTCAATTTTTTTGCATAGCAAAGAACCCTTGAAGTGTGTTGTCCCGACGTAATGACCTCCTTAGGAAAGCGGAAGATTGAGTAATAGTACTCCATTTTATCATAGCCGGACCAAATGACGTCTTTGTGGTTGACGCCTTTGCGGAGGAAGACACCGAAAAATGGAATTTTCAGCGCCGCATCAAGAGCACCTAAGTCCTCCCTAATCTCGTAGTTCCGAACAACAGTGGACATCTTATGTTTTCCATGCCTATCCATATTAAGAGTGAAGTTGTGCAAAAAAGATTGAACCAAATATGGGAAAACTCTCCCGTTATCAGCAACAAAATCACTAATTCCTTGAACCTCTAGCAATGTAGGAAAAGTAAATGTTGGAGGTTTGAAAGATTTCATGAGAACATATTTACCCTTTAGAAGTGGTCTGACTCTGACCTTGAAGTCCAGCCTCCTCTTCTTTGTTGACTCCATTGGTATTTCTTTAGCCGGGACATCCTCTAACACTGAAGCATGTTCTTTTCCTTTCCTTTGAGGTGCCATGAGAAAGTAATGGAGTTAGGGTTTGGATGGAAGTTGGAAGAAGATGATAAATGGTGATTAATGAGTCAAATAAGATGAAGAGCAAGAGCTATGAATGTAGATGAGAATGAATACATGCAATGTATTAAAAGTATAATAACACATTCATAAAGCAAACAAAAAAGAAAATAAATAATAAAAAATAGGCACACAGCTGTACGCGTTTCTGGGATTCCAAAATTTGGAAGCGTTAACCGGTTAACCGATTCCGTTAACCGGTTAACGAACACAAAATACCGTTTTTTCTTAAAAACCAGCAACATGTTTTAGAGAAATTGGGAAACGTTTTTCACAAACAATTTTCACAAAGTGTTAGCACACGACATAACGCAACTTTTGATCAAAAAAATATTTGGAAACCGATTATTTTCGGGTATCCGAAAGAGAGAAAAATCAAAAACGGTGAAAATGGAGTGCTAGCATTTTGTAACATAAAAGTGAAAATACACATATTTTAAGAAATTAAACCACATAACAAGTAAGTTTAAGTTAAGTTTAGATGTCACCTTCATTGATAATGCCAAGTTCTCGCCGGATCTTGAAAGGTTCTTTCGACAAAGGTTTAGTGAATATGTCGGCAAGTTGGTTGAGTGTATCCACGAAGGTAACATCTACATCTCCATTGAGCACGTGATCTCGAAGGAAATGATGTCGGATGTCTATGTGCTTTGTCCTTGAATGCATGACCGAGTTCTTTATGATGTTAATGGCACTTGTGTTGTCGCATTGGAGAGGAATGCAACCAAGATCTACACCAAAATCAAGGAGTTGTTGCTTAAGCCACAAGATCTATGCACAACAACTGCCTGCTGCGATGTACTCCCCTTCCGCCGTGCTAAGTGCAACGCATGCTTGCTTCTTACATGCCCACGACACTAGTGCAATCCCGAGAATGTGACAAGTGCCACTTGTGCTTTTTTTATCTGTCTTACATCCTGCATAATCAACGTCAGAATAACCAATTAAATAACATGTACTACCTTTTGGATACCATAGTCTGACATTCGTTGTTCCTTTGAGATACTTCATAATCCTCTTTACGGCGGTGAGATGCGATTCCTTCAGGTTTGCTTGAAAGCGTGCACACAAACAAACATTAAACATAATGTTAGGACGGCTTGTCGTCAAATATAATAATGAACCGATCATACCTCGATACTTTGTGATATCAATTGAAGTGTCGGATTCATCTTGATCAACGCACGTTCCGGATCCTATAGGAGTGGACATCACCTTGCAACTACCCATATCGAATCTTTTCAATAATTCCTTGCAATAATTGGATTGGTTGATGAAGATGCCATCCTTTGTTTGCTTGATTTGAAGTCCAAGGAAATAGTTCATTTTTCCCATCATGGACATCTCGAATTCTCCTTGCATCATAAGTGAAAATTCTTCGCAAAGATATTTGTTTGTTGAACCGAAGATGATGTCGTCGACATAGACTTGAACCAATAAGGTGTTACCCTTGAAATTCTTTATGAACAACGTCTTGTCAACCTTTCCTTTTGTAAAACCCTTTCTCACATAGGAAGTTGCTAAGGCGGTCATACCATGCTTTTGGTGCTTGCTTTAAGCCATAAAGAACCTTCTTCAATTTGTAGACATGAGAGGGATTTTTGAAGTCTTCAAAGCCCAAAGGTTGTTTGACATAAACTTCTTCATTGGTGTAGCCATTCAGGAAAGCGATTTTGACATCCATCTGGTACAACTGAAAATTCATGGAACAAGCGTAAGCAAGTAATAATCTAATTGCTTCTAACCTTGCTACCGGAGCGAACGTTTCATCAAAGTCGATTCATTCTTCTTGGTTGTAGCCTTGTGCGACCAATCTTGCTTTGTTACGAACTATGATTCCATTCTCGTCAAGTTTGTTCTTGAACACCCATCTCGTTCCTATGATGTGCTTGTTGTTCGGTCTTGGTACAAGACTCAAACTTGATTCCTTTCGAATTGGTTGAGTTCTTCTTGCATAGCTACTATTCATTGATCGTCGCCTAAGGCTTCATCGATTTTGGTCGGTTCAATTTGAGACACAAAAGCCATATTGAGACAAGCATCCTTGAGATTTAGTCGAGTTGCAACGCCTTGGCTAATATAACCAATAACTTTATCTATTGGGGGATATCTATGAGTTCTCCATTCCTTCGGAAGATCTTGATGTTCTTCAATGATTGGTGAGTCATCTTCTTGTAGAATTGCTTGATCCTTAGATATCTACTTTTGTTGTTGTGGCGTATCTACTATATCATCATCATCATCCACAATAATACTATCCTCTTTCGAGGGGTTAGTCTCATCAAACGAAACATGAATAGATTCTTCAATAGTAAGAGTTCTTTTATTGAAAATTCTAAAAGCTCTACTAGAGAGGGAATAACCAAGGATTATACCTTCGTCGGACTTCTTATCAAACTTAGCGAGACTGTCCTTGTCGTTGTTGAGAACGAAACATTTGCATCCGAATATGTGAAATAATGATATGTTCGGTTTCCTACCCTTGAACAAATCATACAGAGTCTTCTTGAGAATTGGTCGAATGTTGACGCGGTTGCTTACGAAACAGTCTGTGCTAACCGCATCCGCCCAAAAATACTTAGGAAGATTTGAGTCGCTAAGCATTATTCTTGCAAGCTCCACCAATGACCTATTCTTCCTTTCTACGACACCGTTTTGTTGAGGAGTCCTTGGTGCGGAAAAGTTGTGAGAGATTCCATGCTCTTCGCAAAATTATTCAAAGGATGAGTTTTGGAATTCTCCACCATGATCACTTCTAATGGAGGCTATAGTGAGTGACTTCTCGTTTTGTATTTGCTTCGTATAATTTTTGAATGCTTTGAAAGCATCACTTTTCTGCACTAAAAACAATGTCCACGTATATCGAGAGAAATCATCAACAATAACTAAAGCATAAAGATTACCTCTGAAGCTTTTCGTTCTTGATGGACCGAAGAGATCCATATGCAACAATTTAAGTGGTCTTGATGTGGACACCACTTTCTTGGACTTGAAAGTTGTCTTGGTTTGCTTTCCTTTTTGAAATGCGTCAGAAAGCTTATCCTTGATGAAATTTATCTTTGGAAGACCAACAACCAGGTCATGCTTTATCAATTTGTTTAAGTGCTCCATGTGAATGTGAGCGAACCTTTTATGCCATAGCCACGCCTCATTGTTGTTTTCCAATAGGCATTTTACCTTCAAAGAATAGTCATCAAAAGAAATCATAAAAATATTATTTATTCTTTTACCTTTTAGAAAAATGTCGTGGGTGACTTCATGTCCTATCAAACATTCATCCTTTGTGAAGTTGATTCGGAACCCTTTGTCACACAATTGACTTATGCTAAGTAGGTTTTGTTTAAGGCCTTCAACATAAAGAACGTCTTCGATGATTGTAAATGTAGATGCACCAACGGTTCCTACTCCAAGTATCTTTCCTTTATTATCATCACCGTAAGTAACGTATCCTTTGGCCTTTAAAGATAGATTTGAAAATTTGTTGATGTCACCCGTCATATGCTTTGAACAACCGCTATCAAGATACCATTGATTAGAAGTTGTCTTCAAGCATACCTACAAAACAAGATCAAGTATTGTTAGGTACCCAAATTGCTTTGGGTCCTTGATAGTTAATACCCTTTTCAACCCACACATAATGCCCTTTAGCAACACAAATATTGCGCACGTAGCAAGCATTAGGTGTGTGCCCTTTGATTCCACAATAAAAACAAGTAGCTTGAAAGTGACTTTTACATCTAGGAACATAACTCTTTTTCTTAACAATTCTTTTCTTTTTATGACTTTAATGCACACTTTTAGAATTGGTTGCCTTTTCCTTAGCAACTTGTTCACTTGATTTCACAAAAATGGTCTCATTTGTGCTTGGTTTGGAAAACTTAGAATATCCTAAACCACTTTTATCATTAGGATATATTTGGTGCCTAAGTATTTCATCCAAGCCAATTTCACCTTTTTCATATCTTTATAAAACTCTTTTAAGTTGAACAATTTGAAAGGATAAGGATTCACAATTTTGCAAACAAGACTTTGTTTTTCATCCATCAATTTTTGTTTTTTACTTTCAATATATTTTTCAAAAGCGATATTTTGTTCTTCTAAAGATAAAATTTGTTTCTTTTGGGATGAAATGCTTTTATACAAAGTCTTGCATACTTTTAGAAGTTCATCTATAACTTCTTGTGCATCATTCTCATAAATTGAAAAATTGCTACTAACCTCATCGATTTCTTCATCAGAGTGATGTGAAGCCATAAGAGCCATATTCACACATTCATCGCTTTCCGATTCCGATGAGGAACTTATCTCATTATCGTCCCAAGCAACATAAGCCTTCTTATTCTTGAAATCCTTCTTGCCTTTGAATCCTCCTTTCTTTGCAAGTTTCGGGCAATCCGGCTTTATGTGACCTTGATTTCCACATTCATAACAAGTGATGTATTGCATTGATGTGGATGTTTCCTTTTTCCTGAAATATTTATTCTTGTTAGGATAAGAGGAATTTTTATTTTTATTAAAAAACTTACCAAGCTTCTTAACAAGAAGGATAAAGTTCTCATCTTCGGATGTCTCATCATCTTTGTCATTTTTTGAATCAACCTTCAAGGCAATTCCCTTGGATTTATTTTCTTGGCTTTCATGCTTCTCGAGCCTTCAAAGTTTCAATTCGTGCTCTTGAAGTTTACCAAATAAGGACGCGGATGTCATCGTTGAGAAACTTTTCTTTTCCGAAATAGCGGTCACTTTCGGTTGTCATTCCCTTGTCAAAGATCTTAGGACCTTCAGGTTGAGATCATCATTGGTGAAGATTTTCCCGAGAGCGATCAATTGATTTGTTAGATGGATAAATCTCTTCTACAAGGCAACAATAGATTCACCGAGTTGCATACAGAACATCTCATATTCTTGACTCAATGTGTTTAGCCTTGATCTCTTTACTTCAGTGGTTCCTTCATGCGTTTCTACCAAGGTGTCCCAAATCTCTTTTTTCCGATTTACACTGTGATACACAGAAGAATTCATCCATACTGAAGGCGCTTTGGAGTATGTTAATTGCCTTCTTCTCATTTAGATTTTTTTTTCTTATCGTCTTCGTCATATGTGCTTTTCAACTTCGCGGTTCCAACACCATTGATCATGTTAATGGGATTGTGTGGACCTTCTTCGATCGCTTCCCATATACCTTCTCCTTGGGCTTCAAGATGTGCTTTCATCCTAATTTTCCAGAAATCAAAATATTCCCCGGAGAAGAGTGTGGGCTTGTTGCTACTTCCACCGTCTTTGAAAACCGGATTTGTACTTGCGGAAGCCATGCTGGATCTTCTAGGAACAAGTTACCTATAAATTGCTCTGATGCCAATTGTAGTTTCAGAGATAGCCTAAGAGGGGGAGTGAATTAGGCTTTATAAAATTTTCTTTGGTTATTTTATCGGTGGATGGATTTTTCTTCTTTTACGTGTTTGAGAAATTAAAGCGGTAATGCGGAAAGTAAAAGAACACAAAGGTTTATCCTGGTTCCCTTCACAATCCAAAGGTACATCCAGTCCCCTTACACCTCGTAAGATATTTTCACTATAGTTTAGATCGTACAACCTATCACACCATAAACCGGGGAGGCCTACTATCTATAAACTATACACCAACAGTGTGCAAGAACAATCCTCTTGCAAGCACTAACCCTTACGTCCAACAATCCTGGATCGTAAGTCGAAAATAGAAATAATTCTATATGTTGTTTTGAGAAAGAAATGAATTGTATACTATTAATGTTATATTGATCTTCTCCTTTTTCTTAATCAAAATTCACTTTTCAATATCAATGCAAGTGTTCAACTTCTATGAGTATGAAAAATATGAACAATATGAACACTTTGAAATATTTGAAAAAATTCAAAAAGAGTGACTTTGATTGTTTAGAAATTTTATGAAAGATTGTTAGGAGGTATTTTTCATATTTGAAAAATTCAGATTATATATGTTTCAAAAACACCCTTTCAAAAAGGTATGAATTGTTCATGAAACAATATATGAAAAGATTTAAAATTTAAAAAGTATTTCAAATGAAAAAAAATGATTTTTCAAAATTCGTTCAGTGTTAACCGGTTGACATTTTGGGTAACCGGTTAACGTTGTAACGTTAACCCAATATATTGAAAACTTTGAACCGGTTAAAGTGTTAAAGTGTTAAACCAGTTCCAATATTATTTTTAAAGGGGTATATGCAATGCTTATCATGATAACCTATATTTGAACACTTGTATATCAATTTAAATGTGAGTTTTGATATATATAAGTCTTGTGTCCAATCTTGAAAGAATATAAGCAATTGCATCCGTAGCTTGATTTGCAAGATGACATTTCCATTGAGTGATGCATAGCCTTGGTTCTTGATCTTATTGAAAGCTCGACTTTTTGCGAACACGGACTGAACTTGAATCTTGTTGACTTCATCAAAAGCTTTAGGTTGAAGTATGCTTCTACACTCAGTATGATAAGCCCGAGGTCAAAAAAGTAATGCCATGATACGACTACTCGCTATGTCATTAGTAATTTGGGGGAGCCTAATTGTGTGGTGATTCTTGAATCGACATCGCATATGAATACTCGATGCATATCTCCTCGAATATATCACCGTCTTGTCATAAGTTCACTCAGATTCGGGTACAGGATCTATCTCACTCACATAGGATCACCAAACCAAAACAGAACAAGCAATAACAAACAAGTCAAACCAAATCAATAAATAAATAAAAGTAGGCCGAACCCACATAGAGATTATTCCCCAACAGGGTCGCCACTTTTCAGTAGCGGTAAAATATGTGAATGTAAGCTATTGATTAACTTACACCAATGAAAACAGACTCACCACCACACTTTTATTTTATTCCAAAAGGAAAAGGAAAAAAGAGCGAATAAATCCTAAAAATGAATCTAAAAGCAAAAAGCTAAAGAAACAAACAAAGAATGGGAAGGTGCTAGCATCCAAAATGTCAGTGGTACTCCACGAGAGCCCTTTTAAATATTTATGCTTTTGGTTTGAAAATGGTTTGCTAAATGAGGGTGAGGGTATGAGAAAAAAAATTGATTTTAATATTTTTGTGTTTGGAGAGGTTTACCACCTCATTCCTACGTACCCACAAAGTGCAATGTAAGATCAAAACCTCGTAGTTCATGGTAAAAAGAACAAAGTTTGTTGATTTTGATTGATTTTAAGAAGTAAAGACAATTTGTTATTTTCAAGTGGATAGCCTCACAAATCTACCATGAGAATGAGGGCATAGACTCATACATAATTATGAGGAGGGTTCCAACTCGAATAAAATCGACGAGTATGCCACTAAACCCCCACAAATGACAAGAGACTCAATTATATCAAACTACAACCATGGAGATTGGGAGTCTTGCGCCCGACTAGAAAAAATGACTCATAGTCTAAACTTGTAAAGAAACAAAAGAGTGCACAAAGGCACAAAATAACTTGAATGAGTTTCGTTCTTTTTATTTTTTTTTTGAGTTAAAGTCAACATGATTATGTTCATTGATATTTATTAAAAGAAAAGAAGTAGTAAAAGTCACTTGACAAAAGTCAAGGTTTGAATTATGAAGATCTAACCACTTGGAGATTCTTCAAATCATAAGCAAAAGAATTCCATCCTCTTGAGAAAAATGATGAGCGAAATAAAGGCTAGCATAACCACTCTATAATCATGCAAGGGGATAAAATCCTAGTAATAAGTTCATAGGTCCAAGATGTAGAAATCCTTCAAAGCAATGGTTAATAACCATAGTCCATAATTAAGAACAAGTCTTTTAAAGTGTTTATGTCTTTATTAGTGTTTTTGGTGTCCAAATGAACAAGAAGAAAAGAAAAGTACAAGAAATAATGACATAAACATAAACATGATAATGTATGATATAAAGCATAATAAAATATAAGAAGAAGGGAGTTAGAGGTAAAATAAAATGGATAGGGAGCGAGAAGAAAATAAAAGCAATATCATAATATACATAATAATGCGGTGAATTTAATCATCCACAAAAGTAACAAAGCCAAAAACTCAAAGCGACAACCAAATTACATCTCACATTATATGATTGACCTATGTACTAAAGGCATTTAATTAGCAAAACTTATCATAAGATTGATAGAATCAAAGCCTCTACAACAGTTTGAGAATTATAAACTTAGCATAAAGATCAACCATGCTTAAGCTTAGCCAATCAAGGTTCGGGCCACAAAAGTATAAATGTCAATATGGATAGAGAGTGACAAATATAACACTATGTTAAGTAATTGCCAAGTAACTTATATAGAAGTCACCCTACACGAAAAGAAAATAGGTAACGATCTAGTCTTGATTATGAATTCAACGGAGGAACCCCACAATTCATAAGACTTTTATCGATCAAAACTAAAAAGGAGAATTAGAGGGGGGATGAAGAAGAACCAAATTGAAATTCACTTTTGAGGTTCTTCCATATTTAAGATCAATCACCTCTAATTGATAGATTCAAGCTTGAAAAACATATCACTAATCCAAAGAACCTCTCATGAATTTATCAATTCACTTGAAGATAGATTTGAATTAATGAATGTTAATCCACTCTAATCAATATCCAAAGTTCATTGATATTAAAGAGGAATTAATCTCAATAATATACTCCAAGGTTAAAATAAGAAAGGAGGGAAAGAAGAAACAAAAGAAACCAAAATAGCCCCAAAAAACAACAAAAATGCCATTCTGCTTTAGAGGTAACCGGTTACCACATAGGTGTTAACTAGTTACCTAGTTAAATAACGTATGTTTTTTTAAAAATTAATACTGAGTAACCAGTAATCACCTAGGTGTTAACTGGTTACTCTGCGCGCAAAATAAAAAATGAGTGCAAAATTCAGCATGATACTCTTTCAAAACATTTTTCTAACACCTTGTGATCATAGATCTAAACTTGCACAAATTTTAGAGTAAAAACCCAGCAAAAACCAGTAATCAAAATATAAAATAAGATCCAAAAGGATCAAGCACAAGAATCACCAAAGATCTACATTGTGGATGAAGAAGATAAAGGTGTAAGAATGGTGTGAGATGAATTACCACTTCAAAGATTAGAACAACTCCAAATTACTCCACAAACAAGCTTGATCTAATGAAATTGATGATGAAAAATTAAAAAGATGAAGGTTTAGCTCAAAGTTAATCAAGATTTCAATGTGAATTCTTGATAACTTTCAAAAGAAGAAATTGAGCTTTAGTAAGTTTTGGTAGTTGGGGATATAATTTGCAAGAGGTTTTTTTGGCTCTCAAAAGCTTGATCATTGAATGAAATAAGGGCTTTATTTATAGAATTTTGGTATGGAAATTTGGTTGTATAGAGCTAGGTTTGGGAGATAAAAATTAGGCTTGGAAATCAAATTTGGAGGGAAGTTAGCAAAATAGTGGTGATCAATGAAGGTACATGGTGGGAATTAATTTTGATGATATATGAGAATTAAATGGGGATGGTCTAGAATATTCCACATGTGATCAAAAGTGAAATTGGTGTCAAAATTGCATAATTTGAATTTGCTGCCATTTTGCAAAATTCTACGCTGGTAACTGGTTATCACGTGGGTGTTAACCGGTTACACAATACAAATTTTGAAAAATTGTTGATTTTCTTATACTGCTATGGCTCCGACTCGATTCTCTTGCTTGTCAAAGAAGGCATAGAAATAAACACATGGACTTTGGAATTCCTTGAATAATAATCAATAAAGATTTGGTAAATCCTTGATCAGGTGAATTTGAATTGATTGCATATCAACTTTGACTTTGTTCAGATGAAATTTGTTCGAGCTGAGGGACTGTTCTGATATTTTTGTTTTCTTTCCTGAAAAATTAGTAAAAGATAGAAAACAAAATATTTTTGGATTTTGATTAGATGTTAGTAAATATAAACAAATAAAAGGCGCACAAAAAGCAATGGTGACCCCCTATGAGGCATAAACCCGCAACCAAGAAGGATATAAGAACCAATGTGTGATCTTGTTTGTATGCAATGATGCAAATAAAAAAAACACTCCATGCCAAAAATAGTTTTTCGCAGCAAAACAAAGACAACGCTTTTAGGAAAAAGCTCTCTTATATGTTTTAAAAATAATTCTCTTAAAAAGCGCTGCTAAAGGCCTTAAAAAGGACCCATCTTAGAAAGTGCTGCTAAAGGTCTCATCTTAGAAAGCGCTTTCTAAAAGTGCTCTTATAGGTAGCCCTTAAGAAAGAGCTTTACAAAAAGCGCTCTCTAAGGTCAATTATTAATTAAAATATATACAATTTTCAGAATCACAAAATGGCAGGGGGGGTCAAACCCACGCCCTTGAGGTAGGGAAATGCATTGTACAAGCGCATTAACCACTGGGGTGGTGATACATCCATTAATTAAAATACAAACATAAATATATATAGGATACCTGAAATGAATATTATTATTTTTAATATTTTTATATTATTTTTCAATTAGTTATTTAAACACTCAAAATAAATCATTTTTGAATAATTTTGTTCACATAATTCATTCATACATCCAAAATAATATTTTCACAAAAATAACAAAAAAATATTATTATTTGATTAATTTAAATATTTTAAAGAAATTCTTTAAAATATTTAAAATTAATCAAATAATAATAGTATTTTGTTATTTTTGTGAAAATAATAATTTGAATGTATGAATTAAAAGTCATATGTTATTTGTATGGTGATATGAAAATTTCTGTTTAAAGAAATTGATGAAAATAATTGAGTTAAAATGTTTTGAAACAAAATAAAAAGAATTTCATTAAAATATTTAAAATTAATCAAATAATAATACTCTTTGTTATTTTTGTGAAAATTATATTTTGAATGTATGAATAAAAATTCATATGTTATTTGTATGATGATATGAAAAAAAATTTGTTTGAAGAAATTGATGAAAATAATTTATTTAAAATGTTTTGAAACAAAATAAAAGGAATTTATTTTAAAATATTTAAAATTAATCAAATAATAATATTTTTTTTGTTACTTTTGTGAAAATAATATTTTGAATGTATGAATGAAAAGTCATATGTTATTTGTATGATGATTTGAAAATTTCTTTGTTTGAAGAAATTGATGAAAATAGTTTATTTAAATGTTTTGAAACAAAATAAAAAGAATTTCTTTAAAATATTTTAAATTAATCAAATAATAATATTTTTTGTTATTTTTGTGAAAATAATATTTTGAATATATGATTGAAAAGTCGTATGTTATTTGTATGCTGATGTAAAAATTTATTTGTTTGAAGAAATTGATGAAAATAATTTATTTAAAATGTTTTGAAACAAAACAAAAAGAATTTCTTTAAAATATTTAAAATTAATCAAGTAATAATTTTTTTTTTTTGTTATTTTTATGAAAATAATATTTTGAATGGTCGTCAGATCTCATTTCCACAAATGATGAGGTATGTCGAAAACCATTACAAATCTTTTAGTATTCAAATGTCAATTCTGAACCATTATGAAAATCATTCTGAACCATTTGTACATTTGTTTTACATGGTAATGTTAGACTCCTACAAAACCCGCATCTAAGGATAAATGGATTTTCCCGGAAAAAGAGTATGTTGCATCACAAAGAGAGGTACATTTAAAGTGTTTTTCTATGATCTGAATTCAAAAATTTCATGATTTTCTACTTTACCTAACTTATTTGATTGTTAGGTTCCTGCTCAAGCTTCACAACACATCTTTAGCAAGAAAAAGGTTCCTGCAAGGACCGTGCAGGCAAAGAGCTATTGAACCTCGCTTTCAGTTATGTCTTGAGACACTTGTGGCAACATCAGATGTGATGCAAGGTGATATTCGTCAAATAGACATGGACGATGGTGTTTTTGGTTTTCCTCATTCTGAGATAATCGGAAGAGAGGACATGGAGCATATTTTTAAGCATCTTGAATTAGGCATCGGTGTTATGCATGCATACATCTGGTACTCCGATCAATCTATTATTTATTTAGTTGAACAACTTATTTACACATTTCAATGAAAATAGTCTAATGTTTATTATGTTTTTATTTAAGGTTCTGGTATGAAAAAATTATGCGCGAGACGCAATTGTCAAACAGATTTCGTGTCTTTTCTTGTACCCATGTCAATGCAACGACAATTAGTTTGAATTCACTTTCATTAAGAGACCACTTAATTGAGAGATTTACAGCCAACAAAACAAAAAATTTGTTTTTTTACCGTATAATACTGGACACGGGTAAAATTTTCATTCTAATTTCATTCTAATCTTTGTATCTTTTACATAGAAATTATCCATCTAAACTTTTGCTATATATTAAAGTGGACACTGTTTGTTGGTTGCCATTGCTCCTACAAAAGAAGTGGTCTATTATATGAATTCATTGGAGCGTGATTGGTCAACATATCCGAGTATGAAGGAAGTGGTTGATAAGTAAGTGAGTTTGTTCGAAATATTCATGTGTATTTGTATATTTAACTATTTCTGTGAGATTGTTCTAAATTTATGTTTTTCTTTTATAGAGCTATACTAGTATACTGAGGACAAAGACATGCTCCAGTAGCACGAGCTAAAGCAAACACTATTACATGGGTCCAAGTGGAGGTATATTAATTTTCACAATGTTGTTTATTAGTGATGCTACTTGATAACACAAAACAACTATATATTAATTCTTATTTGTTTGTCTATATGTAGTGTCCTCAACAGAAAAATGGCATAGACGGAAGGTATTACATTTTGAGGTTTATGGGAGAAATCCTTCAAAGGAATCAATTAGAGATTCCTATTCAGGTTAGTATGGATTTATAACTTAGGATTTATTTTAATATTTATCGGATATGTCATAATTTATTATTTTAAACTAACTAATGCATATTTTGTTTTGTTATGTAGTACTTTGATGCATATTTAAAGGTAAAGTGCTTTCTAAATTAGGTCTTTAGCAGCACTTTTTTTCCTTAAAAAATCTTCTGTGTCACAACTCACTTTCCTTCATAACACTTTTTGAACTAAGACATTCAAAGTCTACAGTTCTTATATTCACCTTGAATGTTCTATTTTTCCCTGTTTTGACTCCATAATCAGCTTCTAATTACAGTCATACAGCTTCAGAAGATTGTCTTTCATGGTAACTAAAAAACCTTTCTCAATTAGTTGCCTCACACTCATCAGATTTCTTTTCATGTCAGGTACATACCAGACTTTCTGAATCAATGTTGTTTTCCCATTGTTCAGAACGACTGACATTTCCCATACCTTCAATATTGAGGTATTTATCGTCATCACATCTGATTTTGTCCTCTTTCTAGAGTCAAAGTCAACTAGCCATATCTTATTTCCAGTAAGAATATTTGAGCAACCAGTGTCCATATACCACCAGTCTGTCAAATCCATATCATCAGACTTAGAAGCCATCAATAGCACAGATTCATCATTATAACTTCTGGCTATATTTTATGCTTCTGACTTCCTTTCCTTGTTTGACCAAAAAACAGCAGCAAAATGGCCAAACTTCTTACAATAGTAGCACTGGATCTTCTTCATGTCATACCTCTCTTTTCCCTTCTGAGCATTCTCCTGCTTATCAAACGTTGAGGTTTCTGACTTCTAAACACCATCAGATCTTCTCCTGGCTCCTAACCAAGAATATTTCTGATGCTTCTTACCAGAAACTACTTTCAGAGCCTGCTGTTCTACTTCCCTTTCAAAAGCTCTCTATCAATCAGATGTAACTCTTGTGCTTCTAGACTACTTTGCAACTCTTCAATTCTCATGGTGCTCAGATCCTTAGAATGTTCTATTGCAACCACAATGTAATCATATTGAGGGGTAAGGGATCTTAATACCTTCTCACTGATTACTTGTTCAGAAAGGGTTTCTCCACAAGTTTTCTTCTTATTAGTGATCATAATCACTCTGGAAATGTACTCAGATACATTCTCATTATTCTTCATGTTGAGGTTCTCATACTGCTTTCGTGGGGACTGGCACTTCACCTTCTTCACTGATGCGTCACCACTATAACACCTGACTAATGTATCCCACGTAACCTTCACCGTTGTTGAATCAACAATTTTCTCAAACACATTTGCATCCACTCACTAATCGATGTATTACAATGCTTTCTGATCTTTCTTTCTTGTATCTTTGTACTCGTTCTTTTGTTCCTCTGTTGCATCTATTTCTATTGGAATAGAACCTTAAGGGATAAGATCAAGCACATCTTAAGCACCGAACAATATATGCATCTGAATCATCCAACGAGTCCAGTTTTTACCATCAAACACTGGAAGCTTGGTGATCAGACCATTATTTTCGTTCATCTTAAACCTTGTGCAATCACTCAAACCTCACCAAACACAGTGTTTCTCAATCCCGTAGAATAAAAAATGTGATTCTGTTACGATTCCGTTCAAGATTCAACATGAATTCAAGAAACAAAATCAACCACACAACGCTTCACTGTTTCACTCGTGTTTCCCATGGATCCAAACTGGAGCTCTGAAATACCAATTATTGGTGCACAAGGTTAAAAGTAAGAACAAAATGAGATAATATATTGATACTTTGCAATGTCGGCTACAAAATATATAAGGAATAAATTGATAAAAGTGACATCTACCACTAATCCATTTATACACACAAAAAAAAACTAAGACCACGTAGACAACATACTAAAGTACTAAATTACCTTCTATTGGTCACTAAATTTTTATAAAAATATAAATTATTTCTAACACTTTTAACGCATAAATGATTCTCAAAATTTATAAATAGATTTTTAGCGACACATATCTTCAAAACACGTTGCAACTAAAATGAGGAAATTTGAAATACCGTGATTTCGGCTTTCATAAAGAACATAAAGACATCATGATAGTATACACCATTGATAAATTAAATGTGCTTGAAATATTGAAAGTATATATATATATATATATATATATATATATATATATATATATATATATATATATATATATATATATATATATATATATATATATATACTTGTTATATGAGCAAATTATTATTTAAAAAGTTAATTAATTTGGTTATAAGTTATTTATGGTTATTACCAGCTTAGTGAGAAAACTTAACCTATACGCAATCAATCTCACTTTAATGATTGTGTTGATTCCAATCATTAATATAGTCTTGATTCCTATCATTCTTATTCTTATGTGTTAACCATTTTTACTTTTTATTCTATTTTTTATCATTCGTTCCCCTTTCGTCTAAAATTGTTTGTCTTGATTAATATATGAGAAATTGTTCCAATAAATAGGTATAATAGAGTCTGGGTAAGTTTTATATCTTTTAATATCAGAAAATATCATAATTTGATGTTTAGGTCAATATTGAAAAGATACAATAATTTTTTAGCGTGCAATAATATTGTGTTATTCTATGATCAATAGTCCACATTTGTTAGGTCATAAAATGAAAGTACAAGTAAATATCAATACTACTATCGAGTATTATATTGTGTTATGAAGATACTTATGATTAAATGTAATTACTTTCATAATAGGATATCCTTATACATAATTACTATTCTTAGACCTATGTTGATATTCTATGATCTTTAATTTGAAAACTCATTAGTAATATCATTAACCAAAAATTTACACACATAAGTAAGTCTTATGATATTTTGGTTTATAGTGGGAGTTTATCAGTAGAATTTTCATATGATTGGGCCATTCTTTATAACTATAAGAACAAGATTTAGTTATGATTATGACCTTAAGTTTTGATGATAACTTCACATGTTATCTTAGAGAATAGTTTTGTACTCTAAGTGTTTATTTCTAGTGTGTAACTTTTGTTAAATTGGTTCTAACTTTGAAGGAAAGGCGTGTGATGTCATCAGGTTCGGAACTCAACACTCTAGAAGAAAACATATGATGTTTACAAGTTCTAGTTAATATTGTGGAATGTTTTTAATGCAACGGTTCTGAAGAATGTTAGTACTAGAGCTTTTGATCATGACTTAGTGAGTAAGCTTTGTAGGCCTTCTAATATTTGCTTCTATATTATCCCAAGTTTTAAAGATTTTTAAGACATTACTTATGAGGATCAAGTGCTAAAGACTCTAAAGACAAGGTTCTGCTGAACAAAGTTTTAAAGACTCTAAAGACTTAGGTTCTGATGACTCAATTTTTTATCTTTCTACAAAATGCTTCATCAATATACGTCAGAAGCCTCTAAAGATTAGAAGATATAGATCAAGAATGGTGTGCGTGTGATGGTAAATACAAAGGTGTAAGGTACATTATGACCACTACAAAGATAGGATGGTGCAAGGACAATCTTTTGGTAATATATTGTCTACCACTCCCACACTCACTGTTGGGGACAAAACAACTGGATTTCTATTTCTCATTCTACCCTCCAAGGATTTATTTTTAACTATAAAACGAAGAATTAGAAGCATTGGAATAATAGAAATCTGCTCTACAAACCTTACACTGAAATGCTGCATAAACTCTTTTGAGATATTCTTTATATAGTTTTGTAAATTAGCAAGGAGATTTTGTTCATATAATGCTATTAACACTTTTGTGATATTGTGCTTAAACTTTGTGTTATCTTCTTATATAAAAGCATCTTTGTATATACACACTTGTAATCAAGAGTTGTTGATCAATCCTTGAGAGACTAGGGTTTAGTCAGGAGTCTCAAGAAGACAGTGGCAGTTATCCATTGTGGTTTGCAACAAGTTCGGTTAAATGTGTTGTGGATTATGTACACAGTTTGATTATAGTGGATTAAGTTCTTATTGAAGGAGAAATCACCTTGGCGGGTGGACTCGAGTAACTTAGTTAACAGTGAACCTGGATAAAAATAATTGTGTATTTATTTTTATTCACTTGTTAACGTTGGCGTTTGAGTTTTGAAAAGACAACATTTGGTGAAACCCAATTAAACCCATATTTCTAGTGTATCTTGCACCTTCAATTTGTATCAGAGCTCCAGTTCTGGGATTGATAATTATCGAACAATTAATTGTGTCAGATAAAGATCCAAATGAGTTTTTAGAAACACTATGGTTGATCCTACACCACCATATACTGCTCCAGTTTCAAATGATAGAGACAACTACAATGTTGAACCTCCCATATTTAATGGTGAAAAGTTTGACTACTCGAAAGATAGACTATAACGTTTCTTTCGGGGTTATGATATTGATCTTTAGGATTTGGTAGTTGATGTATATGTATATCTCACAGATGATGTTGGTAAGAAGCTTGAAATAAAATCTATGAATGATTAACGGAAAAATGATTATAAGAATCACCATAAAGCTATAACTATATTGTTGAATGTTATTTCTCACACTGAGTATGAAAATATCATAAATAGAGACTCAACCAAGTCTATATTTGACTCTCTCAAAATGACTCATGAAGGAAACAATCAAGTCAAGGAGACCAAGGATCTGGCTTTGATTCTGAAGTATGAAGCTTTCAAGATGAAGGATGATGAGACTGTTGAGACGATGTTCTCAAGGTTCAAACTTTGGTTGCAGTACTTAGGGTTCTAAATAAAGTTTACTCAAAGTTAAATCACATGAAGAAAATTATCAGAAGCTTGCCATCCAAATGGAGGCCTATGGTAACTGCAATCAAGCTTGCAAAAGATCTGAACAACACTTCTATATAGTAATTGGTGAGTTCTGTAAGAAGTCATGAGATTGAGCTAGGATAAGATGAACCTCATAAAGAGAGGAAAATATGTTGTGCTTAAATTTATCTGAAGATCAGAGAAGTCCAGATCTCTTTTAAATGAAGAGATTGAGGATTCAGAAGAAGATTATGATAAAGATGTAGATGAGATATCACTACTGTCCAGAAGGGTTAATCATCTCTAGAAGAAGAATCATGGCAACATATTCAAAGGGGATAGAAGGATTGATGATCGCTATGAGTTTACTTCAGGTCAAAGAAAGTATGGTGACAAAAAAGTCACTTGTTACGAGTGTAATAATCCAGGACATTACGATAAAGAGTGTCCTAACCTCATGAAGGACAAGCCTAAGAAGAAAAATTTGAAAAGCAAGAAGAACGGGCTAATGGCAACATGGGATGATTTTGATTCCTCAGAAGACGACTCAAAAGAAGAGTAAGATTATGTAGCGCTGATGGCTAGTGTTAGAAATTCTTATGATAAGATCCCTCTAGAAGATGAAGCATATTCTGATTCAGACACAAAAGAGACAATATATGTTGCATATATTCTTAGTAGCGCAGTTGAAACACCAGTCATGGTACTTGGATTCTGGATGCTTGCGACATATGACAGAAAGAAGGCAGGTTTTGCAAAGCCTGGAACTTAAGCATGAAGGCGTAGTAGGTTTCGATGGTGATCAGAAGGGAAAGATTATAGGCTCTATAATAATTGGTATTTGTTCTCTTCCCTTTATTACTAATGCTTTACTTGTTAATGTATAAATGCATAAATTATTATCCATAAGTCAATTAAGTGATAATGGTTATGATATAATCTCTTATCAATACTCATGTAATATTGTTAGTAAGAAGGATGGCTATTTTATTTAATGGTAAAAGAAATAAAAACATATATAATATTAGACTTTCTGATCTTAAAGAGCAGCGTGAATTGTCTTATGCCTATTAATGAAGAGAGATGGACTTGGCATAGACGGTTGGGCCATGTTATCATGAGAAGGACATCTCAGCTAAACAAGCTTAATTTAGTCAGATGTGTTCCATCTAAAGTTTTATTAAGAAGATCTTTGTGAAGCATGTCAGATGGGAAAGCTTTAAATTCTTAAAATGTTGCTTCTACCTATAGGCCGCTGGAGTTCCTGTACATTGATATGTTTGAACTAGTGAAAACTGCGTCAATCAATGATTAGAAGTTTGGATTAGTAATTGTTGATAAATACAATAAATATGCATGGAGGAAGGTTCTTTACATAAGGATGAGTCACATTCTGCGTTCACTACCTTTTGATCTCAAGTGCAAAATAAGACCATCATGGAAAAACAATTATTGGCATAGGTGTAACACGGTGGGAGAACTGACTTTAGTTAAATGTTGCGGATAGCAAGAGTCGCCACCGACTTTTATTTTATCCAAAAGGAAAGGGCATAAAAGAACAGGAAAGACATTAAAAAGATTTTGAGTTCGGGGGGTAGGTTATACAAAGGGAAGGTGTTAGCACCCTTTATATCCATGGTTATCCATGGGCTCTTAATTACTTAGCTCACTTTAAAATGTTTTGAGAAGTGTAGTGTGTGATTAGAAATTTTCTTAAGTACTTTATAATGATCCATGTACGGATATATATAAAGCCTTTGTTTTGAAAATTGTTTGAAAATATGAAGTGTTCATGAAATTTTTTTGAAGGAGTGAGCAAGTACTTAAGAGGAACCTACCCTAATGATTAGATCTTTACTGTTCTTGAATGTTCTTTCAATGGTAAGACTATCCCTATTATTAAGGAATAGGTAGTCATTACCTTGGATGTTATAAGGGACATGTGAAGGGTCATCTGTGTTTAGGCAACTGTAAGATGTATTAGCAATTCGAAGGGACTTATCATCTCTTATTCGAAAGGGACAAGATCATTCATGAAGGCAACATTCGAAGGGACTTGATCTTATAATCTTTAAAGGGACAAGATGATATTAATAAGAGAAGGGACTTTGCTTTGTACACCTTACTTGACCTTTTATTTAGGAAATATGAGAGGTAACCCTTAAGAAGTGAGATGGCGATCCAAGATCGACTTACGTGTGTGCGTGTACAAATTCAAGTATTTATCTTATAATTAGTGATCTAAATTCAATTTTTAAACACAAACATGTTTTCACTCCCTAATTTACTAACCATATCAATTTAAATAAACAATAAAAATTCTACCACTATTACATAGCTTGTACAGTTACATTATAATAAAACAATTTAAATAATAATAATAATAAATAAATAAAAGGTTAGTAATAAAAATAAATGTAAGAGAAAAAGAGGTTAGCACAATAATATACAATATAGAAATAAATTTTAAATTTTAAATTTAAATAAATAATCTTTTTTTTAAGAATTTTAAGATGAGAATAAATTAATAATGATTATTATATATTTATTTACAAAAATAAACATGATTTAGAAATATTTATTAATTATAATTAAACAAAAATAATAATAAAAAAATAAGAAATTAAAATTGTAAAATAAAATTAGGGTTTTGAATTGTTAGAAAATAAATTAGGGTTTAAAAATAATTAGGGTTTTAGATATAAAAATATTAGGGTTTTTAACTTAATTTACAATATTAATTTAATTATTAACTAAATATATACATGTTTTAATTTAAATAAATAAAAATTAGTTTTAGAATTTAGAAAATAATTTTTTAGAAATTTTTTTGAACATATGATATATTTACATGTTAAGCTCTTATAATTATATTAACATAATCATATTTAATAATACAAATAATTAAGAAAACAATTTAAACAAAACAGAGCAACAAAATTTCATAAAATTGAGAACATCATTGAATTCCTGATGATATTTGCAACTAATCTACGTCTTTAGAAATCATTTATATTGATTAAATCATTGAATCCTAATTTGGCCGAAGAAACCCTAGTAATGGTGAATCCTCATTCGTGTCCCTAAAATCCAATTGATTCATCCAGAAACGTTCCTTGTATCATAACAAACACAAAACATCAGTCAAATATGATTAATCATGAGTAAATATGTAAAATCGAAAAATTGCAATATGAGCATGAACACAGATTCGGTTTCCTCGATTTAGTGCAGGGATGAATGGTTTTATGATCCAGAAACACTAAGTGACCTTCAAGGAACAATTTGCAACCTTTAGTTTGTCTTGAGAGTGGCTAGAAGTATCAAACCGAATTTGAGTTTTGGATGAAATTTTTGAAGTTTGAAGATGATGTGAGAGGCCGTGAAATCGTGTTCTCTTGATTGCTAAAGGTTGTATATATGTGATACACTTGAATTAGGTCAGAAAATTGCATCACTCTTTGGATATTTTGATAATTTGAGATTGAAAAAGATTAGCTTTTAAAATTTGAATATTCTTGATATGAACTTGCTATTTTAAGATAATCCTCATAATTTTTGTATCAATTAGATCCAAATAACCTTTATGACATTCTAGAAGACAAATCATTTTAAATTTTCACCATCTTATATTTTATTTGAATTTAAAATGATTTTTAATATAAAAAATCGTAATAAATAAAAATAAAATGATGAAAATGATGAAAATATTAAATTAATTTCGTGCATGATGTCATGGAACATATTGGATCACAAAAAAGTCAGCCCATTTGAAGAATTATGGTTTTAAGACCCCATTTACTTCATAAACCACTCAAAAATTTCCCAACTTTGCAAGGGCACAAATCCTTCAATTTTAATGCTATGAGGGTGTTCTTAGACATTTTGGAAATCTTAAAGAGTCCTATAACCAACCTCTTTGGTCTCATGTCCATATCTTTTACCATTCTCATGTTATGCTCTTTGGAAGTTGTTGACTTTTTGTTGACTTTTAAAAGGACCTATAATGTCTTAGCTCACACCTTCCAAATGAAGCATTTTTGGGCTTGGCTTGTGAGACACAAAGTTGTAGAGAATTCAATTTCCTTCAAAATGAGCTTTGGATGGAAAAATTTTAATGAAGCATGTGAAAGTTATGGCTGGTCAAAGTTCAGTTGACTTTTCCTGTGAAAACCCTAATTTAGAAACTCCTAATTCTTGATGATCCGAAATCTCCTTGATGAATCATGATAAACCCTTGATCAAATGATGAATTTTACTTCATATACTTGATGTTGGCAAAAAAGCATGAAGTTTGACTTTGGTTTGACCACAGTTGACCTCAGTTTGACTTTTTAACTGCTTTGACTGATTTTAACCTATCTGATCATCTGACTGAGCAAATCTTTTGGGAAAGTCTTGAAACTTGACATGGGAATTCTTGAACACATATAGGATGTTGTGAAGCTCACTTGAAGTCTTGGAAGTCCATTTAGCCTGATTAAAGTCAAAACCCTAGTTTAGGATGCAGTGCTTAGGAGGATGCATTGTCTATGGGAATGGTCAAACTTTCTGACTAATTGTGAACCTTGTGAATCTCATGAGATGTCTTGTGAACCTTGTGAAACTTGTGAGCCTCTTACTACACAATGACTTGTCTTGTGGAGGGCAAATTTTGGGGTGCAACAGCTGCCCCTGTTCAATTTTCTGAAACCTGAGGGGTTAGATTGGTATATGTGCCAGTCGTGACCTGGAAGGTTGAAGGGGATTGAACACAAAAGCCCAAAATTTTCACTCACCGGTGCGTAAAGTAACACTGATGATTAGTTGTGTATGCTTGAGTGGGCTTGAAGATGCCACTTGGAAGAACTGGAGATGGGCTTAGAGATGCCATCTAAAGTATCAGGATGTGATGATGTCTTTATATTGATATTGGATATCAGTACTAGGTCTTCGTATAGGCCGTCTCTGAATCGTTTATGCAACATGATTTGAATTGTTGAATAGACCAGTAGAAATAAATCTTCGTGATGATTATCTCTTCTGGAGGTATATTGGATTAGGGAATGGATCTTTGTACAGACCGTTTGCCTACTCTCCAAGGTCAAAAGAATGTCAGGATTAATTCTTCTGAAAAATATCTTGAACCAGGGAATGGATCTTTTTACAGACCGTTTGCCTGTTATTCAAGGGCCAAAAGAACGTCAGGATTTGTTCTTCTGAAAAATATCTTGAACCAGGGAATGGATCTTTTTACAGACCGTTTTCCTTCTATTCAAGGGCCAAAAGAACGTCAGGATTTGTTCTTCTGAAAAATATCTTGAACCAGGGAATGGGTCTTTTTACAGACCGTTTGTCTGCTATTCAAGGGCCAAAAGAACGTCAGGATTTGTTCTTCTGAAAAATATCTTGAACCAGGGAATGGATCTTTTTACAGACCGTTTTCCTGCTATTCAAGGGCCAAAAGAACGAAAAATATCTTGAACCAGGGAATGGATCTTTTTACAGACCGTTTGCCTGCTAGTCAAGGGCCAAAAGAACGTCAGGATTTGTTCTTTTGAAAAATATCTTGAACCAGGGAATGGATATTTTTACAGACCGTTTTCCTGCTATTCAAGGGCCAAAAGAACGTCAGGATTTGTTCTTCTGAAAAATATCTTGAACCAGGGAATGGATCTTTTTACAGACCGTTTGCCTGCTATTCAAGGGCCAAAAGAACGTCAGGATTTGTTCTTCTGAAAAATATCTTGAACCATGGAATGGATCTTTTTACAAACCGTTTTCCTACTATTCAAGGGCCAAAAGAACGTCGGGATTTGTTCTTCTGAAAAATATCTTGAACCAAGGAATGGATCTTTTTACAGACCGTTTGCCTGCTATTCAAGGGCCAAAAGAACGTCAGGATTAATTCTTCTGAAAAATATCTTGAACTAGGGAATGGATCTTCGTACAGACCGTTTGCCTACTATTCAAGAGCAAATAGATTAAATCTTCTGAAAATATCTTGAACTAGGGAATGGATCTTTGTACAGACCGTTTGCCTACTATTCAAGACCAGATAGATGAAATCTTCTGGAAGTGTCCTGGATTAGGGAATGGATCTTTGTACAGACCGTTTGCCTACTCTCCGAGGAAATAGATTAAATCTTCTGAAAATATCTTGAACCAGGGAATGGATCTTTGTGCAGACCGTTTGCCTGCTATTCAAGACCAGATAGATGAAATCTTCTAGAAATATCCTGGATTAGGGAATGGATCTTCTTACAGACCGTTTGCCTACTCTCCGAGGACATCTTGAGTAATTTATGGATCATTTCTGACCTGTTGTAGATTGTTGATATTGCTTTACTTGCATATAACTTTCCTGCAAGGAGAATGTTAGTTTATGCAATATATATGCATGCATAGTATGATGCACCTAAGTAAATGTATTATGAATTTATGGATATGTATGTTATGGTATGATGTAAATGATGTATGTATGAATCATGCATCCTGAAGCATCTGGATATCTTTGTATAACAACTGCTGGCTAGGGAAAATAAATCCTGATTCGTTGCTGAAGAATATGAGGAACTTGTTCCCGTCTTGATAGTATAGTATTCATAACTTCCCGTCTTCGTTCGTCGTACTTCTATTGAAGGAATAAGTTCCTGAATATCCCGACTGAGGATAAAAGAGATGGACATAAATTCAAGGGGAGATGTAACTCGAAGTATCTATGATGGTAGATTTGCCCTACTGGGGGATTTGTAGCTATCTTGTGGGGATGAACCGGCGAAGCTTCGTTGAATTCCTTCCCTCGTCCGTCCTTAGTAAATACTATTACTTCATTTTCATACATTTCTGGTAAACATCAATCATATTAAGCATTTTATGCATTTCTGGTAAACATCAATCATATTCAAAAACATACATACATTCAAACACAACCAATGGACGTTTCGCTTATGTAAATAGGGTAAAAGTAAATCTGGATTCAAAGATGGAATTTTATTTATATCACAAAGCAAGTTTATACAAGGAGACAAAAATCCTAGTAAGAGGAATTCATCGTAAAATTTAAAACAAAGAAAATCAGCTATGTGGGAAACAATCCTATTGAGTTTCAATTCTACTATTGCCATTATCTTCAAGTATCTCATCTTCTGCTATTGAGACGGAAACGATTGGATTGAGCTTTATCTGTTTGAGCTTGAGTTAAGTAGCACAACTGGTTGGAGTTACATGGGTGATCCCAACGAGACATAGTCATACGATTTAATCCCTAACTTTTGCCGGGATTGCCCTTTCAGGTTTTCAATCCACCGGGATACCCTTTTTTGCCCAAGCCGTCTTTTCAGGTTTTCGACTTGCCGGGTGTACATTTTTTATATATATATATCCCTAATTTTTGCCCGAACCCTTTTGGTTCGCCGGGATGCCCTTATTTTTGCCTAGGCCAGTCAACCTAGCGGGTCTCTTTTTATGCGTAGTATTTTTTAACTATGTCTGCGTTTACAGGTTGTGGGAAGTCTTCACCATCCATAGTAGTAAGCATCATGGCACCTCCTGAGAATACTATTTTGACCACAAATGGCCCTTCATATGTAGGAGTCCACTTGCCCCTAGGATAACCCTGTGGTAATATGATACGCTTGATTACCAAGTCACCAGCCTGATATACCTTTGGCTTAACCTTCTTATTAAAAGCCTTGATCATTCGTTTCTGGTACATCTGGCCATGACAGACAGCTGCTAACCTCTTCTCATCAATCAAATTTATCTGGTCAAGTCGAGTCTGAATCCACTCATCTTCATCCAAGCCTGCATCCTTCATGATTCTTAAGGAGGGGATCTGAACTTCAATGGGTAGAACTGCTTCCATACCATAGACTAAGGAGAATGGGGTTGCCCCTGTTGAAGTACGTATTGTAGTACGATAACCATGAAGAGCAAATGGTAACATCTCATGTCAATCCTTATAAGTGACAGTAATTTTCTGTAGAATCTTCTTGATATTCTTGTTAGCAGCTTCTACTGCCCCATTCATCTTTGGACGATACGGAGAAGAGTTGTGATGCTTAATCTTGAACTGCATGCAGAGATCAGTAATCATAGTGTTGTTCAGATTAGAGCCATTGTCAGTAATAATCCTTTCAGGGATGCCATACCTACATATGAGATTATTCTTAATGAATCGAGCCACCACATTCTTGGTAACAGATGCAAATGAAGCTGCCTCCACCCACTTAGTAAAGTAATCAATAGCAACCAAGATGAAACGATGCCCATTAGAAGCAGTAGGTTTGATCTCACCAATCATATCAATGCCCCACATGGCAAAAGGCCAAGGAGCAGTCAACACGTTCAATGGTGATGGAGGTATATGTACTTTATCAGCATAGATTTGACACTTGTGACATGTTCTGGAATGTTGATAGCAGTCAGCTTCCATGGTAGACCAATAGTAACCTGCTCTCAATATCTTCTTTGCCATAGTATGACCACTAGAATGAGTGCCAAAGATCCCATCATGCATATCTTCCATAATCTCTGTTGCTTCCTTCTTATCCACACAACGAAGCAAAGTTGAATCATGATTGCGCTTGTACAAAATTCCATTACTCAAGAAGAACTTAGCAGTAAACCTCCTCAAAAACTTCTTATCTTTGATAGATGTCCCCTCAGGGAACTCCTGAGCTTCAAGATATCTTTTCACTTCATAGAACCAAGGCTTCTCCTCTTCTTCTTCAGTGTCAATCTCATTGCAGTATGCAGGCTTCTCAAATCTATCAATAGTAATCTTGGGAGCTTCATCATCCCAGCTGATCTCAAACATAGATGCCATAGTGGCTAAGGCATCTTCCAACTGATTCTCTCTTCGTGGAATATGTCCAAAAGTAATCTCTTTAAAATATGGGATCAAAGACAACGCATGCTCTCTATAAGGAATGAGATTATCATGCTTAGTATCCCAATCTCCTTTGATCTGACTCACTACCAGGGCTGAATCTCCATACACGTCAAGGAACTGAATCTTCATATCAATGGCAGCTTTGATACCCAGGATACATGCCTCATACTCAGCCATGTTATTAGTACAATAGAAACAAAGTCTGGCAGTAATCGGGGTATGACAACCTTCAGGGGAACTGATCACAACACCAATACCATTACCAAGTGCATTAGAAGCTCCATCAAAAACCATAGTCCATCGGGATCCTTGTTCAGGTTCGTCATATTGTCCAGGTTCTTTGGTAATAATCATAATGTCTTCATCAGGGAACTCAAAACTCATTGACTGATAATCATCCACTGCTTGATGAGCCAAATGATCAGCTACAACACTTCTTTTAATGGCCTTCTGAGTAGTATACTGTATATCATATTCTGTCAAGATCATTTGCCATCATGCTATTCGTCTGGAGAGAGCAGGTTTCTCAAATATGTACTTGATTGGATCCATCTTCAAAAGAGTTTGTGCAGCATTACCTTTCCCGTTCCTTTGGGATAAAAATGTCTGGCTGGCGACTCTACCTTTTCCGCGCCACTTTCGCGTTTGTACTAAGATGAAAATCCCGGGAGCGACACATAATATAAAACTTCAGAATTTTTGAACCTTCTGGAAGTGTATCAAGTCTAGTTTACACTATGTGTTGTTCAGAGATTGTGTACCTTCTGAAGATTCGGTTAAGACATGGTCATCCAGGCAACGTTCAGGTTCTGAACCTTCTGATGACGTGATGCTTTGCACCTTCTGGTGGCATGATCAAGATTCTGGAAGAACCAAGTTCTGATACATGATGTGAGGCATCAAGTAAGTTACTAATAAGGTCTGATACATCACCATATTTTGATAGCAAGAAAGGTTCTGAGATAAAGACTAGGAAGTTCTAGTCATACTTTAATGAGACGTCAACATGGAAGTATTCCTTCTCTATTTCACCTTCTGTACTTCAAAATTTATTTTGTGAGTCTTGGGCTCATGGGGAGACTCTGAACAAGCATAAATGAATTTCGGGTGTAACAGATTCAGGGGAAGATAGTTAGCTTAACTCTGAATTTATTTTATGGTTATTACCCTGTATTAATTATTCTATCAAAATACATGGTTTGTCATCATCAAAAAGGAGAGATTGTTAGAGCAAGATTTACTTCTGCACTTGGCCTTATGTTTTGATGATAACTTCACCTGTTATCTTAGAGAACAATTTTGTACTTTAATGGTTTCTGTCTAGTGTGTAGCTTTTACTAAACAGGTTCTGACTCTGAAGGAAAGGCGTGTGATGTCATTAGGTTCTGAACTCAACACAATGGAAGAAAACATATGGTATTTACAAGTTCTAGTTCTGCTGAACAAAGTTCTGAAGACTCAAGTTTTGATCTTTCAAAAACATGTTTCATCAACATACATCAGAAGCCACTGAAGATTAGAATATATAGATCAATAATTGTTTTCGTGTGATGGTAAATATAAAGGTACAAGGTACATTGTGACCACTACCCAGATAGGGTGGCACAATGGCATTCTTTTGGTAATATGTTGTCTACCACTCCCACACTGATCGTTGGGGACAAAACAACTGGATTTTTGTTTCCCATTCTACCCTTCGACTGATCTATTTTCAGCTATAAAAGGAAGACTTGAAAGCATTATAATAGTAACAATTTGGTCTACAAAAATTATGTTGAAACGCTGCACAAACTCTTTTGAGATATTCTTTATATAGTTTTATAAATTAGAAAGGAGTGTTTGCTCATATCTTGCTATTAACACTTTTGTGTTATTTTGCTTAAACTTTGTGTAATCTGCTTATGTAGAAGCATCTTTGTATACACACACTTTTAATCAACAGTTGTTGATCGTTCCTTGAGAGACTAGGGTTTAGCCAGGAGTCTCATGAAGATAGTGGCAGTTGTCCATTGTGTTTTGCAACAAGGTTGGTTAGACTTGTTGTGGTTTTTGTAATTAGTTGTATTAAGTTCTTATTGCAGGCGAAATCACCTTGGTGGGTGGACTAGAGTAACTTAGTTAACAGCGAACCATGATAAAAATAATTGTGTTCATTTATTTTATTCACTTGTTAACTTTGGCATTTCAATTTTGAAAAGATAAAATTTGGTGAAACCCAATTTAAATCCCTCTTTCTTGCGTTTCTTGCACATTCAATAACATATTACTCTTAACTTAAATATGTTACTCTAAACTCATTATTCTTTATATAAAATTGTGAGTTTAACATGTATGATTTGTCTTCCTTATCATATACAATTCTAGATGCATTGAAATTTACTTCTTTTGTATTGATTAATGTTTTGACCATTATTGATATCCTAATATTAAAATTAATATTTTTAATAATTAATTATTGTCATCCAAGTGAGAGATTGTTAGATTAATTATTTAATTAATCAAATATGGATTGACATAATTAATTATTAAGTAATTATATTATGGTATATTGTTATTAAACATTAAATAGATGAATTATTTTATTAGGTTTTGTGCCTGAATGAACCGTGATGAATTAAAGCATTCAGTTAAGTCCAATGAGATGTATTTGTCCTCATTCATTTAACTATTTAAGTGTCTTCCTCATTAGACAATTAATACTCTCTGAAAACCTTAAACGACAATGAAAGTTGTTATCCTCTCATACTCACTCGTTTCAATCAGAAATCTCTTCAATTCGATAAAGTACACCGTTCCTATTATTATTATTATTATTATTGATTATTCATTAATTAAATACTATGGTATAATTTGTGTCTATTTGATTCAATTAGATCTATCAATACAATGATTTCGGATTTCATAAAGTAGATAAAGACACTATGATGGTATACACCCTTGATAAAATAAATGTGCTCGAAATATTGAAATTATATATATATATATATATATATATATATATATATATATATATATATATATATATATATATATATATATATATATATATCCTAGTTATATAAGCAAATTATTATTTAAAATGTTAATTAATTTGGTTATAAGTTAATTATGGTTATTACTAGCTTGTTGAGAAAGCTTAACCTATAAGTAATCAATCTCCCTTTAATGATTTTGTTGATTCCAAATATTCATATAGTCTTGATTCCTATCATTCTTATGTGTTAACCATTTTTATTTTTTATTCTATTTTTTATCATTCATTTCCTTATTATTCTTATGTGTTAACCATTTTAATTTTTTATTCTATTTTTTATCATTCGTTTCCTTTCCGTCTAAATTTGTTTAACTTGTTCAATATATCAGCAATTGTTCCAATAAATAAGTATAATAGAGTCTGATTAAATTCTTTAGTCTAAAGCAAGTGAAGTTGCAAGCATTGAGGCGTCAAAATGAGATGTTGCAAATGAGTGATCAAGACTCATTTGTTGATTATGATGTTGCAAATGAGGGGTCAAGACTCAATTTGTCATTTTCTTACAAATTTAGTGAAGCTCATAAACAAAATGAAAGCATGTAGAGAAATAGTCATTGAAGTGGGTAAGATAGATAATATACTTAGGACTTTGAAATCTAACTTTGGTCATATTATTGTGGAAATAACGTAATATGAGGAACTTGGACATATGAGGTTAGATTTTTTGAGTCCAAACACAAAAGGATGTGACTTGTTGTATTCATATTTCCAAAAATCAGTTTGTAAAAATGCTTGGAAAAAATATTTATGTTATGAGATAGAAGAAGACAAAATTGAAGTTGTGAAATAATAGAAAAGAGAAATTAGATATAAGTAACAAGTGGAATAAAAATAGAAGTCATGCTAATGTGTCTTTATTATAATTAGTTAATATTAAATACAATTAAATCATATTTTAAAATATTTCTATAAATAGGTTATTAATATGTGCTCTTATGGCACACGTTAGTATTTTCCTAAAAATAAATATCATATATCAAAGAGAAATGAGGAAGAAAGTCACACTAGATTTATTCTAGTTTAATAGAAATAACTTGGCTTATTTCAATCTCCAAAAATTTCCCTCTGAGATTTCCACTAAAATAGACTAGAGCTCTTACAAAGAATCAACCTAAACAAGTTTACAAAACAACTTTAACTTTTGCACAAAATTAACCTAAATAAGTTTACAAAACAACCTAGAGCTCTTACACATACTCAACCGAATAATTTTTTAGAAAATAACTAGAGCTTTTACACAACCTCAGCTCAATAACTTAAACTAAGATTTTTATAAGTTTACTTTTCAACCTTCAAATCTATTACAAAAGGATCATAAGATAATTACACACTTGAATGGACAATTACAACATAGCACAAATACAACACAACTCTTAGATGAAATTTTTTCACTCTCTTGACATTAAGGCAACTTTAGTGAAAACGAGATTTTGTATTCATAAAACGGTGTTTTGGAATGAGGATAAGCCTTTTTTTATAGGAAATAGTTGTGCTAGAAAAGGAAACAATATGTGGGCATTTTAATATTTTAATCTATTAAAACCATGTAGTAATCAATTAACTTAACAAAAAATGAATCTTTGATTTTCGACATCATTTAATCAATTAAAATCCGTAATTGATTAGGAGGCATTTCTTTTTGTTTTAATTGATTAAAAGCAAAACTTAGTCGATTAATCAATATATTTTATCTTCCTAATTATTTAAACAAACTTCTTAGTCATTTAAGCACTTGTCCAAATTGATTTTGAGAAGTTTTATAAAAAAGATGAGATATTTGTAAATACTTTGTGCGGGTGTGTGCGCGCGCGTGTACACACACATTGCCTTAGTACCTCAAAACCTAGTGTTGTTTCATTTACAATAATCTGATGAAAAATAGGATAAAATGTTAAGCGCGGGATCAAGCAAATTTTCACACTTTCAAATCTTAAAGTTCGATATTTCAAGCTCTTCAAGCTAAGTGCGAAATCAAACAAAAAACTTTAGAGAAGATGTTTGAGCAAACTCTTCAAATATAAAATAAGAAGACGAGAAATGATTGGTCAAAGAACAAAAAGAACAAAATGAAAATAAAAATGTAAGAAAAAGAATCATTCAAAAAATAAGTATAAAGGATCAAAAAATTAAGCGGTGTTTTAAATAATTTTAGAGGTGAAGAAATATACTCAACGAGGGTATACTTTCAAAAGTAGTATACTTGTTATATTTATCAGGGGGTGTTTAAAACCCATTTCTCTTTTTATTAACCTCGATTTTAAGCCACCTCCTTGAGAGATGATTTGAAATTATTAAAAGGGGAATGATGCCACGGGGGGCAAATTAAAATATCAAGAACATCATCAATGAATTAAGAAGAAAGAATAACATAAATAAAAAAGCGATAAGTTTATGATGTCAGGTTTCAAAGATCAAATGAAAATGAACAACATCAAGAAACAAACCTATCTACCAAAAGTTTGTCATATGATCTCTAACCTACTAAAATCGTACACATACTCATAAAATATTTTTCAAAACTTCATCTTTTTTTAAAATACTTTTGATAAATATTTTGTGATTATCCAAAGCCTTTTTAAAACTAAGCATAGTCAATTAGAAATTGTTTGTAATCATTTATGAAGCGAAATGCATCCTATAACCAATTATGGTAGTTGGATAGTCGATATGAAGCGCAATTCAGTTAGTAATTGATTATGAAGATCTATTAATTGATTATGGGGTTAGTAATTGATTATGAAGACCTATTAATTGATTATGGTTCAAATCCCATACAACTTTTCTTATTTAAAAGTGCATAATCAATTATGGATTTGGTTGAGTTTTTTCAAAGTTTCATCTTTTTCGCTTAAATTTTCTACTATAAAATAAGGTCTTATGTTCGTTCAAAAATACACATGTTTTTGAAAAACTCCTTCTCCTTTACACTTAATATTATTTAAGTGTCGAGAGGGTAATTGCTTAAGTAACAACTTGTGTAATCTTCTGATATAACTTTTAATCTTAAATTGTAAAACTAAGAAAGGACATTTCTCTTGAACTCATAAAATTTAAAGGTGATAACCTGAACCTAAGATAAAAAGTTTGGTTATAGGTTGAACCTTGTGAGATATTGGAACAAACTCTAGGTTTAGCATGTTGTGGAAGTTCGCTCATATGTTGTTGTCAAATTGGGCCTTGTGTTATGGATCCAATTGAATAAGTTAACTTGTACCCTAAGTTAACTTGTAATGGGTAATTGTTAAAAAGCCCGTTAGGTTAGTTTTCTAATAAATAGCATACTAGTCTCTCAACTTTTAAATAAGGGAAAATAGGAAGATAAAACCATAATTCAAAAGTGAGAGAGATTATTTGTTATTCTTGTATACTTGTAATCTTGTTTTAAGAGAAAGGAAAGAATAATAGTTTATAACTAATCCTTGTTGTTATCCTTGGTTAACCTCAACCCTAACCCTTGTGGGTTTCTTGACTAATCAAGGAATCAATTATACTTTGTTTCTAAGGTATCTGATTCACAACAAATTGGTTCAGTGAGTGTGGATAAGATGCCTTCAACAAAGTATGAGATTGAAAAGTTCATTGGAGTGAACGATTTTGGTCTGTTGCGCTTGAAGATGAAAGCCCTACTTGTTCAGCAGGGTTGCTTGGAAGCGTTGAAGGGAGAGATGACCATGAATGATGTGTTAATGGCAGCTGAAAAGATGGTCATGATTGAGAAAACACACAACGCAATATTGTTAAGCCTTGGTGATAAGGTTCTCCGACAGGTATCAAAGAAGACGACGACGTCAGGTTTATGGTTGAAGCTTGAAGGTTTGTACATGACCAAATCGCTGGTGAATCGACTCTACCTGAAGCAAGCTTTGTATTCATTTTAGATGAGCAAAGACAAAGTGTTGGCTAAGTAGTTGGATATGTTCAACAAACTGATTCTTGATCTTGAAAATATTGATGTGAAGATCGATGATGAAGTTCAAGCGTTGTTGTTGTTATGCGCTTTTCCCAGAACACATGCTCACTTCAAATAAACCCTCTTGTATATGAGAAAGTCTTTGACCTTTTAAGATGTTCAATTTGCCTTGTACTCTAAGGACTTGAACGGATGAAAGGAGCACAAACCTTCGACGGTTGGTGAAGGTTTAGCCATTAAGGCGAAATTCTTGCGAAAGGATGGTAAGTTCAATAACAAGAAGGGTAAAAGTCAGTAGAAGTATAATATTGGTAAAGCATTTGGTGTTCGATGTTATCATTGTAAGAAGAAGAGTCACATTCGAAAGGTGTACCCTAAATGCCGGAAAGATCATGGAGGTAAGGATAATGGCAATGTTGTCATTGTTCAAGATGATTTTGACTCATCTGATGTTCTTGTGGTTTCAAGCGGCGACTCAAGGAAATAGTGGATTATGGGATCAGGTTGCACTTGGCACATGACTCCAAACAAATATTTGTTCAAGGAATGATCAAAATGGTGGATCAGTGTTGCTGGGAAACAATAAAGCTTGCAAAATTATAGGTATTTGTTGTACCTCGAAAAAAATACGATCCTAAAACAAACAACAGAGTCGCCACCTAATTCTATTTATTCTAAGAGAGATATAGATACAACCTAATAAAGGATAAGAAATGGTTTACGAAACCAAATTCTAAGTTTGGGAGTCGGTTACGCAAGGGGAAGGTATTAGCACCCCTCACGTCCGTTGTACTCAACGGGAACTTCTTAGCTAAATATGTGATTAAATGTTTCATATTAAGTCCTTGTCTTCTAAATGGTTGTTAATATGTTTGTTTGAAGGAAAAGAAAGTTTTTAAATTATTATTAATGTTACGGGGAAAAGATTAAAGTTTTTTTATTATTGATTTAAACAGAGAAATAATTAAAAATTTTATTAGGGTGTTCGCGAAGGATTAAAATCCTCGTACCTACGTATTCCCTTGTGCAATGGGAAAGTCAGAGCTTCGTAGTTCGCGCAACTACGGTTTGTGAGTTTTAATTGAACGATTGTTTAAAACGCTTTCTAATCTGCTAAGCGTTGGCTTATACTCGCGGTGGAGGCTGAAGTGCTAGCTTGTTTGCGAGATAGAATGATTTAAACAATGTTCGTTTTAGAGAAAAGTGTTTGACTTTTGCTAAGGTGTTTTAAACGAAAGGGCGAATGAACCACGTCGCGTGGGGCTAGCCCAGGAGTGATTGCATTCCAGAACGTGCGGAGTGCTAGACTCCGGAGTTCCGTCTTTCGCTGATTAATTATGAAAGTGATTTGAATTGGTTGGTGAGTTTTAAGTTGTTTTAAGATATAAGAGCGAATGAAGCGCGTCGCATGGGGCTAGCACATGAACGATTCGTTCTAGAATGTGCGGAATGTTAGACTCCGGAGCTCTATTCTTTCGTATTTGAATTTATAAAATGATTGAGATATTTTGAATACGAAAAAGGTGAATGAAGCACGTCGCGTGGGGCTAGCCCAGGAGCGATCCATTCCAGAACGTGCGGAGTGCTAGACTCCGGAGCTCTGTTTTCGTATTTTAATTTGTAAAATAAGTTGAATAAATGTTTGTTTTTTTTAGAAGTTTTAGAATCGATGTAATTAAGTAACAAAGGAGTGAACGAAACATTACGCGTGGGGCTAGCCCAGTTGTAGTTCGTTCTAGAACGTGCCGAGTGCTAGACTCCGGGGCTCTATTCCTTGTTAATTTAAATAAGGCGCGATAAGAGATAAAGTCGAGTTTTAATGGTACCTAACGGAGAAGGTCCGTTGCCTTTCCAATACACGCATGAAAAAAATAAGTTGAGAACAACTCATAGAAGCTCCAAACAGTCAGCTCAAATAGTCCTCAAGCGAACACAATAATCTGAGATCCTGGAAAGAGTCAAACGGGCCTAGCCCGAAATCCACAATCTAAAATGCTACAAAAGTCCTAATGATATTAAAAGAATATAAATGAACAAAAAACATAAAAACTATGATCAGACTTGTTATGAACCAAGCCACAAAAAGGGTTAGAATAAAAAAGATTTTGAATCTAATTAAAAAAACAACTAACATGAATATTATATAAAATACAACAAATACGAACAACAACAAAAATAGTAAAATAAATACACAAGAACAAAGGGTGAGCTGCAGGGATTAGATGTGCTGATAGCACTAAATTATGTCTGGGCCAAGCCCACATACCATCAACCAAACCGCATAACATTTTAAAGGAAAAATATATTTGAAAAAAAAGAATGATTGAATGAAAGCGTGATGGGAGCTGATAAAAAAATGCACCTCCCAAGCCACTCATGTTGACACTTTGACCATAGTTAATACGTGTGATGACCGTGACAAGTTCATTGATCAACAATGGCGACAATCCAACATCAACCAATTCATCTTGTAAAGTTCTGGTAGTAAGATTAAACAAACCAGCCCATTTCAACATCCCATCCACAGTCTCAAAAATAGGTCTTGAATCTGTTTCCTCATAGTATTTTGAGAACCTATCCACAGCAATATGAACAAAGTTCTGCATCTTAAAGAGCGAGAAACCATAGCGAACAAACATGAGTCCCGAATTGACGAGTGAAACGAGATTCTCAACAAAAGAGAGTTTGAGAAACTTCTCGACGAGGGGAAAATTGCTATTGATTTCAACCGTTTTGAAAACGAATTTATCGCCATCCCAAATTCCGAGAGAGAATGATTCCGAACTTGGCTCTTTAGCCTTAAGGTTAAGAAGTTTTGTGTAATTGACTGCGTGGAGATTCTTCGGATGAAGAATGGAAGCTCCAGCTTCGAATGTTTCTCCGGCTACTGTGATGGTGGCTGTGCGACCACCGACTTTGTTGTTGGGCTCGAAGACTTGGATTTTGGTGGTGGTTTCTGTATTTACGGTTCTCTCGTGGTGGTTTGTGGGTGTTTCGCGGTTGTGTGGTGCGGTTGCGGTAAGTCGCGGATTTGTTTCGCTTCTTCTTTCTGAAATTTTCGGTTAGGGTGCTGATGTGTTAGGTTATTGTTGGTGTTTGTTGAAGAAGACATAAGGAGTGGATTTTTAGTGGTTTTCATTTTAAATGGAGGTGGTGATGTTAAAGCAGAAGGATTTAAGTTTGGAAATGGATTGAAGGATTAGAGCTTGGGGTTTCTGTTGATTGTTCACGATGAGGTGGAGTTTGATAATTTTTTGTGAAGTCCTGCGAGGTGGAGTTTGATAATTTTTTGTGAAGTCCTGCGAGTTTTTTTTTGGGAAGGTTAGTCGTCGAAGGAGGGTCAAAAGGTGCGTCGTGGTCCTGATGAAAAAAAGGGGTCCTGCCCTTTTGAAAAAACTCCTCTTTTCCTTTTTTTCGCTGTTTTTTTATTTTTTTTATTTTTTTATAAAACCAAACAAACTTAATCAACACTTTTTCCTTTTCCCTTTTTCCTTTTCATTGAAAACCTTCCTTTCACTTTTTGATGCAGGTTGTGGTATTTTCTTTTTTTGTGAAAAAACTGATGGAGTGTGTGATGGAACTATGTTACAGGCTGTAGGTTTTTGGCTTTGTGTAAGAGCTTGGGTGTAGTGTATAGCAGGAGTATACAAGCTGTATGTAACAGAAATTGGACTTTCTTCCAAAAGGGTTTGACTAACTTTTTCAAAAGACAAAAATACAAATTTATAACATATATTTTTTGATTAAATAAACAAATATATTAATCTAAACTATATATATACAAAACTAATTAAAAAGAAAAACTAGAATAAACATACTTAATTAATCTAAATATATTGTAAATCAAAAATGTAAAAATTAAAAAAAAAACTAAACTAAATTGAATTGAGTTTAAATAAAAGACCAATAAACCAATTATGTAAAACAGTTATAAATTTCACTTAATAAAATTAAATTAATTAAAACTATACTAAAACTAAATTAGGCTAGTTAAAGTAAATAATTTCAAGATGAGACAAACATTTTTAACAAATTTGAAAATTAGATTAAAATATTTACTAAGTGAAATAAACTTAGATTAGTACAAAACTAATTATCTATATAATATGAAAAAGATTTAAACACAAAAAATCTAAAATTTAAGGATTAAAAGGACATTGAATAATAAAATCGACCGATTGTGCATGATTAATGGTTAATGAGATGTAAAATGCAAGAATGACCGGTTTTCGATATATCGACAAAATACATCAAAATGAACAAAAACTCGAAAAAGTTCGGTCAAAATTTAGGGTGTGACAGTTGCCCCTATTTAATCATCTTGAACCAGAATGTATGAATAACAAAGTTTTTTGGACATTCGAGGTAGAAGAGGATTAAATATTAAAATACCTAAAATTTTGACCGAATGCAGATGAAATGCAATGATATGCAATGTTACGAAATTGCGAGAGACTCTTTGGGGAGGACAATATGCTGGGGATGACAAGACATAAACAGGAGGTATTCAAAATGATAGATCAGCAGGTTCAAGTGTAACTACTGGCATTAAGAATGACAGAAGACAGAAAACAAAACGTAAGATTAAAGACAGACTAACTGAAGTGATGAGTTAACAAGTTCAAGGTGGTTGTTGGGGATCCCAATACAACAATTTGGTGATTGAGAAAAAGAACAGAAATGACACTGACTCGGCAGTCAGGAGAACAAAATAGCAAACATCGACACGGCGGTCAGGAATAAATAGTGATCGGAAAATAAAATAACAGACATCGACAACGGTGGTCCGGAAATAAAATAACAGACATCGACAACGGTGGTCGAGAAATAAAATGACAGGCATCGACAACGGTGGTCGGGAAATAAAATAACAGACATCGACAACGGTGGCCGGGAAATAAAATAACCGGCGTCGACAACAGTGGTCGGGAAAATAAAATAACAGGCATCGACAACGGTGGTCGAAAAAAATAAAAGACATCAACAACGGTGGTCGGGCAATAAAATAAAAGGCATATAATCCAAAGTGGTAAATCAACAGGTTCAAACGTAACTGTTGAGACTGAGAATTGGGAAACGAAAACAGTATCTAAGCAGTGGCTCTGTGCAAACAAACTGATACTGGAAATAGCATGTGAAGCGTTCAGATATAAATCAACGGCTCTAAGCGACCGACTGGCAATAAAATGTTGGAGTTTTAAACAAGATAAACGCCCAACCTCCGGAAATTCCCTAAATGAAGAACTTGAAGGATTTGTGCCAATGGCGATTGGACTTAAGAGAAATATTGGTGGTAAAAGGGTGGAAATCAATAACAAGGAGGACCTCTGCAAGGGATATTTGTGTTACTGGGAAAAAGACTTTGATAAACCACACTAAAGGGTGTCAACAACAATGGGTTTTCATACAAAGCTGCTAGTGACGAATGATTTTTCCTTGACATGCCAGACGGGAACGAGTTTCTTTTGATTCATTGTCAGGCGGGGACTGACTTTGGAAATGGTCTACCAAACAAGAATTGGTTTTGAACTGGATTTGGAAAAGAGATGACTGTCAGACAAGAACCGACTGTCAAATAACTTTTAAATGAAATACCAGGCGGGAACTGGTTCAGAATGGACTAATAGACGAAAACTGGTTTAAAAAGAAGATGAATATCAAATAGGAACTGGTTTGAAAAGAAATTTGACTACCAGACAGGAACTGGTTTGAAAAGAAAAAGACTACCAGATAGGAAACTGGTTTGAAAAATAATTGATTACCAGACAGGAACTGGTTTGAAAAATAATTGACTTCCAGACAGGAACTGGTTTGGAAAGAAATTGACTACCAGACAGGAATTGGTTTGAAAAATAATTGATTACCAGACAGGAACTGGTTTGAAAAATAATTGATTACCAGACATGACTGGTTTGAAAAGTAATTAACTACCAGATAAGAACTGGTTTGAAAAGAAATTGACTACCAGACAGGAACTGGTTTGAAAAGAAAAATGACTACCAGACAGGAACTGGTTTGAAAAGAAAAATGACTACCAGACAGGAACTGGTTTGAAAAGAAATTGACTACCAGACAGGAACTGGTTTGAAAAGAAATTGAATATCAGATAGGAACTGACTGTGAAATAAATTTCAAATGAAAATACCAGACGGGGACTGGAATAAAAGCTGACTGTCAGACGAGAACTGAGTGTGAAATAAATTTCAAATTAAAATACCAGACGGGGACTGGAATAAAAGCTGACTGTCAGACGAGAACTGACTGTGAAATAAATTTCAAATTAAAATACCAGACGGGGACTGTAATACTTGGGTTTTGACCAGGACATATGCTAGATGAGTAAGACGATATGCAAGGTTAACGCTATGAGCGGAGCGACATGACTAAAGCATGAGAGTGATTATGCACTGACTCGGTGATTTTCAAAATATGCCCATGCGTGGTTAAGGATGGAATAGTTCTTTTGCAAACAATTCTCTAAAAGGAGACAAAGATGACGACATGATTCCCGACACTTGTCTTGAACTCAAAATTAGTTGTTGCATAGGGCCTACTTGAACAACTTGTAGGCATGGAGAGGATTTTCCCCTGTGATCGATGGTTTTGAAATTTTCCTCTTTGCAAAAGGTTTGGATCAGCCTGCCATGACATGGCCTTTGAAATGGTTGCCCCGGTGCTCAAACATCGGAGATTTGCCCCTGGTTATCTGATCCCTGGGATAGGAAACTCCTGACTTGATTGGCAATTAAGCTCTTGAATTGCTTGTGATAGCTCACTCTAGTCTGAAAAAGGTTCGAACTCTGAGTAGCTAACTCTTGAGGAGATTGATTCAGATTGACTTATCCTCAAAGTGGTTTCCCCTGGCTGGGCTTCTCTTACCAAGTTAAAATTCCCTAACTAGATGAAATCGTTGGGATTCCTCTGATGCCGAGTTGACTTACAGATAAGCATTATACATTTAAAAAATTGGCAATTTTAATGCAGCGTTTATGCAAGTTTTGGAATCGCAACTTATTGGTATGATAGTGATACAGTGGAGTTAATTAAAATAAAAAAAGGTAGATCTAGCCATTTATGGAATGGCAGATGAAGTGATCAATACAAATGATTAGCAAAGATCCTTAGGAGTCAGGTTAACACAACCTTGTTGTAGTATTCTCTCGAAATAAACCCTGCCTCAATTAGGTCTTTTAAGGGTTGTAACGTGGTTGGGTTCACGGTTTATGAAACAAAGGATAAAAGGCTCAAAATTTATTTGTACGCATCCCATCTTCATGATAAACTCCAATCCTATGTTCAGTTAATTTGACATATGCATTCATATCTCAAAACTTTTTTGATAATGCGTGATAAGGTTCAGGATTTGAAAGTGATGGCAGCCACCTTGCTTTTTTTCTGCTTTGCTGGATTTGATGACTTCATTAATTTTCGCCTAAGTCGTTTTTTCCTGTTTTTGACTCGGCGGAATTTTCTTCATATTTATTTTTCCTTTTGCCATTCTTTTGTTGAGTGGTTATGACTGCCATTTCATTGGAGGATAGGGAATACGTACTACAAACTTTTGGCTCTCCACGACCTCTTTGGTGTGTGAATGAAAGTATGTAGATGATCCTTCTTGAATGATGAATTGAATATCTTAGGGATTGAATGCAAACAGATTAACTGAACTGACTACCCTGCCCCAGGTTTGAAATTAAGGGTTTTTGCATTTTTGAAAAAGAAAACTCCTACATTCTAGGCTCGAAGGGGTTAGCGAGGGATTATCTTCCTTATTTCACCGGTGTTTGGGAATTTGAAACAATGCCCATACATCATTGGCAAGGTTTTAATTGAGAGCATACAAATGGAGGATTCAGGTATCTGGTTTTCATCATCCTCCCTCCAATCTTTGCTAAGACAAAAGTTTGATAAATAAAAGGAGAGAAATTATGTTTTTATAACAATGAAAGAAAACGAGTGAATACGACTAGATTGATTCAAAATATGCATAAACATTTCATTAATTTTGCCAATTCAAAAACAACAATGCTAAAAAGCAAATACAAAATCAACATGCAAAGAAAATACAACAGTGTTGAAATAATCACGGGATTGCCAGCTTTAGGGAATTGAAAATGTCTTGATTCACTGTCTTCAAGAGATGCCCCGAAGAGTCCTTGTACTTACTTGGGCGAGAGGTTGACATGCACCAACAGGTTTCCTTCTGGAAAGGATATGTACTTTTTATCGATCAATTGTTGTACCTTGGCTTGAAAAGCTCTGCAGTCTTCAGTTGAATGCCCCATTGATCCAGCATGATATCCACATTGCTCATGTGGATTATACTCAGGAGGGTATGGCTCTGGAAATGGCTTAAGAGACTTGGGAACCACTAATGAGCTTTAAATCAAAGGTTGTAGAAGCTGAGTGTATGATAAAGGTATTGGATGAAGAGGAGCACTCCTTCTTTCCAAATTGTTGCGAGGCTTATGTGGACTCTGATGCTGATTCAGATATCCTTGGCTTTTGGCTCACTGGTTTTGATGAGGAGAGATCCAGGGTTGCTGGTAAGGTACCCTAAACATTGTTGGTTGCCTACAAGGATGATGAGGCATATGGAATAGTGATTGCTGAAAAGATGGAGGGTCATAGGGTCTTGTCGATGCACCACAAGAATACTTGACGTCTACCATGACTGCATTGATTACATCCTCTTCCTCCTCTTAGGAACTGCTGAGGGATTCATTCTTACTGGCATGGTTGCTTGAGGCGCCTTGAATCTTTCCACTTTTGAGACCAATTTCAATACGTTCTCCCGTTTTTACTAGGTCAGAGAAACTCGTTGAGGCGGTGCCTACCATCTTCTCAAAGTACGGGCTCTGTAGAGTGTCCATAAACAGGTCAACTAACTCTCTTTCTAAGAGCGGTGGTTGAACACGATCAGCAAACTCTCTCCACCTCTGGACGTACTTTTTGAACGGCTCATCATTCCCTTGAGATATGTCCTTCAAGTGAAAGCGACTTGGAGCTTCTTCCAAATTATAATGGTATTGCTTTATGAAAGCATTGGCTAAGTCCAACCATGACTGAATATGACTTCTTTCCAAACCCATGTACCAATTCAATGGTGCCCCACTCAAACTATCTTGAAAGCAATGAATCATCAGCTTATCATCAAAAGCATATGCAGTCATTTTTCGACAGAACATCACCAAATGGTGCTTTTGATAACTATCACCTTTGTACTTCTGAAAAGCATGTGCTTCAAACTTCGGAGGTATAACCAAACCAGGTACTAAGCACATGTTTAAAGCATCCAGGTCAAATGCATTCTTCCCCTCTATAACCTTGAGTCTTTCATTCAGCATTCGACATTTCTCATTCATCTCAGCAACATCTGGTTCCTTGGTCTTCCTTACTGGGATTTCCCCCTGGGAATTTTGCTCAGAGAACCCAAAGCTTTGGTACTCGACGGCATCGTGAGGTAAGGAGTTTCCATCTCGAATAATGGTATGTTCTTGAATAACGGGTGCCCCAACTGGGGTCCTGGTAGACTGAGGTTGAACAAAATTGTTCCTTTGAGGTGGGGAGGCATCTCCAGTTACGGCGGCCTGTTGAACACTATCCCCTCTCCTGATCAAAGCTGTCACATCATCCATGAGTTGGTTTATCTGGTCCTTTGTCAAATCAAAGTTTCCCCTTGACGCAGTCAGCTTTTGTCCTTCAGGGTCCATGATCAATCAAGAACTACTTCAAGTCCAATGTAGGTGTCGGGCAATCAACTGCGGGTTATGGACACAGGACGAGGATGAGCTTTCTCCGAGGAAAGAAAATGATATGCAATGCAAATGCGAAGGTATGCAAATGGATGCAATGCAAGGATGCTTAAGATCACAAGCACAAACAGACTTGGAAGCTGGAAAAGCTCAAAACTTCCTATATTTGGTAGGCTGTAAGAGATTAGTTCAACGTCTTACTACCCATAAGTCCCACTCACAGGATGGTTTCTACGGTTATGGTTGTAAGGAAACTCAAGGTCACAGACGTTTATCGTACTAACGCCCCGCTGCAGGCTAGCTGCATTGTGACAATAATAACGATAAGGTCCACCTTGAGTGGAGTTCTCATGCTAGGCTGATAAAGGGGCGAGCCCTCGGAACCTTACACTACACAACTACCAAACTTGAAACAGGTCCTAGGGGGTCCCAGAATCACAGCCCTTTCGTGAATCAGGTCACGCGACAGGCTAGCTGTGTTGCGACAAGATCTACGAAAAGTCTAACTATCTGGGGGAGCTTTCATGCTAGGCGTGAAAGGAGCGAGTCCTTGGAGACTAACACTAGTAACATCCAATTCTAAACTTAGGTGTTCCCTCTTCTTTTTCCATAACTCATTTTTTACTTGCAAAGTGACCCCAATATCCCACAGACAAGTAATATAATGAGTAATAAAAGGAAAGCGATAAAAGAATAAACAAACATAAATAATAAACAATAGAGAAGACAAGAAGAGACAAGATCAAACAAATAACACATAAATCTAAGTTAGGCTCGACCCTCTCTAGCATGGAGCTAGTCCCCAGCAGAGTCGCCAACTGTCGTACCTCGAAAAAAATACGATCCTAAAACAAACAACAGAGTCGCCACCTAATTCTATTTATTCTACGAGAGAAAAGGGAGATATAGATACAACCTAATAAAGGATAATAAATGGTTTACGAAACCAAATTCTAAGTTCGGGAGTCGGTTACGCAAGGGGAAGGTATTAGCACCCCTCACGTCCGTTGTACTCAACGGGAACCTCTTAGCTAAATATGCGATTAAATGTTTGATCTTAAGTCCTTGTCTTCTAAATGATTGTTAATATGTTTGTTTGAAGGAAAATAAAGTTTTTAAATTATTATTAATGTTACGGGGAAAAGATTAAAGTTTTTTTATTATTGATTTAAACAGAGAAATAATTAAATTTTTTATTAGGGTGCTCGCGAAGGATTAAAATCTTTGTGCCTACGTATTTCCTTGTGCAATGGGAATATCAGAGCTTTGTATTTCGCGCAACTAAGGTTTGTGATTTTTAATTGAACGATTGTTTAAAATGATTTCTAATCTGCTAAGAGTTGGCTTATACTCGCGGTGGAGGCTGAAGCGCTAGCTTGCTTGTGAGATAGAATGATTTAAACGATGTTCATTTTAGAGAAAAGTGTTTAACTTTTGTTAAGGTGTTTTAAACGAAAGGGCGAATGAACCACGTCGCGTGGGGCTAGCCCAGGAGTGATTGCATTCCAGAACGTGCGGAGTGCTAGACTCCGGAGTTCCGTCTTTCGCTGATTAATTATGAAAGTTATTTGAATTGGTTGGTGAGTTTTAAGTTGTTTTAAGATATGAAAGAGCGAATGAAGCGTGTCGCGTGGGGCTAGCCCAGGAACGATTCATTCTAGAACGTGCGGAATGTTAGACTCCGGAGCTCTATTCTTTTGTATTTGAATTTATAAAATGATTGAGATATTTTGAATACAAAAAAGGTGAATGAAGTACGTCGCGTGGGGCTAGCCAAGGAGCGATCCATTCCAGAACGTGCGGAGTGCTAGACTCCGGAGCTCTGTTTTCGTATTTTAATTTGTAAAATAAGTTGAATAAATGTTTGTTTTTTTAGACGTTTTAGAATCGATGTAATTAAGTAACAAAGGAGTGAACGAAACATTACGCGTGGGGCTAGCCCAGTTGTAGTTCGTTCTAGAACGTGCGGAGTGCTAGACTCCGGGGCTCTATTCCTTGTTAATTTAAATAAGGCGCGATAAGAGATAAAATCGAGTTTTAATGGTACCTAACGGAGAAGGTCCGTTGCCTTTCCAATACACGCATGAAAAAAAAAGTTGAGAACAACTCATAGAAGCTCCAAACAATCAGCTCAAATAGTCCTCAAGCGAACACAATAATCTGAGATCATGGAAAGAGTCAAATGGGCCTAGCCTGAAATCCACAATCAAAAATGCTACAAAAGTCCTAATAATATTAAAAGAATATAAATGAACGAAAAACATAAAAACTATGATCAAACTTGTTATGAACCAAGCCACAAAAAGGGTTAGAATAAAAAATATTTTGAATCTAATTAAAAAAACAACTAACATGAATATTATATAAAATACAACAAATAAGAACAACAACAAAAATAGTAAAATAAATACACAAGAACAAAGGGTGAGTTGCAGGGATTAGATGTGCTGATAGCACTAAATTATGTTTGGGCCAAGCCCACATACCATCAACCAAACCGCATAACATTTTAAAGGAAAAATATATTTGAAAAAAAAGAATGATTGAATGAAAGGGTGATGGGAGCTGAGAAAAAAATGCACCTCCCAAGCCACTCATGTAGACACTTTGACCATAGTTAATATGTGTGATGATCGTGACAAGTTCATTGATCAACAATGGCGACAATCCAACATCAACCAATTCATCTTGTAAAGTTCTGGTAGTAAGATTAAACAAACCAGCCCATTTCAACATCCCATCCACAGTCTCAAAAATAGGTCTTGAATTCGTTTCCTCATAGTATTTTAAGAACCTATCCACAGCAATCTGAACAAAGTTCTACATCTTAAAGAGCGAGAAACCATAGCGAACAAACATGAGTCCCGAATTGACGAGTGAAACGAGATTCTCAACAAAAGAGAGTTTGAGAAACTTCTCGATGAGGGGAAAATTGCTACTGATTTCAACCGTTTTGAAAACGAATTTATCGCCATCCCAAATTCCGAGAGAGAATGATTCCGAACTTGGCTCTTTAGCCTTAAGGTTAAGAAGTTTTTTGTAATTAACTGTGTGGAGATTCTTCGGATGAAGAATGGAAGCTCCAGCTTCGAATGTTTCTCCGGCTACTGTGATGGTGGCTGTGCGACCACCGACTTTGTTGTTGTGCTCGAAGACTTGGATTTTGGTGGTGGTTTTTTTATTTACGGTTCTCTCGCGGTGGTTTGTGGGTGTTTCACGGTTGTGTGGTGCGGTTGCGGTAAGTCGCAGATTTGTTTCGCTTCTTCTTTCTGAACTTTTCGGTTATGGGGTTGATGTGTTGGGTTGTTGTTGGTGTTTGTTGAAAAAGACAAAAGGAGTGGCTTTTTAGTGGTTTTCATTTTAAATGGAGGTGGTGATGTTAAAGCAGAAGGATTTAAGTTTGGAAATGGATTGAAGGATTAGAGCTTGGGGTTTCTGTTGATTGTTCACGATGAGGTGGAGTTTGATAATTTTTTGTGAAGTCCTGCGAGGTGGAGTTTGATAATTTTTTGTGAAGTCCTGCGAGGTTTTTTTTGGGAAGGTTAGTCGTCGAAGGAGGGTCAAAAGGTGCGTCGTGGTCCTGATGAAAAAAAGGGGTCCTGCCTTTTTGATAAAACTCCTCTTTTCCTTTTTTTCGCTGTTTTTTTTGTTTTTTTCATTTTTTATAAAACCAAACAAACTTAATCAACACTTTTTCCTTTTCCCTTTTCCTTTTCATTGAAAACCTTCCTTTCACTTTTTGATGCAGGTTGTGGTATTTGCTTTTTTTGTGAAAAAACTGATGGAGTGTGTGATGGAACTATGTTACAGGCTGTAGGTTTTTGGCTGTGTGTAAGAGCTTGGGGTGTAGTGTATAGCAGGAGTATACAAGCTGTATGTAACAGAAATTGGACTTTCTTCCAAAAGGGTTTGACTAGATTTTTCAAAAGACAAAAATACAAATTTATAACATATATTTTTTTATTAAATAAACAAATATATTAATCTAAACTATATATATAAAAAAACTAATTAAAAAGAAAAACTAGAATAAACATACTTAATTAATCTAAATATATTGTAAATCAAAAATGTAAAAATTAAAAAAAAACTAAACTAAATTGAATTGAGTTTAAATAAAAGACCAATAAACCAATTATGTAAAACAGTTATAAATTTCACTTAATAAAATTAAATTAATTAAAACTATACTAAAACTAAATTAGGCTAGTTAAAGTAAATAATTTCAAGATGAGACAAACATTTTTAACAAATTTGAAAATTAGATTAAAATATTTACTAAGTGAAATAAACTTAGATTAGTACAAAACTAATTATCTATATAATATGAAAAAGATTTAAACATAAAAAATCTAAAATTTAAGGATTAAAAGGACATTGAATAATAAAATCGACCGATTGTACATGATTAATGGTTAATGAGATGTAAAATGCAAGAATGATCGGTTTTCGATATATCGACAAAATACATCAAAATGAACAAAAACTCGAAAAAGTTCGGTCAAAATTTAGGGTGTGACAATATTGGATATGTGAGATTCAAGCTCCATGATGAGTCAATAAGGCTATTGACTGAAGTCAGATATGTACCTGATTTGAAGAGAAATTTGATTTCTCTTGGTGAATTCGACAAGAAGGAATATGTTTTTCAAGGAGAGAAAAGTATTCTAAGAGTCATGAAGGGGCCGAAGGAAGTCTTGAGAGGCGTGAAGAAACAAGACTTGTATATCCTTGAGGTTGAAGTTGTAAGTGGTTCGGCAAATGTTGCATCCATGAAACTGTTGTCGAAGACAAAATTATGGTACATGAGATTGGGCAATGTCAACGAGAGATGTTTGGTCGAACTGGGGAAACATAACCTACTAGGTGGTGATAAAGTCGAGAAGTTCGAGTTTTGTGAACCTTGTGTATTTGGTAAATCCTGTAGGGTGAAGTTTAACAAAGGTAAACAAAGAACACATGGATCCCTTGATTACATTCATGTTAATCTTTGGGGGTCTGCAAGGAATCCTTCACATTCGGGTGCAAGGTATTTTTTATCCATAGTTGATCATTATTCCAGAAAGTTATGGGTATTCATTCAGAAGACAAAGAATGAAACTTTTGAGAATTTCAAGAGTTGGAAGGTTCTGGTCGAAACTCAAACTGGCAGAAAGGTCAAGAGGTTGGGAACTGATAATGGCCTTGAATTCTGCAACAAAGCTTTTGACAGTTACTGTGTCGAGTCTGGGATTGCAAGGTATAAGACTGTACCAGGTACTCCTCAACAAAATGGTCTAGTTGATAGATTCAATCGAATAATCCTCTAAAGGGTTAGATGTATGTTAGTTAGTGCTAGATTGAAGAAGGTGTTTTGGGCTGAGGTTGTTTCGACATAAACATATCTGATAAACAGATGTCCTTTGATTACGTTAGAGATGAAGACATCTGAAGAAGTTTGGTCAGCATATCCACCAGATCTTGACAAACTAAGAGTATTTGGTTGTGTAGCCTATGCTCACATTAGTCAATACAAGGTCGAGCCTAGAGCTCTAAAATTCATGTTCATGGGATACCCTGGAGGAGTCAAAGCTTATAAGCTATAGTGCATAGAGCCAAGTCACATGAGGTGTATCATCAGTTGATATGTAGTTTTCAATGAAGCTGAGATGGCTTTCAAGAAAACTGATGATGTTGACGAAGAGCTGAAACAGGGAGAAATTTCTATTGAGGTGGAACATAGTGATGCTGAATTGCATGACCCGGATGGAGTCGAAGAAGAAGCAGAAACTGTTGTCGAAGAATAGGATAATGATAATAATTACCTGCTAGCAAGAGACATGTCGAGAAGATTCATCAAGCCACCTCAAAGAATTGGTTATGCATATCTTATAGCTTATGCCTTAATATCTGCAAGTGAGGATCTAAACGAAGAACCTAAAGACTATAAGGAAGTTATGAGGAGTCGATATAAGACTGAATGGATGAAGGCCATGAATGATGAGATAAAATCTCTTCATGATAACAACACATGGGAACTTATCAAAAAACCTTCTTGATCCAGGTTAGTCAGTTGTAAATGTATTTTCAATGTTAAGGAAGGAATCAAAGCAGTGGTGTCGAAGAGATACAAGACAAGGTTGGTTGCAAGGGGTTTCAATAAAAAAGAAGGTGTCGACTTCAATGATGTGTTCTCCCCTATTTTGAAGCACAAGTTCATTCGAATGTTGCTTGCCATGGTGGCACATTTCGACCTTGAACTAGAACAAATCGATGTGAAGATTGCGTTCTTGTATGGTGATTTTGATGAAACAATCCTGATAAGGAAACCTAAATGGTATGTCAAAGAAGGGAAAGAAGAGTATGTGTACAAACTGGAGAGGTATTTATATGGGATGAAACAATCTCCTCGATAGTGGAATAGGAGATTCGACAAGTTCATAACACGCATAAGTTTCATCAGAAGTCAGTTTGACCACTGTGTTTACTTCAGATTTCGAACGGGTAATTCATTTGTTATTTTGTTGCTTTATGTTGATTATACTCTAATAGTAAGCAACAATGTCGAAGATGTAAGGAGGGAAATGTTGAACTCAATAAGGAGTCCGACATGAAGGATCTGGGAGTTACGTCTAGGATTCTTGGGATTGACATTCGAAGAGATAGAAAGCAGTTGAAATTATGATTATCTCAAGAGGCATACCTACAGAAGATTCTCAAAAAGTTTGGTATGTCTAATTCAAAGTCTGTTGTAACTCCGACAAACCCTCAATTCAAGCTGAGTATAGATCAGTGTCCCAATACTGATGTCGAAAGAACTTATATGGATAACATTCCATATGCTAATATAGTAAGTTCTTTGATGTATTTTATGGTCTATACTAGACCCGACATAGCATATGCAGTAAGTCTTTTAAATGGGTACATGGCGAATCCTAGAAAAGCTCACTGATAAGCATTAAATTGGATTCTAAGGTATATGAATGGGTCTCTGAGCAGAGTCCTAATTTTTGGTGGAGCCTTGGGTGAATATAGTGAAACAACAATTGAAGGATATGTCGACTCTGATTATGCAGGTTGTATGGATTCCAGAAAATCTATTTCTAGATATGTTTTCACTATGTTTGGAACAACAATTAGGTGGAAAGCAACACTTCAGAAGGTTGTTTTCTTACCAACCACTAAAGCAGAATATATCGCCCTAACTGAAGCTATAAAGGAAGCATTGTGGCTTGAAGGTTTTGCAAAGGAGATGAAACTTCAAGGTCGAGGTATCACTGTTAAATGTTATAGTCAAAGTGCAATACATATGTCAAAGAACTCAGCCAATCATGAGCGAACCAAACACATTGATGTGAGGTTGCATTTCGTCAGAGGGGTAGTCGAGCGTGGAGAAGTCCAAGTGCTGAAGGTTTTGATAGATCATAATGTTGTTGATATGATCACCAAGATGTTGCTCATTTGCAAGTTTTTCCACTGTATGCAGTTGATAAAGTTGCATGAAGAAAGCTAGATTGTTTCTTGTTGTTATAGAGTTTGTTATAAGGTTGATATTTGTGAAATATTGGAACCAACTCTAGGTTTAGCATGCCGTCGAAGTCCGCTCACATGTTGTTGTCAAATTGGGCCTTGTGTTATTGATTCAATTATTTAAGTTAGCTTGTAACCTAAGTTAACCTTTAATGGGTAATTGTTAACAAGCTTGTTAGGTTAATATGTTAGTTTTCTTATAAATAGCATACTAGTCTCTCAACTTTTGAATAAGGGAAAATAGGAAGATAAAACCCTAATTCAAAAGTGAGAGAGGTTATTTGTTATTCTTGTACACTTATAATCATGTTTCAAGAGAAAGGAAAGAATAACAATTTATAATCAATTCTTGTTGTTATCTTTGGTTACCTTAAACCCTAACTCTTGTGAATTTTCTTGACTGATCAAGGAACCAATTATAATTTGCTTCTAAGGTATCTGAATCACAACAAACTTTTTGATAGTGGATATGTCAAAGTGCATATCATTGAAGAATAGGTGTATAATTCATGATTTAGAGCCGACGTTTTTTATAGGAACTAAATCTGCATGCAAAAATAATTTTATAGGGACTAAAACTCGACGTTTTTTTTATATGGACTAAAAACTAAAATTGAGATATTTATAGAGACTAAAAACATATTAAATCATATTTTTTAATATTGTTTTCATATGTCTCATATATAATTGATTTTTTTTGTCTATAAACAAAATAACATTAAAAATAAAATAAACACTTAAATGCAAGATTTTAAATTTGATTGGAATAATGTCTAACTTAATAATATTGGTTGAAATTCACTTTTTAAATATAAACAAATAGGATGTTAACCATATATCTGCATCTGATGTCTATACATAGTAATCAACCGAATTAAATTAAACTTTATACTTGAATGATTTATCTTTAGTTTAGAAAATATAAATAAAAGAATGCTTAAAAACCTTACAATGAAATGAAAAGTGTCCAATGTTTAGTGAGATATGAATTGGCGTTGTGTTAGGCAGAGTGAGAGAATCCAAACGTTATACAACACATGCACTTTGCTTAAATTGCCTTCACATGTGATGCTTTTACAATAAGCACTTTGCTTAAATTGCCTTCATATGTGATGCTTTTACAATAAATAGAGTACAATGATTATCGATGATGCAGCAGATATAGTACAAAAGTAAATTGCTCTCTTGCTGTAACATCGACTTAACCGGGACCAGTCTCTCTTTCTGTGCTTTTATATTTTGCGTCTTTCATGCTTTACTTTTAATTGATGAATCAATTTCTTCAATTACTTTTTAAAACTTTTATAGATACTTCAATTTTAGTTTTTGATAAATTTATAATTATCTATGTAGAAGGCAAAATAATATGTTTGTATTCGACAGGTAAAGGTGTATGTGTCGAAAAAAGTCTATATTTGTTATATTTAATAGAAAATTAAATATGTAGTATGAAGCATGCAATCGAAGTATATAGTTGTCGAAGGAGTCGGCAAAGTTGAAATGATTAAGTTAACTTAGTTCTAATTGGGTTAGTTATTTTGATTATTATTTGGAGTGTAAGAAATCTCATATATAAATAGAGAGGTGCTTTATGTCATTTGTAAGTAAACACTGTCTAGTTTTAGAAATCAAATTGTGGTTAACACACATTATACATACACTTAAACTGTGTTTGGATGAGGTAATAAGAAATTTTGTGTTTGGATGAGGTAATAAGAAATTTTTAGGAAATTTAAAATTCTAATCAATTTAAATGATTCAATTGAAATTTATTTATTTTTTGTTTGGATAAAGTATTAAAATGATTCATTGTTATATTTTTGGGGTCATTTTTATAAAATTTAAAAATTTTAGAAAAATTTAAAATATGAAAAATAGAGACCAATTTGTAAATTTTAAAATTTTGAAGGATCAATTTGTAAAATTTTAAAATTTTTAGGGACTTATTTATAATTTTTTAAAAATTTTAGAGGTGAATTTGAAATTTTAATAAAATATGAGGACCATCTTCTAAAAATTGAAAAATTAATAATAAACAATTTAACATTTGCATTCCGTAGAGTGAAAGAGCAATTTTAAATTCTTTACTTGATGGTGTCAAATTCCTTAAATTTAACTTGAATAAAATACTTCATAAATTTACATCATTTTAACGACTCTCTATATTTTCCATCCAAATAATGGATTTTGGTCAAGTAAGTTTAAATTCCCTCAAAGAGATTATTTTTTCTCATTAAAATATTTCATCCATACACATTATTAGAGTGTCATTTGCACATCAACACAATCTTCTTCTTCCTTCAAAATTTATTTTTTCTCTCACTTTCAATTGTCTTGTTTTTCTTCTTTCGAATTCTTTGTGTAATGTAGAATCATCTTACAACCAAGTAGTGATTGTTTCACGTGAGTAAAGGGTGAGGAACAAGAGGCATGATCAATCCGAAAGATTGATTCTTGTTCATCAAGATAGATTCGGTTAACTTCAATATTGGATTTTCCAACATCTGGTATCTAGAGCACTGCTGTGTGATCTTTGGGAGACATTGAATCACGATGAATCATCCAAATGGGCATTTTCCATCGAATCTTCCAATTTTGAATGGTAAGAATTATGAAAAGTAATGCAAAAAGATGAATGTTGTTTTTTGTTATTAAGATCTTTGGGATCTTATGAAGAATTGAGTAACACCAATTGGAGAGAATGATATGAATGAACAAAAGGTTGCACACAAAGATTTGAAGAAGAAAGATTACAAGGCTCTCTTTTTAATTCATCAATGTGTTGATCCATAAAACTTTGAGAAAGTTGGTGATGTAGATTCAGTAAAGGAAGTATAGAACATCCTGGAAAAATCATTTGGAGGCACTGAGAAAGTGAAGGAGGTGAGGTTATAAACACACAAAAGAATGTATCAATTGCTTCAGATGAAAGATAATGAAAGTGTGACTGATTTCTTCACCAGGTAACAAAACTGGTGAATCAAATCAAGATGTGTGGATAAGTGTTGATATCATGATCTATAGTGTCAAAGATTTTGAGGTCATTGGCTCCAAAGTTAGATAATATGGTAGTAGCCATAGAAGAATCGAAGGATTTGTCAAGTATGACAAAAGAAAAGCTTTAAGGGAGACTTGAATCACATTAACAAAGAATGACAGAAAGAAGTACAAGCAAGTCGAAGACTAAAGTGGCTTTGCAAGCTCTATCAACTAAGAAAGACAAAGGAAGATGGAATGACGACTCTTCTCTTGTAACTCTTCGACCATAACTTCCTTCCATTGTTTATCTTTGAAATCCTCACTATAGTTGATAGGTTTAACACCTGCAAGTAAAGAGAAATGAACCAAATCTACATCTGGTGTTACTTCATCATCATCAACCACTTCATAGTATTGAAGCCTTGCTAGGAGTACTCTGGTTCTTTGAGATCTTTGGCTTGTGCTAGCCACACCCTATCATTGTCCGCTTCGACTTTGATAGTGTATGGAACATTATCAAATGAAATTTCTTTGTGCTCGCTAATTTTTTCATCAACTTCATAGCCCATTAATGGCTTGTTAGTCACATCACCTGAATTCTAATCCCAGGAAGAATTCTCATCAATCACAGTGTCTCAACTCATCATGATCTTATTGTTCATTAGATTGAATAACATGTATGCTCCAGTCTTATGATATCCTACCAGAATCATAAGTTCACTTTTATCATCAAGCTTCTTTCTTCTAGAATCAAGAATATACTTGTAGAAAATAGAGTTAAACACCTTCAGATAACTCATTAATGGTCATTTTCTATTCCAAACGTATTATGGAACCTTGTTATTAAGCTTCTTATTAGGGAACTTGTTCAGAATATAAACAGATGTGGTGATAACTTCACCCCATAAGGACTTTGGCAAGTTCTTTTGTTTCAGCGTGCATCTCTCCATATCCAATATGATATTGTTTCTTCTTTATGTTATTCCATCATGTTGAAGCATGTAAGGATCGATTACCTCATGATCGATGCCATATCTTGGATGTGTATTCTCCACCTCCATTTGTTTGCATAACCTTGATCTTCTTTTCACTCTGGTTTTCGACAAGCATCTTGAATCTCTTAAAGATTTCAAATACTTTATGCTTTCACTTGATCACATAGATCCAAAGCTTTTGACTATACTCCTCGACAAATGAGAGAAAGTACTTGTTTCCACCAAAGGTATGATCCTTGAGCGGGCTACATACATTTGAATGTACTACTTATAGTATGCAAGAGGACCTCATTAGCATAGTCGAAAAAAGACTTTATGGATTGCTATCCTACTTAGAAATCTTCACAGAGTTTGTCGGGCATCTCAAGACTTGGTATACCAGTTACCATATCTTGAGTAATCAGTTGATTAAGTGATCTAAAATTTAAATGGCCAAATCTTAAATGCCACAACTAATTATTCTTATGGTCGACAACTATTTTGAGGCATTGTACCTCAGTCGAACTGATCATGGTCTTAAATGTCTTGTTCTTATACTAATGATATTTTAACACCAAACTATTATGGATGTCGAAAAGTTCCAACACTCTATCTTTCATAACCACTGAGAAACCTTTTTCGACCATTTGTCCAACAGCTAATAGGTTACACTTCATTCCAGGTACATAAAGTACATCTTTGATCACAACTTTTGCTCTATTGCTCCTTTGAATAACTATGTCGCTAGTACCTTCTACTTGCAACGAGCTATTATCATCAAGTTTGACCTTGCTCTTATTTGACGTCGAAATATTCTAATCACACTTTTTAACCAATCATGTGATTCGAGCAACATGTGTCGAGAAACCAGATCTTGGTTTCGACATCCTCATCTGCAACTGCAACCATAACCACAATGTATTCAAAATCATTTGAATCGTGGCGTGGAAGGTTTTCTCATTCACTATTTCTATTCTTGTACTAAAAACTCTTAGCCAAATGAACCCATTTTTAACAACTATAGCACTAAACATATTTTTTTCTCTTCTTTGTCTTTCTGATAGGAGTTTCCTTCTCAACATTTTTAGGATTCAGAAGCTCTATCACCGATCTTATGCTTTTGAGGTTCGACCAAGACTTCTTATTTTGAGTATCGTCTCTTTTGCCCTTGAACTTGTTAAAACCACATTGTTTCTTCCATGTTTGTGCCTATAGATCTTGTATCGAATCTTAAACACCTTCCCTTTCGACAATCCTCATCTCATTGCCTCCAACAAACCAACCAAATATTCCAATTCCAATGTTTCAAGATTGTTGGATTCTTGAATAACAATGATAATGTGATCAAAGTGAGAGGTAAATGTACGCATTACCTTTTCAACTATCATCTTATCAGTTAGGGTTTCACCACAACCTTTAATGAGATGAACAAGCTTCATCATCTTTGAGATTTAGCCTTTAATCTTTTCTTCTTCTCCCATTTGTAGTAATTCATATTGCCTTCGCAACATCTGCAATTTGACGACTTTAACCTTCTTAATTACCTCATTCGTAGTACTTGACAAGAATATCTCATGTCTCCTTCGCCGATTCAGCATGAGAAATATGATCAAAGTTCGTCAATTCTAGTGCAGATTGAATACAATACGCAACCTTGCAATTTTTCTTCTTTGCATCCCTGTGAATGACTCTCTCAGAATCGGTTGCATTGTCAGCAAGCTCAAGGATGCCATTGTTGACCACTTCTATGGTTTCATGAAAATCGAACAAATATTTTATTTGCTTACTCCATCGGTTCCAATTATTGTCTTCAAGAATTGAAAGAGAATTCAGAACACTATTGGTACTACTCATATTTACAACAAATGTGATTAACAACCCACGATCCAGGAAACACAATCACCGACGCGTGGTTCTTGAAAACACGATAAAGAAACTAACTGAAGCTCTAGATACCAATTTGTTAGTGCACGAGACACTTTTAGTGAGAGAGAGAGAGAGAGAGAAATAATTATTATTATTATTGAAAAGTCATTGAAACTGAATTACAATTTTATATATATATATATATATATATATATATATATATATATATATATATATATATATATATATATATATATATATATATATATATATATATCCCTAACTAATTTATACTTAGACTACAACTTGAATTATATTACAACAAAGACACCATACCAACCTTTCTGACCGAGTGACAAGAAGATGACCTTCTGAAAAATTTCGCTAGTTGATCGTCGATACTTTTGAGTAGGAATAGCATGATAGACCAAACACATTGACAATCAAGTTACGAATAATAATAACACAAAGATTAGTGGTGATAGTAATTGGCATTTGCATTGATTCGACATACATCTTCTCAAGAAGCAATAAATAAATTGGTTATATTTGCTCATATTGATGTTATCTTTCCACATTTTTCCAAGTAAAATTAAACCATGTTTTACTTTTACTCTTCTAGCTAGGGTTGTTTGCCCATAATGTAATGTCACTTTCACCATTCGAGTATTTTTCTCTGTCTATCTAATTAAGCCAAGGTGCCATTTTTTTCTCAATTGTACCTCCTTTCAAGTTTCATCAAAGTTCTTACTAGTGACCACCAAAAAACTTGACTTATCGCATCTACCTATCTAATACTATATCTCTACGTTTACACATAATCTTAATGCACTTCATCGCCCCTATCGACCCCACTCATTAACACTCATAACTAATTGCTTTTTGAGAAAGTTATAATCTTTATTCATAAGCTCTCAAATTATTCATGTAGCATTGAATTCTATATCCGACTTTAATCAATTTTTGATCAATGTCTCTTACTATGACATGCTTTATTCAATTCATTATTTAACAATGGTGTTCTCTCATTTTGATCAAAGAAATTCGACCAGCAACCAGATTCATTTATTACACAATAACTAAGGAGTGGTTGAGAATTAAAAAGAGAATACAATAAAAACAAATTAAGTGTTTCTTACACAATAATTCGTGCGTACATTTTTATGTACTGTTTCCACATTTTAACATTGCATTATTGTCATTAACTTTTTCACTAACCTTTTTTATGACCATTAAGGAATCCTCCTCACATTTATTTAAGTCAAAATTATTACAATAATAATTTGTTATATATATATATATATATATATATATATATATATATATATATATATATATATATATATATATATATATATATATATATATATATATATATATATATATATAAAGTCTTATCTCACTAAGCGGAATCAGTTATATGAATTAATAATCGTTATAATGTTCTATTCAACTTCATGTTTTTATCTAAATTGTTAAACTCGAAATCTTTCTGAATAATTTCTCTTATAATTTTCTTAGATCTTCCTCTATCTCTAACTATTTGACCTCACTATATATGATCTATTCTCTTTACCGCATAATCTAAAGGTCTTATCTCTACAAATTTAAACCATCAAAGTCTATTCTTCACCATATCTTATACTATTGGCCTACCTCAACACTCTCTCGAATATTATCATTTTTAATTTTATCATGTCTAGTCTTATTACACATTCAACAAAACATCATTACCTCTATTACGCTTATTTTATTCCCGTATTGATTATTAAGCATCCAATATTTTGTCTTATACAACATTACATGTCTTACCGCGCAGTTCGATAAAACTTTTCCTTTAACTTGAGCAATATTTTTCTATCACATAAATTATTTTAAGTCTTCCTTCATTTCAACCATCTAATTTAAATACATTTAATTTCCATAAATTATTATTAGATTAAGAGAAATTTCAATTAATATGATATATTCAACTTTATTCTTTGTGTCTAAATGAAATATCACACTATAATATGGGATGAGTATCACAAATATAATAGCCTTTTTTTCCTTCTTCTTTAGTGAAATATGTTTAACTTAGGTGAGTTATGTTCTTGTATATTTATAAATGCGTTTTAGTATTTTTATGTGTTTTTATTATGCTAAAGAGGAGAACTATACTTTCAAGAGAGTATATAATATTTACATGTGAGAGGGAGTTTAATCATTCCAAAATGAATCTATTTGTTTTCATTTTTACCATTTTTATGAGAGATGCATTGTAATCATCAAAAAGAGGTAGAATATGGATCTATGTGCTTACAAGTATAACCATGTCAGTAATATTTTAAAATAAAGTTTGAGTTGTTCTTCTTTATTGAATTTTTCTCTATTGTATGCGTAAAGTCTAGTTTTTCTTTTTACATGCAAAATGTGCTAAATATGTTTAAACATTCAAAGTTTGTATGATTGTTCTTATGTATACTTGCACCTCGGAAGCCCCTCAATCAAGGTTGGTGTTCTTGGATCTTTACGGCCATTTAGGGAGATGCATTTGGCTTATCTTTAGTTGTCCATGGTGATTGAGCCTATACAAGGACTTGTTCCATGTCCTTTTCCCCATGTGATAATTTGGTTTGAGGTTGACAATGCAGATGGTGCTAGCGCCATTTCTTTATAGTGGCTAACTACTTTGATTGCAATCCACATTCACATTTATGGTTTGATACCAATGTTTTTTCCACCACCACACATCGAGTTTTGATATCTTTTTTTTACACCACATACATGCTTGAGGTTTAATATCTTCAATTATTTTCTTTGATGTGTTACTTTCTTCATGTTTGAGGTTTGGTGCCATCATGAAAGGTGTAAACATGTCATTTAATACAATAAAAAAATATTATGGTGAAAATATTGTTTATTGATTATATCATATAAAGTGTTACATTATAGAGATTTACACAAATGAAATAAAGCATGATATGGAGTTAGTTTTAGTATCATATGCGCTACACAATGTACCATGTCCTTAAAATTTTCTCCCCGTAGAGGGTTTGTATTGTATAGGCTCCCTTTCAAATGTTTGTTTGGATTTTGTAAGACCCTTCTAATTTGAGAGTAAGTTATCCTACCTCGGCGCTATATACGGCGATGTCGGCTCTTTGGAGTACAAGATCACTGGGGTGGAACTCCTCGTGCTTAACTATTTTGTTGTGCTTGTTGGTAGTGGCCTAAGGTGCGAAAAACACAATAAGTTAGAGTTTAATTGGGTTTTCAAAAACAAAAGCTTTTAAGCCAACTTAAAAACTCAACAATCAAGCGATTAAATAATGAGAGAGACACGATGATTCTTATACTGGTTCACTTGAAAATAAAAGTTTGTCCAGTCCACCCGCCAAGGTGTTTTTTTTTCTTATACACAAGGATTTAATCCACTATAATCGCCTGATTACAAATGCACTAGCAACATCTGGTGATTGACAAATCACAAAGACAAACAGTTAATGTCTTCTCAAGGATATTGACCTAACAGGTCCCTCAAGGAAATACAAACAGTAAGTTTGAATAAAGATAATGTGTTTACATTTTTCTTCTACATTAGAAAATATACATAAGTGAAATACATAAATATTCAAAGAAAAGTATGCACATTGTTAAGAACTTTTCACGTAGAAACTGTCTTGTAAAATCGACAACTTCTTCAAGTCTCCAAGTCTTCTTTATATAGAAAAAAAGATTTGTTTAAGGGAAAATCATGAATATTCAAGAGTGAATTGGCGTCTTGAATAATCATCATCAATAGATGGGAGACAAAATCGTACTGTATAAATGTCTTACTCCACGAAATCCGCGTAGTGGAAGAAATGTTTTTATCTTGTATTGTGCATTATTTATCTTACATAAATCCTATTGATCTTATCTTCTAATCTTCGGAAGCTTTTGTAGATATTTGTTTGAAGCATGAGCAAAAGAGTCACATAGATTGAAATTCGTCTTCAGAATCATCAATCAGAACTTTGATACCACCAACGTGTGACTTGAGATCTTTAGAATCTTTAGCTATAAACTTCAAAAGCTTTCCATTCTTCAGAAATTTGATGATCAAAGTCACGTCCAAAAAGTAGAAATCAAGAGAACATTGCAGCAACAATATATTGTCTTCTCAAAAGCTTCTAGGAATGAATCAGCATAGAAGCAAATTATGGAACACAAAGTTCAGGAACTAATGACGTTACACGTCATATTTCAGAATCAGAACTGGTTGTTAAAGCTACACAATAATGAATCGTTAGGGTACCAAAATTGTTCTCACACAAATACTACCTTGTTATTATCAAAACTCAAAGGTATAGATGCAAAATCAAATCTTGTTCTAACAATGGCCTGCTTGACAGCGTGTCATAATCTAATTTTGTCTGGGCATTTCATTTTTTTAGTAAACTAGATTTACTTTGTTTTATCTAGAGTAACATTACAGTTTTGAAGACAGACCGAAATAATCCATTTTCAAGCGCGCATATGATTATCAGGCAAAATATTTTAAGTTTGGGCCAACAACTCTCTTTTTTATTGAATAATTTGACACATAATTTAGTCTGGTGCACTCATTTAATTTATTCACATTTGCATGCGCTTGCATTCCTGTCAGTTCAAGTCCTTTTTCCGAGTATTTTTAGCTGCAATAATTGATATGTGATTGTCTGTTTTATCAAACTTTGCTACACATATATTAGTTTAGTGTATTCATTGTTTGTGCATATTCACGTGTTTGCGTTTTATTCGATCTGGTTCCCTTTTATTCAGTTTTTTTTAAATAATTAAAACAAAAAATAAAATGAAGTTTAGGTTCATTATTATTATTATTATTATTATCATCATCATCTTTAAGTTTTACACAAATATCTCCAAAATCTCATTTCATTTATCACTACGTAATACATACATATATACAATACATGTCTTTTTACATTAAAAAATCTCATGTAGAACATTGCAATATGCATCACAATTGCCATACATATCCATGATTTGAATAAAACCACATTCTCTTTACAATTTCCTCACTTACAAACTCTTATTACCAAGATGCAATCCACATCCTTCAGTTTGTTCACTCACACGAATCACCAATTTCTATCACACAATTCTCACTATGTTTTACCTCTAAATTCTCACATTAATCCCTCCTAATTACAACCAAACTCTACAATAAATTAAGAGGAGAAGATGGGTGAAAAATCAACAATCAATCATTATTAAACAGTCCCAAAATTCTGCATCAAATTCATCATCAAAGTTCTAGTTTCTTCATTTGGAAGAAACTTGGAGTTTGAGAAAAAACTCTCCCAACTTTATCCAAATGTAATTCATTTTCTTTGAGTCATTGTATAACATCATTACCCCCATAATCCCTACCAAAAACCACACACAAAAACTCATATTCATTCAAGTTCATTTTTTAATCTGATTTCGAAAAGGTTGTCAAAATTAGGAAATAATGCTAAATTAAGGAAGAGGAATTTCAAGGAGCCCAAATATGTAAAGAATTTTGGAAAACGAGCCTTGCTAGAGGTTGATCAGAATCCAGGTTTGTTCGCCAAAAAACTCATTATTGGTCTTCGTGTTCTTGAGCTTTTTCGCTTAGGTAAGCCTTGATTCTTAGTTTTTATTTGATTTCTTTGCACAAACTTGTTTCTACACCTTGTTTGCACCTAATCCATAAATTAATTTCAAAGAATTATGACTAACTAAAGAAATTGAAAATTTTGTGTTCTTGATGTTCATGAGTGTTCAGGAACATTCAAGAACACAAACCCGAAAAAATTCAAAAATCAATTGTTTCAAGAAAAAAAATCAAATTGATTCAAAACATTATTCTAAGCATGATTCCATGATTATTTTTTCTAAAACATCAAATTATGGTCGGATTGAACCATTCAAGTCAAATTTCATCCAATTTAAATCCCAATTTTCACCATTTTTATTGTGGTTAATTAATGAATTTTAATCATGTATTGTTGTCTGTGAGATCAAATAGATGAATTTTTATTATTCATTTGCGTTATTCCATGAAAATTTGAGAAAGTTATGGCTAAAAAATGACGAAGGTATGAGTTTGTTCTTTGTAAGGAGGAAGATGAGCTCATTCCCAAATTTCATCTGGACCTTCTAATCTCGCGCTACAGATCGCACCACGTGGTATTATTATTTATTTATTTTGTTTAACCAACCTCTTTTGAGCCCTTGTACTTTGGGTTTATACAATTTTCCTCTTTACATCCCCAATTTCATGGTTTATATGATTTATTTTTTTGCTTTTATTTTTAAAATAAGGGCCTTAAGCCCTTTTTTCTTTCACCTATGTTGGAACAACATTGTTCATATCCCTTGGGTTTTGTTGATAACAAAGTATTTAGAGAACAAATGGTATACTAACATATGTTTAAGTGTGCATGATCTCAAACTAAGAACTCACCATGAATTAATCATGTTGAAAGCATAAGTAGAGAAACAATGTTACTCAGATTATGACTGATCAAAATATGGTGACACTGAACGTGTTCATCAATATTGGAAGGCTCAGACTCTGGTATGATATTCCAGCCTATGGTGACAGCTCATCCTCTAATTCGTACTTTGCACCAAAGTTGATCAGTGTTATCAAAGTGGCAAATTTCTGGACATAGTCAACTAGGGTTTGGTTTTGTAAGGATCAAGGGATGGTGATGTGACCTCTTCAGCCTATTCTACCTTTTGGTAGATACCTAGTGTAACACCCAAAATTCTCCAGAATAATTTAATCGAAAAATCAGAGTAAAATGAAACAACTCGGAATAAAAGGATATTACTTTCAATATGAACTTGCTCATAAATAATACATCTAACAGATAATAATAATTACTGCAATTTTAATTCAAAAATAAATATTTATTACACAACGGAAAGAGGCAACATTCTGATTACCTGCACGTTCCCACGTAGAGGCAACATTCAAATAGAATGGGTGAGAATCTTAAATCAACGAAAGAAAAGATGATATAAATACAAGGCATACATCATCAAGAATTTCACCATGTCTTAACATCCAACAAGAATCACACACCTCAACTTATATACCGACAATCATCAATAATCATACAAGACATCACATAACACAACCAATAAGAGAATGCAAATGATACCTAACTAAACTCAATGCATGTGGTACCAATAATGATCCTTGTTTCATGATCCCAGTTCCCATCAGAACTCTCGACCCCTGTTTCATGCTCCAATATGACCCATATTTCATGATCATGCCCAGGACCCTAGTTTCATGGTCACGTACGATCCTTATTTCATGATGCACCAACAATTGTGATTGCACCCAATCACGCCAACAACAACAATTCCATCAACGAATTCAGATAGACGATAACACCCCATTCGGGCTTGCCATCCCACAACTTATGCACATGCCAATGCACCATCAATGACATCGTGAAACAACAATTAAATGCACACATATAGCATTTCATCACCACACTAATACCAGTCAATACTCAACACGCATTTATCGAAACATACATTGCTATGCAACTACAACATCAACACATATTTGCACCATTTTATCATGCATTGCACTTTATCACATCAAACATCAACAAAACATGCATATAACTCACCAATAAATGCCTCCTACATAGCATGCTATAACAACTCAACGACATCATCAAACTACCACATAAGCAATAACTAATGCATTTACAATTTATGCCACACAACTTAACAACAACATTAAGCAACATCATAAGCAACAACCACAACACACATTCCTATGACTAACTCCCACATTTCACAATTCAACACATGAACTTACACAAAAAATGTATATGGTGCGTCGAATAGTTGGAAATCTATCATTGAAAATAATTTAACATAAATTACATGAAGTCAACTTTCTAACGATTCAAACGGTGACCCAAACAGGCTTACGAGTAAAAAGTTATAAATTTCGAAGTTTTCAAAATCAAGCTGCAAGGGGGACCTCGGTAAGTGATCTAGAGCTAGCTAAGCGAGCCATGCGAACTAACCAAAAATTCCTGCGATGACAACACTTCTCCCACTAAGATTCTACACCCTTAAACTGCATTTTTAACCCCAATAATCTCAGTTTAAGTCATTAAAACCCCTATCTGTCACACATACATTATCCACAACAATTTAGTCAATTCCAAACATTTAGTTATAGATTCTTCCTAACAACCCCAATTAACCCACAAACTACAATCCATGGTATCAACCTAATGATTTCTACCCACATACCAACATCATCTAAACCTTGAGTGATTAACTAAATCGCATCCTTATCTTATAGTGATGAGATTTCTTTATCTTCAATGGGTTCTCCCCGTTCCTTCCTCTTGCCCTAGCTCTTCCCCTTTTTCTTTTCTTTTTCACGATTGATTCGAAGTGTTCCTCTTCTCTCTAATTTTATTTTTTTCCTACGATCGTAAAACATAAGCTACAACTTTACCATATTGTATTAACACCTTGTCCAAACTCATCATAAACACCTACCAATATCATAACAACAACAATACATCATTCCAACAGCATAAGCTACATATGTCCAATTAATTTCAACAAAAAAAACATCTTTTTCACTCCCAGACCTCGCTAAGAGGCAACCACCCCTTGCTAAGAGAGCTCGCTACTTCCTAGAAGAAGCAAAAAATTTCAAGACCTCGCTAAGCGAGCTAGGTTTCGCTAAGTGGGAACTGTGATTTCTGCAGAAAATCCCTGCGATAAAACTCATCCCCTACTGCGATTTAACATTACCCAAACAATTTTAACACCAATTAATCAAAAACAATTCATCAATACTCCACACATAACCTATGCACATTAACCAAATCAATCCAACAGACCAATTCATCAATTTATACACATACTAACTCAATTCTTCATAAACCTTCATCTGAATTAACAGAACCAAGTAAACTCATCTTAACTAACCAAAAATCACACTTTGATAACATAACATTTAACTTCACTTCTTTCAAAACTTGTAACTCAATTTTCAAATACTCTACGCGATTTTCTTCTGATTTTATAACAGATCAGAACATCCACAACGAACACCAGTTCCAACTTATCCAAACAAGTATGGAAGATACAATTCATACCCCCTATATACACTTTATAACATACTAGTCGCTACTATTCTCTATCTGACATCCTTGGTCAAATCATAGTTTTACATTTCCATTTACTTCCTCCTTGGATCATCTCTATGATGCTTCAAGTCTCATGTCAACTGAAATCTCGATTCATCACTAATCAAAACTTAAGTTATCCAAAACACAATTGTGAGTTTCTATACTACTTGCTGATCAACTCACAACCTCATGTTATCATCCTCAAGTTCGCCTTATCTTTCTATATAGGAATTTGCATCGACTAATCAAAACAATCCTTAAGCATTTGGCTCAACTCCAAACAATTAAGTGTACATACATTCCAAGTTGGCAAGACACGTCTATTCCATCCAACATGATTTAGTCTACTATCAACAAGGTATTAAGGGTGATCAGTTCCTCAATTTGTCAATAGACTGCCGACAACCATAATGGTGGTATAAATCATCATTACCCAACTACAATAGCGTCATCTACCTTACGCTTAGAGTTACCTAAGCATACTGCTCCACCATCACTCTAAGGCTTACAACCATTTTCTTAGTTTCCTTATTTTCAACCTCGTCAATGATACCAAAAACTCCTAAAATACAATACATATTCTCCAATACACACTTGTAGCACAACACAATTATTAAATATCCTCCAAAACATCGGAATTATTATTACATCAAATACAATCCAACTCGGTTTGCTCAAATTGAAACCTTCATTCAAGTTAAGAACTTTCACAATACTAATCAATCCTTCGTCTTTCCTTTAATCTCAGAACCTATATAATCCATATAGTTTCACACTTGGGCCTCATTTAAATCACAATCTCAACAATACCATTTCATCATCTGGTTGGTGGTAGAAACATTCCAAAAAAATTCATGACAGATGTCGACACCATATCATCAATAACACACAATCCGCCTTACCATCTAACTTTCCTCAAAGACATCTATATTCTAATAATTCTCCATTGGCATATGCCGCATCTCTATGTGCTCCTCCGATACCCTTATCTCATTCCTATTTCCAAACATTTTACACTTGATCTAATCTTACTAATCTCTAACAAGAATCATTCAACTTCAAACATAATTACCTCCTTCAATACAGACCTCCCAAACACAAAATTATATTCCAAAATGAAGGGAATTTCATGTAGATTTCAGAACTTCAATCGCTTAAATCAGAGTTACAAGTAAAAAGTTATCTCCCTTGCAATGGAGGCTGATCCAGAAATCTCGTATACATACTTCAACCAAAATCAGCATCATACCCAAATATTCAAACGGGTTTTTCTCTCTCTTTAAAATATGCCAAAGATAAAATTTATATGCAAACTCTAAGGAATTTCATAAGCTTTCCAAGAAATTCAGATTTGTTTCCATCGGAGTTACGAGTGAAAAGTTATGCCCCTTTTTCCGAAGGCTATTCCATAATTGCGAAAATGAAAATTGAAATTGATGAACATGAGTTCTACCTCTCTCTCTCTCTCTCTCTCTCTCTCTCTCTCTCTCTCTTGCTTCCAAGATCCTCCAACTATCTTTTCTTTTCACTCAACTATGAAAATCATCCGACTCCAATCCAATTATACTCAAGACATGCTAGTCTACTAGTTGATCAATCAAATTATCAATTTCTTTGGAGTGGATCCTTATTCACAATCATCTATTTAATTCACCGTCAGTAGTCTACGCACATCTCATATAACTGTTATCACACACATGCATTCATATAAGCTTCATTCTGTAATAGTTACCTAACTCGATTAGCAGACAAAACATCATTTCATAACTGTCTTCAAACTCTGATCTAGACTCCAGAGGTAAGTCGCAATTATCGGCTCGTCCTCCCTTAAAGGCATCTCAAACTTGACCGACAGATAAGAATCATTAATCTGTACTCTCATCGGTTTGCAACAACACTTGTACTCTTGCATTAATATCACCTTGAACCAACTCCTCATAGCATAAACATCAGTGAGAAGCAAACTTTTCCCCCACTAGTTCTAAACCAACTCCGGAAGACAAACGGTTAGAAACTAATAAGCAAGTACCGTCAGTGTTTCACATACATGTTGTGTACTAAGAAATAAACAACACTAGACAACTTGGTCGGATGGACCGACCTGCTCTGATACCACTTTGTAACACCCAAAATTCCCCCGAATAATTTAATCGAAAAATCAGAGTAAAATGAAACAACTCGGAATAAAAGGGTATTACTTTCAACATGAACATGCTCATAAATAAGAAATGTAACAGATGATAATTATTATTACAACTTTAATTCAAAAATAAATCTTTATTTCACAGCGGAAATTATTTAGTTTGGACAACAAAATATAATTGTTTCACTTAATCAAACTAGTTTTCGCATGATAAACAAATAAGGATTCTTTTACAAATAAAAATATGCATAAGCATTCCCAACTCCCAATGTTACATATCAGAGCAGACTCCAAACTAAAGTGAAGCATATAGTCTTCCCTACTGCAACTTCTACACTACTCCTGATTACCTGCACGTTACCCACGTAGAGGCAACATTCAAACATAATGGGTGAGATTCTTAAATCAAGGAAAGAGAATATGATATAAATACAAGGCATACTTCATCAATAATTTCACCATGTCTTAACATCCAACAAGAATCACACACCTCAATTTATATACCGACAATCATCGATAATCATACAAGACATCACACAGCACAACCAATAAGAGAATGCAAATAAGACCCAAATAGACTCAATGCATGTGGTACCAATAATGATCCTTATTTCATGATCTTGGTTCTTGCCGGAACTCTTGACCCCTGTTTCATGGTCCAGTATGGCCCCTATTTCATGATCACACCCAAGACCCCTGTTTCATGGTCACGTACGATCCCTATTTCATGACCGGATCAACAACTGTGATTGCACCCAATCACGCCAACAACAACAATTCTATCAAGGAATTCAGATAGACGATAACACCCTATCCAGGCTTGCTATCCCACAACTTATGCACATGCCAATGCACAATTAATGACATCATGAAACAAAAATTAAATGCACACATTTAGCATTTCATCACCACACCAATAACAGTCAACACTCAATATGTATTTATCAAAACATACATCGCTATACAACTACAACATCAACACATATTTCCACCATTTTATCATGCATTGCACTTTATCACATCAAACATCAACAAGACATGCATATAACTCACCAATACATGCCTCCGACATAACATGTCATAACAACTCAACGACATCATCACATTACCATATAAGCAACAACTAATGCATTTACAATTTATGCCACAACAAAACAACAACATCAAGCAACATCATAAGCAACAACCACAACATACATTCCTACTACTAACTCCCACATTTCATAATTCAATATATAGGAACCTACACAGAAAACATATATGGAGTGTCGAATAGTTGGAAATCTATCATTGAAAATAATTTTAATATAAAGTACATGAAGTCAGCTTTCCAACAATTCGAACGGCGACCCAAACAGACTTACGAGTCAAAAGTTATGAATTTTCGAAGTTTTCAAAATCAAGCTGCCATGGGGGACCTCGCTAAGCGAGTTGGAGCTAGCTAAGCGAGCCATGCGAACTAACCAAAAATTCATGCGGTGACATCACTTCTCCCACTACGATTCTACACCCTTAAACTTCATTTTAAACCCCCAATAATCCCAGTTTAAGTCATTAAAACTCCTATCTATCACACATACATCATCCAAACAATTCAAACACAACAATTTAGTCAATTTCAAACATTTAGTTATAGATTCTTCCTACATTCCTATAACATCTAACCCTTGAGTGATTAAATAAATTCCACCCTTACCATATAGTGATGAGCTTTCTTTATCTTCAATGAGTTCTCCCTCTTCCTTCCTCTTGCCCTAGTTTTTCCCCTTTTTCTCTTATGCTCTTTTCTTTTCTTTTTCACGATCGATTCCAAATGATCCTCTTCTCTCTATTTTTCTTCTTTTCCCTTAAATTGGATCTGAGGATAACACCATATCCACATGACTGGACCACCATAATAAAAATCCATATCCTCCCGTGAATAATTTAATATCCATCATTTAGGAATATCACATTAATCATATATTCCTCTATTGGGGAGCGTTGGGATACATCACAAATCCTCTAGTTAAGTTATTGAGATAAATTGCATATCCTTCATTAAGTTTCCAGGTTAATCACATACCCTCAAGTTGGATCAACGGAAAACATTACATGCTCGTAATTAGTATCTTCAGTCGCACGAGACGTCTCCACACGTTCACTTTGATGTACTGAATGTCATCTTACGAGTGTTACTCCGTTATATTTTTCATCCTACGAAGGCCTTTCGAAATCTTGATAGGTCACAATCTTCCAAGTTAAAGTTAATTAACAAGAGGGACGGAGGATCTAGAAAGAATCAATTCGTTGGATCTTATTACTTCTGCATAAGAATTTCTTTCTTTTCGGATTCCAAAAGATTTCTCAGGCCTGGATGATTTAGGGAGCTTAGCCTTCCTTCTTTCATCCAAGTATTCAAAGCCTCTGAAGTCCCCCTGATGCCTCTTAGTTATTTTCCTCTGAAACCAAGAAACATTTGCATAAAGCTTTCTCCCTTCATATGAAAATATTATCAAGTTTAGTGGTTAGAAAATCTTCATTCACGACGTCAAAAGAGAGAATGAAATCATAACGCATTCCTCTTTTGTCACCTTTAAATGAGATTACAACTTTGTCTCTGTCTCCGAAAGTCTTGAAACTCTTGATACATCTTTGTGGCTCCATATCCATCCGAAAACAAAGTAAAGAAAGAAAGATGGTTTCCTCCTATTTACCAATGGGTCTGAACTTTTCTTACCTTCATTGTCCCAATGAGAGTGATTTGATCGCTTTTATCTCCTTATCTGCCTCCAACCATCATCTCTAGAAGCTGAGTTTTTCATGATTTTAAGTTATGGTTTAAAAATATTACAGTTAAGACTAAGGTTTGAATGGTAAGGGCAAAGTTTAACAATTTCCTTGCATAAGTGCCTTATTTTTAATTTGTTAAAGAAAACAAATATATTATATTAAACTTTTTTTCCAGATTTATCAACCAAAATCGAAATTTTAGTAGATTCAAATATATTTAAAGTACATATCATGATATACTATAACAAATCATAAATGTATCACAACATTATTAGTAAAATTTTTGTTTGCATACCATTTCATTTTACAATTTAAAGTAAAGTGGTTTATTATATAGATATACTTAAAGAGTCAGCTTCCTGAAAGTGTGTGTGAGAAAAGATTACTGTCCATAGGTAGTATCTTTTAGTGGCTCCATGAATGGTGGATAAATTTGAATAGACTTATTAAAATTTATTGATCCATTACTCTTTTTATACAAATGAATCAGATTGGGTGTGTGGTATCAGATTGATTCAGTTATTTAATTTAGAGATATATTTGCTTCGGTCGGATTTAAATATTTATTTTGGATTCGACAAAAATTAAAATCGATTGTAATTAATTAATATATATATTTTATTTATTTTAATTACTATATAACTAAATAACTGATTCGTTATAAAAATGAGTTTTATAATATTACAGGATATTATTTTTATAGTTTAATGATAACATTGTATACTCCAAAAGAAATATAAGATATTTTATATAAAATTTTGAATATTATTTAGTTGATTTAAAATATGATAATGATCAAAATTAATGTCAAATTATATTAAAAATGTTTTAATAATCTTTTTTAATAATAAAAAAAAATAGTTTTATTGTAAAATATTTGATATTTTTTTATTAAAAAATTTTTGCATTGATTTGTTCTAATAAATTTTAAATAGATTAAATAAACCAGATTTAATCATCAAACTGACTTAACCAAATACGACGAAAATCAAAATTTTATCGGTCGAAATTTGACTATAAAAATGAAACTGATTTATTTCAGATTTAAATTTTATGCTCGAAACCAACCGATTATCCGGTTCTAGCTTCATGAATCCATCAGACGTAAAGCATAGACAGTGACCATGCATGCGATTCATGCTTATTGCTGAACAGCAATGTATATACATTGGAATTGATTAAAGTGTTTAGGACGTGACATTCATGAGAATATGCCCACACCTATTAAAAGAAGATCAAATTGCTTTACAGTACAGCATCTGAAAGAAAGAGAGAATTTAGATAATCCATATCCATATTACATTAAAAAGAGTCTCGACAGGCTAATACATATGGTCCCTATGTAGGTGTTGGGATATCTTCGGATTAGATATGCGAATAAGAGTGAAAGTGAAAGTATATTCAGATAGATCCATGTAGGAATTTGCAGAGAAAAAAAGGATGGAGAGCTGGTTACTGCAACTTTGGATCCAATGGCAGCCTCGCGGTGAGTCGGGGCGTTGGAACAGTTTTGACTTTTATTTTAAAAATAAATAAAATAATATAAACGGATGATGATAATGAATTGATGGTGTAAAATTTTTTACACTGTCAGTGCATATCAATTAAACTCTTATTTTAAGATCATTTTCTTGTTATAAAATATTGATAGGTATTCATAATTGAATTTTACTTAAATTTAGAGACAGTGCTACCGGTAATATCCTCGTCAAGCAGCGAGACAGTGACGTTCACAACCATCCCCCCGAGGAGCCAGGTCATTTTTAGGATGGGCGGACAACCACTCAGTCACCTGAGCCATCTCACCAACCGGAGATCACTCCCGCTAACTAGGCTTTGATTCCCATCCCCGAGGGGTCAAACCCAACTCTAGCAACGTTGGTCGAGGCGACCAATACCATCAACCTCCTCCTCCTACGACAAAGTGAAAGATTGGACGCTCTTGAAAGCTCAAGACGCGCCAAGTCCCTATCTCCAGCGAGGAGGCACTGTCGATCTCGCAGTCGCTCTCCTCGGTACAGAAGAGAGCAACAGCCAGAAGCCTTTTGATCCATCCGAAAGAGGACTCACTCGTCTCCTCGACGAAATCAGTCCCCGAATACCAAGAAGACGCAGAGAATCATTCAACCAGAGACTCGACCATCCCCTGATGGCACCAGGTGTCGGTCCAGGTCTCCTCCTCGTAGGCAGCGCGATAACCAGTCTCGATCCCTAACTCTGTTTTCCAGCGACGAAGACGAGCACCACGGCTCTCTTTCCGAGGAGATTATGTCAACGAAACTCCTAAAGGGGCTTGAGAAACCCCCTACCTTATGAACATACGACGGTACGACTGACCCCGACGAGCATATCAAAAACATAGACGCTCTGCTGGATTATCGAGGTGTGCGAGGAGCCGTTAAATGTCGGCTCTTTCCCACTACACTACGCAAAGGTGCCATGGCCTGGTACAAGAGTCTCCCTTACGATTCCATCACGTCGTGGAGACAACTGGGGAGGACCTTTTCTAGACACTTCACAGCATCCAGACGCCACCCCAAGACTGATGCATCTTTGGAGGCGATAGTCCAAGGCAAAGAAGAACCTCTTCGGGCATATATTGAAAGGTTCAACAAAGAAGCAGTCCAGGTTTCAACCACGGACGATATGAAGAAGTATCTCTTAGAACGGGGACTACGACCACAAAGCGACTTCCGCAAAGCTGTCGGAATCGAAACCCCAGCAACACTTGACGTCCTGCTCCTCAAGGCGCGAGCCTATATTCAATATGAAGATAAAGAGGCGGCCAACACAGCCCGGGATACACGGAGGAACCACGACACTAAATCCTCCAAGCACGACAATCCCTCTACTTCTCGTCGGGGAGGAGACAAAGGAAAGGAAGAATGCCCCCGTGAACCGCGGGAGCACAAAGGTCTTGCAGGACTATTCCGCGATTACACACCCCTCTCGACGACGCGTGAAAAATCCTCTCCGAATGCGCGAACTCTGAATTCAAACAGGTCGGGGTCAGATTCCCTAAGCAACTTCCAAACATATCGGGCATGGACAAGACTAAGTATTGTCGTTTCCACAGGTCTCATGGACACAATACCAAGGAATGTATCCACCTGAAAGATGCTATCGAAATACTGATCTGGGACGGTCACCTCAAACAGTTTTCCAAAAATAGGGACGCTCCAAAACAGGAAGTCCAAGAAACCCGCAAGGCCAAAGAAGCAACCCCGCCGACAGCCGAAGCGAATCTTCAGGTTGCCCTAAGTATAACACGACCAGAAGATTTCTACATCCCCGAGTCGTATACCGGTCCGACGTACTTTTCTACTTACAACCCGCGGGAATCATTTCCTTCAGCCATGGTCATATCCGGCGGGGGACCGAATAAAGTCGCAGTTGGATCTATCAAGCGACGATTCAAGAAGCTGATCAGCACCAGCTCGAATCAGAACTCAACCCTCGACCCACCTCAGGGAGGATTTGTTCCCATTTCCTTCTACAAAGAAGATCTCTTAGGAGGAGCACCAAATGCCATTATCCCTCTCCTTGTCCGTGCTCAGATGGCGAACTTCGATGTGCAAAGAATCTTAGTCGATCAGGGCAGTTCGGTCGACATCATGTATTTCCAATTGTTTGCGACCCTGCAGCTAAACGAGACACATCTGACGCCTTACGTTGGATCCGATCTACACAGTTTCAATGACACGGTTTCACGACCATGGGGATACGTCGACATAATCGTCACCTTCGGAGCAGGGGAGACAGCCAGGTCCATTAAAGTACAATTCTTGGTAATAGAATGCTTGTTACTATACCAGTGCATTTTAGGTCCACCGACGTTAGTCGAGCTCATGACAGTCCCTTTCACGATGCACTTGAAGATTAAGTACTACACCACGCGATGACAGGTAGCCACCCTGCACATGGACATAGAAGAAGCCCGTAGATAATATGAAGCCGTGTCTAAAGGCCTCAACTCCATCACAGCAAAGCCAAAGCCATCCAAGGCCCTCCTCCCGAGTACATCGGAGGAACCGAAGACATTACCCCGCGTAGATTCTAACGACATCGATAGTAGGTTCTTCGAGGAAGAAGAACAGTCGCAGGCAGTGGTGAAGCATTCATCCTCTACTCATCCCATACCTGATGGAGATTTCGAGCTAGTAGCGTTGGGCGCGGATCCCTCCAAAGGGGTCAGAGTAGGAGCCGACCTCCCTGAGCTCGCCAGGAAACTGTTGAAGGCCTGTCTGAGAGAAAATGCTGACTTATTCGCGTGGAGCGCATCATAAGTTCCTGACCTAGACCATGCGGTCGCATGCCATCATCTAACCATAGATCCTTCTGTCTGAGCAGTCACACAATGACGACGAAAGAAATCTGCGGAGAATGTGGTCGCATCCGAACAAGCTGTAAAAGACCTGTTAGAGGCTAAATTTGTAGCATAGGCCAGGTATACCACCTGGCTCTCAAACGTTGTACTTGTCAAGAAAAATAATGGAAAATGTAGAATGTGCGTTGATTATACCGATCTTAACCAGGCTTTCCCGAAAGACGCGTACTTGTTGCCTAACATAGATAAGTTAGTAGATAATTCTGCGGGTTTCAAACTCTCGTCGTTCCTCGACGCCTACTCTGAATACAATCAGATACCCATTGTCGTGACCGATAAGAAGTACATCACTTTCATGACCGAATCGGGCAACTATTACTACAACGTAATGCCTTTCGGCCTGAAAAACACGGGCACAACATACCAGCGCATGATGAACAAGGTCTTTCAAGCTGAAATCGGGGATATGCTCGAGGTATACATGGACGACATGATCGTGAAATCCCACGAGGAGATCGATCATGCTCTCCACCTGAAAAAGATCTTTGATTAAGCACGAAAATGCAAAATGTGCTTCAATCCAGACAAGTGCACGTTCGGTGTACGTGCGGGCAAGTTCCTGGGGTTTTATCTTACCGAAAGGGGAATAGAAGCCAACCCCGACAAATGTCGAGAATTTTCTGAAACTCCCACACCGACATCCAAAAAATCCATTCAATCCCTAAACAGAGTCTTGGCGTCGCTATCACGATTCATAGAGAAGTCGACCCAACACGCACTCCCGTTCTACAAATTCCTCCGCAAGGAAGCGACCTTTAAGTGGACTGACGAATGCGAGCAAGCTTTGACACACCTCAAAAAGACTTTGTCCGAACCCCCAGTCTTATCTCAACCAGAGGCGGGAGAAATCCTCTATCTCTACCTCGCGGTTGCTAACGAAGCCATTAGCGCCGCGCTCGTACGAGAAATGCCCGAAGGACAAAAACCAATATATTTTACGAGAAAGGCCCTGCAAGGACCTGAACTCAGGTACCAACAAATCGATTAAGTGGCCTTGGCCCTCCTCCACGCGGCAAGAAGACTGCGGCACTATTTCCTCACGCATACGATCGTGGTATGCACCGACCAGCCTATAAAACAACTCTTTGGGCGACCAGACATGGCCAGTAGAATGCTGAAATGGTCATTAGAATTATCTGAGTTTGATATCTGATACGAGGGACGAGCAGCCATCAAAGCACAAGCCCTCGCAGATTTTGTGGCTGAAATGGTCATCTCGGAATGTCCCACATGCCCGTCAAGAAAATGGACCATTTACGTCGATGGCGCATCGAGCTCGATCGGAAGCGCAATGGGGATCATGCTAGAAAACGAAGAGGGAATTCTGATCGAGGTCTCCCTCATGTTATCATTCATCACTTCCAATAATCAAGCAGAGTATGAAGCATTTCTCGCAGGCTTATGGTTGCCCGACGATCTAGGTGCCGAGGACATTATCATTTGCACAAATTCTCAACTAGTAGCTATGCAAGTCAAATGAGAATACAAAGTCAAAAATGACAGCTTATCAGAATACTTGACCTTGGTGAAAGAAAAAATGGTGAAATTCTCCTCCGTAGAAGTTAAACATGTGTCGCGCGAAGACAATGTTCGAGCAGATGTATTGTCGAAACTCGCGAGCACCAAGAAGAATGGAGGAAACAAATTTATAATCCAGGAAATCCTTCCACAACCCAACATCGGAAGGTCGAAGAAGGTTCTAGACGTCAACATCATAGGTGACGCCAAGTGATGGATGACCCTAGTATACAAATATTTGACCAGCGAAGAACTACCCGAGGATCCAAAGCAAGCCAGTATAACAAAAAGATGACAATGTTCATACGCCCTGGTCGAGGGGAAACTATATCGACGTGGGTTTTCCATACCCCTCCTTAAATGTGTCGAGGAGGACTTAGTCCCCCACGTCTTGCGAGAGATCCACGAAGGAATCAATTCCCAACACCTGGGCGGGCGATCACTTGCGAGGAAAGCTCTCTGTAACACGGTGGGAGAACTGACTTTTTATTTATGTTGCGGATAGCAAGAGTCGCCACCGACTTTTATTTTATCCATAAGGAAAGGACATAAAAGAATAGGAAAGACCTATTTTAAAAGACTTGAGTTCGGGGGGTAGGTTATATAAAGGGAAGGTGTTAGAACCCTTTATATCCATGGTTATCCATGGGCTCTTAGTTACTTAGCTCACTTAAATTGTTTTTGAAATGTGTAGTGTGTGATTAGAAAAATTTCTTTAAGTACTTTGCAATGACCCTCGTATGGGTGTATACAAAACCTAGTTTAGAAATTGTGAGGTGTAAAAGTAATTTTGAAAAGTGAGCAAGTAACTTATGAGGTACCTACCCTAGATTAAGTCTTTCGTGTTCTCGTATGTTCTTTCAATGGTAAGATTATCCCTATTATTAAGGAATAGATAGTCATTACCTTGGATTTGTATTAAGGCACAAGCGTAGGGTCATCATATGGTCATAGAAGGCAACTTAAGGGATGTCTTTAGCAATTCGTAGGGACTATCCTCATTTATTCGAAGGGACAAGATCATTATTTCGTAGGCAACCTCGAAGGGACTTGATCTTTTAAACTGTAGGGACTTGATGATTTTATGAAGGGACTTTGCTTAAGCCACCCCTATATTCGAGGGACTTGACCATTTTTAAGGCAACTAAGAGGGGTAACCTAGGAAGTGCAAGATGGCGATCAAAGATCGACTTACGTGTGTGTGTTTATATTCGGGTATTTATCTTATTTAAATTAATTTTCTAAGTTATTTTTAATCACATATAAGTTATATACACCCTAAGATTACTAACCATACAATAAAATATTTACGAAATAAAATAAAGACCGAAAATAAACCTACAAGTATTACATGGCTTTAGCATATACATAATAATCAAATAAAAATTATAATAATAAACATAGTAAGAATAATAAATAAACAGTAATAAAATATTAGCAATAAAATAATAATAATAATAATAATGATTATAATAATAAATAAAGAAAATAAAAATTATTTTTAGGTTAAACAAATATTAGAAAACTTTTAGAGGTTAATTAAGAAAATATAACAAATTTAATAATAATAATAATAATAATAAGCAAAATATTAAGTTATTTACATATTAATAAAAATAAAGGTTAACATATTTAATTAGGGTTTAGAAAAAATAAGTTAAATTTTAGGGTTAATAGAAAAATTAGGGTTAGTATTTTAATTAAGAAAATTAGGGTTAAGAATTTAGGTTTAGAACTTTAATTAAGATTTAAATAAATTATTTACAAACTACATATAATAAAGATTAATAAAACATTTATTAGAAAGAATAATTAATATTTATTTAAAAAAAATATTTTATGATATAATATATTTAAGTTAAAATTAGGGTTAATAAATTAGTTAATAAGTTAATTAGATAATTAGATAATACAATTACATAATTAATAAAAGAAAAATAAAACAAAAAAACAAGGTTTTAAAAAAAAAGGGGAAGCCTGGATTTGAACCCAGGACCTCCCCATTACCAGTCTGATGAAGAACCACTGGGCTGCGTGCGTGGCTTGTATGCATATTGAGTGGAGTATATTATATAGTAAACCTGCAAAACAAATGAAAATCAAACAAAATGGCCTGCGGCCAGATTCGAACTCATGTCCATCACAACAACAACCAAATACTTCAGCCAACTGAGCCACATGGGGCGCGTCTAACATATAACCATTATTAAACATAATATATAAAACAAATAATTCAAATAACCCAAAAGCCCACCAACGGGAGTCATCTTCTTCCTCTGAAATTCGCAGGTTTTTCTGCAAATTTTCCCATGACTTTTCATGCGTTTTCACCTGCGTGTACAAACCTGTGAAACTCAAACTATATGAAATACGTGAAATTTCACCCAATTAATTAGATCAACATGATCCTTATAGCACGCACAATTCAACCATGTTTTCATTATTAATTTATATTAATTGAATTAAGAAGCCCTAATTTGGAGGGATAAACCCTAACAATGGTGTTTCATGATTCAGGCCATGAACCTTCAATCTAATTGTCCAGAAAGTATCCTAGGGTCACTACAAACACAAACCAGCCATTAGAATCAATTAATAATGCATAAAATTATGAAATCGAAAAAGACATAGAGTTTGAACAAAAACGATTTGGTTAAGGCATATGAGAAGGTTTTGGACAATGTGAATGATGCAAATGCGTCCTATGATCCTCAAAGAAAGTGTTTCAACCTTGAGAAAGCTTGGAAACAGCCTCTAGGGTCAAAACCGAATCTCACCTTTTCTTGAAAATTTTGAAATTTGTTACTTTGTTCTTGGCTGCAAAAATTCGTCCCTAATGCAATGGTCTTGTTGTCCTTATATCATAGAGTGAATTAGGTCAAAAATCTTATGGATTTGTGGGCTTTTTGATATAGTTTGATCATGAAGAAATCAAATATTTGAAAATCAGCAAAAATCAAATCTAACAATTCCAAATTGATTATGCACGAATTTGGATGTGATCAATCAACTCTAAATGATGTTTATGACCTTCTAGAATCACAATCCTATCCAAATATTTGATTTATATATTTTATTTTGATTTAATTTGCATTTTAATGAATAAAATTCAAATAAATACTAAATAAAATATAAAAAATCAGATAATACTTGGTTTGGGTCATGCTTGAGGATATCATGAAGATTGGATGGCAATTTGGTAGGCCCATTTGACAAAAATTGGTTTTAAGGCTTCATTTGCTTCACATACCACCCAAAAATTTCTCAACTTTGCAAAGTCACAAATCCCTCAATTTTAAGGCTATGAAGGTGTTATTTGACATTTTGGAAATCTTAGAGAGTCCTCTAACCAACCTCTTTGGTATCATGTCCATATCCTTTACCATTTTCAAATTATGCTTTTTGGAAGATGTTGACTTTTTGTTGACTTTTAAAATGACCTATAATGTTTTAGCTCATACCTTCCAAATGAAGCATTTTTGGGCTTGGCTTGTGAGACAAAAAGTTGTATAGAATTCAATTTAATTCAAAATGAGCTTTGGATGGAAAAAATTTGCTGAAGCATGTGAAAGTTATGGCTGGTCAAAGTTCAGTTGACTTTTCCTGTGAAAACCCTAATTTAGAAACTCATGATGCTTGATGATCTGAAATCTCCTTGATGAATCATGATCAACCCTTGATCAAATGATGAATTTTACTTCATAAACTTGATGTTGGCAAAAAATCATGAAGTTTGACTTTGGTTTGATCACGGTTGACCTCAATTTGACTTTTTAACCACTTTGACTGATTTTTGCATATCTGATAATCTGACTAAGCAAACTTTTTGGGAAAGCCTTGAAACTTGACATATGGATTCTTGAAGACATGTAGGATGTTATGAAGCTCACTTGAAGCCTTGGAAGTCCATTTAGCGTGATGAAATCCAAAACCCTAGTTTTAGGGTGCATTGCTTAGGAGGAGGCTTTGTCTGAGGGAATTGTCAAAGTTTTTGACTAATTGTGAACCTTGTGAACTTCTTGAGATGCCTTGTGAACCTTGTGAATCTTGTGAACCTCTTAAAATGACTTGGTACACAATTCCTTGACTAGGGGAGGGCAAATTTTGGGGTGCAACAGCTGCCTTTGTTCAATTTTCTGAAACCTGAGGAGTTAGATTGGCCTGTGTGCCATTCGTGACTTGGAAGGTTGAAGGGGATTGAACACAAAATCCCAAAAATTTGCACTCGCCGGTGCGTAAAGTAACACTGTTGATTGGTTTTATATGCTTGAATGGGCTTAAAGATGCCACTCAGAGGAGATGGAGATGGGCTCATAGATGTCATCCATAATATCAGGAGGTGATAGTATCAAAAGGTTGTCACTGGATATCAGTACTAGGTCTTCGTATAAGCCGTCTCTGAATCATTCCTATAACATGGTTTGAGTTGAATGTCAGCACTAGATCTTCGTATAGATCGTCTCTGCATTATCTCTGGGGGGGAAAGAATATCCTTCATTAGGTGCTAGTACTTAGATCTTCGTGTAGATCGGCTCTGAATCATCTTTAGGAACATACTTTAATTTAAGCATCAGAATCAAATCTTCATGGTGATCTTTTCTGAATTGCTTTTGGTAATATCTTGGGCTAAGTACAAGATTTTCGTATCGATCATTTATGTACCATCCCACAGATAAACTGTTGCATAGACCATTAGAAATAAATCTTCATAGCGATTATCTCTTCTGGAAATATCCCGGATTAGGTAATAGATCTTCGTATAGACCATTTACATACCTTCCCAAGGGCAAAAAGAATATCAGGATTAAATCTTCGTGGCGATTATCCCTGAACTTCTTTTGAAAGAATATCTTGGATTAAGTGCTAGATCTTCGTATAGATCATTTACACACTATCCCAAAGATAACTGACCATCAGAAATAAATCTTCGTAACGATTATCTCTTCTGGAAATATCCTGGATTAAGTACTAGATCTTCGTATAAACCATTTATGTACCCTTCCAAGGACAACTTGAGTATTGATCATCAGAAATGAATCTTCGTAACGATTATCTCTGAATTAAGTATCAGCACTAGATCTTCGTATAGATCGTCTCTGAGCTGTTTCAAGGCGTTGATATTGTTTATCTATCTGCAACTATCCTGAAAAGAAAAGGTTAGTTTATGCAAGATTGTTTGATGTATGCATGTATGGCATGATGCACAAAAAATGTCATATGCATTATGGATGCTTATGTTGTGATATGGGGTAAATGATGTACGTATGAATCATGTAGCCTGAAGTGTCCGGGTATCTTTGTATAACAACTGCTGGCTAGGGAAAATAAATCTCGGTTCGTTGCTGAAGAACATGAAGACTTCGTTCCCGTCTTGTTTAAGAATATCGTACTTAGAACCTCCCGTCTTCGTTCGTCGTGCTTTTTATTGAAGGAATAAGTTCCTGCATATCCTGACTGAGGATAAAAGTGATGGACATAGATCCGGGAGACTTAATTCTTCGAAGGATATGAAACTGCTTGAAGACTTCGTCGAGTGGGAAGTATAAGATATTACTGTATGGATATCCGTAAAGATTACCTTGTGGGGATGAACCGACGAAGCTTCGTTGAATCCCTACCTTCGTTCGTCCTTAGTAAATACTATTACTGCATTTTATGCATTTTTGGTAAACATCAATCATATTCAAAAGCATACATACATTCAAACACAACCAATGGACGTTTCGCTTAAGTAAACAGGGGAAAAGTAAACTTGGATTAAAACATGAGACTTTATTTATTTAGAAAGTGGCCTATACACATGCAAGTTTATACAAGGAGACAGAAATCCTAGTAAGAGGAATTCGTCATAAAATTTTTACAAAAACAAAGAAAAACAACTATGTGACAAATAATCCTATTGAGTTTCAATTCCACTATTGCCATTATCTTCAAGTATCTCATCTTTTGCTGTCGAGATGGAAATTATTGGGTTGATCTTTATTTGTTTGAACTTGATCCAGGTAGCACAAATAGTTGGAGTTACATGAGTGATCCAACGAGACATAGTCATGCGCTTTAATCCCTAACTTTTTCTTGGATTGCCTTTTCAGGTTTTCAATCCACCGGGATACCCTTTTTTGCCCAAGCCTCCCTTTCGGGTTTTCGACTTGCCGGGTGTACAATCTTATATATATATATATATATCCCTAATTTTTGCCCGAATCTTTTTGGTTCGTCGGGATGCCCTTATTTTTGCCTAGGCCAGTCCACCTAGCGGGTCTCTTTTTATGCGTAGTATTTTTTAACTATGTCTGCATTTACGGGCTGTGGGAAATCTTCACCATCCATAGTAGTAAGCATCATGGCACCTCCTGAAAATACCCTTTTGACTACAAAGGGTCCTTCATATGTAGGAATCCATTTGCCCCTAGGATCACCCTGTGGTAATATGATACGCTTGATTACCAAGTCTCCAGTCTGATATACCTTTTGCTTAACCTTCTTATTAAAAGCTTTGATCATCCGTTTCTAGTACATCTGATCATGACAAACAGCTGCCAACCTTTTCTCATCAATCAAATTTATCTGGTCAAGTCGAGTCTGAATCCACTCATCTTCATACAAGCCTGCATCCTTCATGATTCTTAAAGAAGGGATCTGAACCTCAATGGGTAGAACTGCTTCCATACCATAGACTAAGGAGAATGGGGTTGCCCCTGTTGAAGTACGTATTGTAGTACGATAACCATGAAGAGCAAATGGTAACATCTCCTGCCAATCATTATAAGTAACAGTCTTCTTCTGTAGAATCTTCTTGATGTTCTTATTGGTAGCTTCTACTGCACCATTCATCTTTGGACGATACGGAGAAGAATTATGATGCTTAATCTTGAACTGCGTGCAGAGGTCAGTAATCATAGTGATGTTCAGATTAGAGCCATTATCTGTAATAATCCTTTCAGGGATGCCATACCTACATATGAGATTATTCTTATTGAATCGAGCCACAACATTCTTGGTAACAGATGCAAATGAGGCTGCCTCTACCCACTTTGTAAAGTAATCAATGGCAACAAGGATGAAACGATGCCCATTGGAAGCAGTAGGCTTGATCTCACCAATCATATCAATGTCCCACATGGTAAAAGGCCAAGGAGCAGTCAACACATTCAACGGAACTGGAGGTACATGCACCTTATCAGCATAAATCTGACACTTGTGACATATTTTGGAATGTTGATAGCAGTCAGCTTCCATGGTAGACCAATAGTAACCTACTCTCAATATCTTCTTTGCCATGGTATGACCACTAGAATGAGTGCCAAAGATCCCATCATGCATGTCTTCCATAATCTCTGTTGCTTCCTTCTTATCCACACAATGAAGCAAAGTCGAATCATGATTGCTCTTGTACAAAATTTCATTACTCAAGAAGAACTTAGCAGAAAACCTCCTCAGAAACTTCTTATCATTGACAGATGCCCCTTCAGGGAACTCCTGAGCTTCAAGATACCTTTTCACTTCATAGAACCAAGGCTTTCCCTCTACTCCTTCAGTGTCAATCTCATTACAATATGCAGGCTTCTCAAATCTATCAATAGTGATTCTGGGAGCTTCATCATCCCAACTAATCTCAAACATAGATGCCATGGTGGCTAATGCGCCTGCCAACTGATTCTCTCCTCGTGGAATATGTCCAAAGGTAATATCTTCAAAATATGGGATCAAAGATAACACATGCTCTCTGTAAGTAATGAGATTTGCATGCTTGGTATCCCAATCTCCTTTAATCTGACTAACTACCAGGGCTGAATCTCCATATACGTCCAGAAACTGAATCTTCATCTCAATGGAAGCTTTGATACCCATGATATATGCTTCATATTCAGCCATGTTATTGGTACAATAGAAACAAAGTCTAGCATTAATTGGGGTATGACAACCTTCCGGGGAAATGATCACAACACCAACACCATTACCAAGCGCATTAGAAGCTCCATCAAAAACCATAGTCCATCGGGATCCCTGTTCAGGTCCGTCATATTGTCTAGGTTCTTTAGTAACAATCATAATGTCTTCATCCGAGAATTCAAAATTCATAGACTGATAATCATCCACTGCCTGATGAGCCAAATGATCAGCTACAACACTTCCTTTGATGGCCTTCTGAGTGGTGTACTGTATATCATATTCTGTTAAAATCATTTTCCATCTCGCTATTTGTCCGGAGAGAGTAGGTTTCTCGAATATGTACTTGATTGGATCTATCTTTGAAATCAACAAGGTAGTATGAGTCAACATATACTGTCTTAGTCGGCGAGCAGCCCATGCCAAAGTGCAGCAAGTTTTCTCGAGCAGTGAGTATCTTGTTTCACAGTCGGTAAACTTTTTGCTAAGGTAGTATATTGCCTTCTCTTTTCGACCAAACTCGTCATGTTGCCCCAACACACACCCCATTGAGTTGTCTAATACTGTTAAGTACATAATCAAAGGTCTTCCATCAACTTGTGGCATCAAAATTGGAGGTTCTTAGAGGTATTTCTTGATCTCATCAAAGGCTACCTGGCACTCATCATTCCATTCCATTACCTGATCTTTCTTTAACAACTTGAAGATTGGCTCACAGGTAGCAATTAGCTGGGAAATAAATCTTGCAATGTAATTCAGTCGTCCCAAGAAAGCTCTAACTTCCTTTTCAGTATGGGGAGCAGGCATCTCTTGTATCGCTTTTACCTTTGCAGGATCCACTTCAATACCTTTTCCACTGACAATGAAACCCAGGAGTTTACCGGACCTAACTCCAAAAGTACACTTGTTTGGATTCAATCTCAGTTTATACTTCTTCAACCTCTCAAACAACTTGTGCAGGTGATCAAGGTGTTGTTCCTCATTCTGGGACCTGGCTATCATATCATCCACATATACCTCTATCTCATGGTGAATCATATCATGAAACAAAGCCACCATAGCACGTTGATATGTTGCCCCATTGTTCTTCAAACCAAATGGCATCACCTTATAACAAAAAGTGCCCCATTGTGTAACAAATTTAGTCTTCTCCATATCTTCTGGTGCCATCTTAATCTGATTATAACCAGAGAAACCATCCATGAAAGAGAATACCTTATGTTGAGCAGTGGTGTCTACCAAAACATCAATATGTGGAAGTGGAAAGTCATTTTTAGGACTGGCCTTATTCAAATCCCTGTAATCCACACACATGCGTACCTTACCATCCTTCTTAGGTATCGGTACCACGTTTGCAACCCATTGAGGATAAGAAGTCACAGCTAAGAACCCTGCATCAAATTGTTTCATCACCTCTGCTTTAATCTTTTCTGACATTTCAGGACGCATGCGACGAACCTTTTTCTTCTTTGGACGACCGTCTTCTTTTACCGGTAGACGGTGAACCACAATGTCAGTATCCAACCCTGTCATATCTTCATACGACCAAGCAAAGATCTCCACATAATCACGTAACATCTGGATTAATCTGTTCTTAACACCATCTTCTAATTTAGCCCATATCTTGACCTCTTTCCTGTTTTCCTCAGTTCCCAGATTCACAACTTCAATTGGCTCTTCATGTGGCTGTATTGCTTTCTCTTCTTGTTGTAACAACCTAGCAAGCTCTACAGGTACTTCACAATCTTCCTCCTTTCCATCTTCAGCTTGATAGATCGGATTCTCAAAATTATAATTGGCAATAGTAGAACTGTTATCAACAGGATCCAGAGTGGATGAGGATCTACATTTTAGTGATGTGGGTGTGTGTAAGAACACATAGCTGATAAAACAGAAATAATAATAAAAGAAAGACAAGGAGCACAATATTTACAAAAACGAAACGTCCATTGATTTTATTGAATGAAGTATGCAAATGAAATGACATCCCGAAACAAGCATACCATTGTGCCCCGGGTAAGACACAAGGCTTAAAAGGTTTTATTATTCGAAATTACAAACTTAAAACAAAACATAGTGATAGTATTTACTCCTGACTAAAGGAGATAGGAATAACGTCTTCAGCCTTCCAATTGTTGAGCCCATCACCCATGGTAGGAAAGATCCAATCATCCAGGTTGTAGTCTTCATCATGGTTATCCACAACATTGATTTGGTCTCTTATGACCCCTTGATTAGTGATACGAACAACACGAGCCCGACGAACAACCCTCTGAGATTCTGCAGTAAACCCCAAACCAAACTTGTCAGACTTGTAAGGGATGTTGGGAAGCTGACCCCAAATATCACAACCACCTTTTTCAACCATAGCCTTAGCATCTTTGAGGGAGGCCATTGCAGGAGGTATTCTAGTAACCACAAGAGCTCTTTCAAAAACATGGACAGACTGAGGAACAGGAGCAGAGCAAGGAACAACTTCAAATGTTTGACACGGAGTTTCAACCATTTCACCCTCCATTTCTACATATTTGAAAGTATTCACATGGCTCACCATGTACTCTTCTTCACCATAAACAGTGACAATTTTGTTTTTCACCGGATATTTCAACTTCTGATGTAAAGTGGAAGTCACAACACCTGCCCCATAGATCCAGGGGCGCCCAAGCAAACAAGAATATGCAGGATGAATATCCATCACATAGAAAGTAGAGTTGAAGACTTGAGAGCCTACTTTGATCGGGAGGTCTACTTCTCCATGTACCACTCTTCTTGAACCATCAAAGGCCCTCACCACCACATCACTTGGTCTTAACACAACATCCTCCGGACTGAGCTTGTCCAGAACCTCTTTAGGGAGCACATTTAATGAAGAACCATTGTCCACCAATACATGAGACAAAGTAGTGCCCCTACATTCAATGGAGATATTCAGAGCTCTGTTATGGTTTCTCTTGGCAGGAGTTAGATCAACATCAGAAAAGCCAAGACCATTATCACTAGTCAGATGTGCAACACAATTCTCAAATTGATCCACAGAAATTTCATTTGGCACATGAGCAGCCTTTAAGAATTTGATTAAGGCTTTAGCATGGGCCTCAGAACACATTAGCAAAGATAACATGGAGATTTTGGAGGGAGTATGCCCCAACTGGTCAACAATATCATAATCACTCTTGCGAATAATATTCAGTACTTCTTCCATCTGTTTAGAAAGATTTTCAGCAGTTGGTGACTCAGCTTGCACAGGTTCAACCACAGGACCTTTGCCCCGAGCGTCAGTACTTGGCTCAGAATTAGAGGTATGAGTTGGAGTAACTGCAATTTTAGAGGTATCTTGAGGGGAGAATTTTCTTCCACTTCTGGTGACCTTACTAGATCCAGCAATGTTGTCCACATCAAGACTAACATCAGTAACGGGTGCATCAGTCAAAGGTTCTTGTTTGACACCATGGATATAAACATCAGATCTATAATTCGAGGGTATAGCTTTATCAGAAGTATAAGGAACAGGGCCAGGAGTGGTAATGATCATGGGAGCCACTCTAGCTTCAGCAACAGTCTTCACAGGGCCTTCAGCAGTGATCCTGACAGGACCTTTAGAGGTGATCCTGACAGGACCTTTGGAGGTAATCTTCACTGGTACTTTATCAATCATAGCTACATCTTCAAGCTTTGTGTTTCGAGTCAGATGTTCACACATACTTTCCACAGAAGGAGTCCTCTCAAACAATATAGTGTAATTATCCATGAGGCGTTTAATACCATCCTTTAACTTCCAGCAGCTATCAGGTTTATAGGCACAGTAAAAACAGTCTTCATTGCAACCTGGAAAGAACCCAGCCTGCACTAGCTTCTTCTTGATAATGGATAGAGGAGTAGTCAAATTTGCTACTGAGGAAACATATGAAACCTCATCAACAGCATTAACAGTCTTCTCATGATTGGGCATAGGAGCAGTGATCACATTTGGGGTCCCAGAAGGGTCAAATTCAATTTCCCCAACTTCGATCATGTCTTGAATCTTATTTTTTAGCACCCAGCAGTTGTTGGTGTCATGTCCCGGACTATTAGAATGATATGCACATCTTGCATTAGGATTGTACCGAGGAGAGGATGTATTAGGATTCTGAGGAGGATCCCTTAAAGTAATTAGCTCCCCTTTCAACATGTGTTGCAAGGCTTGGGCCAGTGACATGTTGATCTTGGTGAACTGTCTTCTAGGCTTTTGTTGATTGTTTTGTTGTTGCTCTGGTGCTGTAGGGGGCAGGATTGGAGATGTGAACTGCTCCCACAGATTGGTGACTCCTGTTACGACTATGTTGACCATACACAACATTAGACTCCTTCTTTCCACTATGGGGCTTCTTAGAAGTGCTTGATGAAGAGGCACCCACTAGTATATTACCACTTCTTATTCCATTTTCCACACGTTCTCCCATCATTATCAGCTCAGTGAAACCAGATGATGAGCTTCCAATGAGGTGACGATAAAAAGGACCATTCAGCGTACTCATAAACATATCCACCAGCTCCCTGTCAGTCAGAGGAAGTTGAACTCTGCCAGCCAGGTCTCTCCATTTCTGGGCATACTCTTTGAAACTCTCCTTAGCACCCATAGACATGCTTTGGAGTTGCATGCGAGTTCGTGCTAAATCAACATTATATTGGTATTTCCTATAGAAGTCCTCAGCAAGATCATTCCAATCACGAATATTCACACTTTCAAGTTGATAATACCATTCCAATTGAGCTCCAGATAAACTCTTGGAAGAAATGAATCCACAGTTTCTTGTCTGCAGTATGTGGTTGAATCCTCCAGACATAAGACCTCAAATGCAGTTTAGGACATGAAACACCATCATACACCACAAAAACAGGAACCTTGAAGCCAATAGGTATAACTACTCCAGAAACTAAACTCAAATCTTTAAAATCAAGCCCATAAGATTTTTGTAATTCCATAGCGTTCATTCTGTCTACCAACATCTTGTACTTCTCCTCACTAGCAGGATCATGATAATAGTTCGCCTCAGAATCAGAATCTTCCACAGTATCATGGAGACTACCTCCTTCTTTCTTAGAATTTTCAGACTCAAAATCCTCAACCTCTTCTTTTGTCTTGACAGGACCTCTGAATCTTCTACCCAGGTTGATGAGGCCCCCTGATTTTCTAGTCTTCTTCTTCTTCTTAACCAGAAGAGCCTTCAGCTCATCTTGTCCCTTTGACAAGTTCAAGATCAATTCTTGGAATTGTGTATTCTGAGCTTGGAGATCCTTAACAGTTTGTTCGAGAGCCATTTCTGCTGAAATATACAGCGAGAAGATAAAATACATGTTCATAATAAACCTGTGATGCAATGATATGGTATGTAAATGCATATGCAATGTTTTCAAGGATCACATGATTTAAATTTGTTTAAACAACCAGAAATGAAACTTTTATTAGTGAGCAATAAACTTGTTTGCCTCTTGGGCTTACAATAAAATGAAATAAATATAAAGATGGGGTTTTAAGTCTCCCATGGATGTTTCCTCTTTGTATTGAGGTATGTGTTGAGATTCCGCTCCTCATGAAGTTGTCTTGTCAGCTCCAGGATTCTTTCTTGACTAGCTTTGAAATGAGTCTCAAAAGTGTCCCTTTGTTCCTTCAACTGGATCCAGGACCTCTGCAACTCTTCCATGTCAGTGGACATGTCTGGATGAAGGATGATATAAAGAGTATCTCCTTTAACAACATGCTCCATGGTAACTGGCAGGATAGCAGGATATGGCATCATAAGAGTCTGAGCACGTGCTCGTACCCATCTGAGATAAGGTTCCATAGGAATGGAGTACTTTGGTTCCAGAGTCTTGCTGTCAACCTTGTTCACTTTACCCCAAGCTCGTATGAACCTTTGACGGTAACCTTGCAGATCGTTGTCGTAGTCGAACATAATACCCTGAATAAGCATGTCATGAGGACCATCACTCCGAGCATAACCAAACTGGCGTAGAGCTAAAGAAGGGTTGTAAGTAATGCCCCCTCTTATGCCAAGGAGTGGCACACTAGGGAAAGTGACATAATCCTCTTGGACCACCTGAACCCTTGTTCATTCTTCATCACTGATCGAGGAAGGTGAGAAATAAACCACCTGGATTGCGAGTCAGAAATATGTTGATGGCGTGTATGTCTATGAGCTGATCTGGATTAGGGAACAACACTAAGCCATAGATTAATAAGGCTAAGATCTCCTCAAAAGCATCATAACTCATAGCCTTCAAGAACACTTGAGCTTTCTCCATTAATACCTTAGCAAGAATACCCTTAACTCCACTTCTCGTTTCTAGGACAATGTCTGATTTCTTCAAATGTAGGGCTGCATCAATGACTTCAGGTTTAGGCTCCTTCTCTAAGCCTGTGAAGGGTCTCTGATCAAGGATAGGTATACCCAATAGTTTGGAGAATTCCTCCATTGTAGGAACTAGCTAATAGTCGGGGAATGTGAAGCAATGATGTTTAGGATCAAAGAACTGAAACAGGACACTCATCATGTCTTCATTGAACCCTGAAGTGACTAGATCCAGTAGGTGTCCATGCCTCTTGATGAATTAGGAGTTTTCAGAAACTCGAGAGACCAATTCCTTAAGCTTAGAAGGTATTCCTACAAAGTTGATCCGGATAGTATTCCTACGAGCAGAAGCCATGACCTGCAACAAAGAATAAAGATAAATCCTTTGGTCCTTGAAATGGTTAGTGAAAATGCTATGTTTATGATGCATGATGATATTATAATGTTATGTTCAATCACGAACATGTGGCACACACAAACAAGTCACACAATAGCCCTAGGTTTGAAGGCTTGCATGAGGTTTAAAGGTAAGTACCCTCCCTTGAAGTTTAGATGGTTCATCCTGTCCTATAAAGTAACCAGGTTCTAAGGGATCTCAATATCATTGATCCTTCACAAGGGTGATTGTTCAGTAGACAACTTACTTGCCAACCAAAACCCTCCAAGTTTAGGATCTCAATGAGCGTAGTATCGAGTATCAACCAACTTCAGTCTTCACTAAAGCCGGCTATTTCACTACTTTCTAAAGGCCAAAATTGGATGACTAGGGTTCTAAAAGTCAGTTAGTGTATTGACAACATATGGCAGCCTCATATTATCCTTAACTTACTTAAGAAACATAAGCACCAACCAAGAAGTCACACTAACTATGGCCACCAGATCAACCATATCGGTATACGCTGTACAGTTTCCTTAGTCTATTGTCATTTACCTAGGGTACACTAGATCCGGGTTAGGATCTTTCACACAAAAAGCCCAACAAGTAATATAAAGCAAACAAAGAAAATAATTTAAGTGATCTAATTCCTAAGGGTACCCCTCTTTTATTAAATCCCCAGCAGAGTCGCCAGTTCTGTAACACGATGGGAGAACTGACTTTTTATTTATGTTACGAATAGCAAGAGTCGCCACCGACTTTTATTTTATCCATAAGGAAAAGACATAAAAGAACAGGAAAGACCAATTTTAAAAGACTTGAGTTCGGGGGGTAGGTTATATAAAGTGAAGGTGTTAGCACCCTTTATATCCATGGTTATCCATGGGCTTTTAATTACTTAGCTCACTTAAATTATTTTTGAAATGTGTAGTGTGTGATTAGAAAAATTCCTTTAAGTACTTTGCAATGACCCTCGTATGGGTGTATACAAAACCTAGTTTAGAAATTGTGAGGTGTAAAAGTGATTTTGAAAAGTGAGCAAGTAACTTATGAGGTACCTACCCTAGATTAAGTCTTTCGTGTTCTCGTATGTTCTTTCAATGGTAAGATTATCCCTATTATTAAGGAATAGGTAGTCATTACCTTGGATTTGTATTAAGGGACAAGCGTAGGGTCATCATATGGTCATAGAAGGCAACTTAAGGGATGTCTTTAGCAATTCGTAGGGACTATCATCATTTATTCGAAGGGACAAGATCATTATTTCGTAGGCAACCTCGAAGGGACTTGATCTTTTAAACTGTAGGGACTTGATGATTTTATGAAGGGACTTTGCTTAAGACACCCCTATATTCGAGGGACTTGACCATTTTTAAGGCAACTAAGAGGGGTAACCTAGGAAGTGCAAGATGGCGATCAAAGATCGACTTACGTGTGTGAGTGTTTATATTCAGGTATTTATCTTATTTAAATTAATTTTCTAGGTTATTTTTAATCACATATAAGTTATACACACCCTAAGATTACTAACCATATAATAAAATATTTACGAAATAAAATAAAGATGGAAAATAAACCTACAAGTATTACATGGCTTTAGCAGATACATAATAATCAAATAAAAATTATAATAATAAACATAGTAAGAATAATAAATAAACAGTAATAAAATATTAGCAATAATAAAATAATAATAATAATAATAATTATTATTATTATAATAATAAATAGAAAATAAAAATTTCAAAGAAAAATTATTTTTAGGTTAAACAAATATTAGAAAATTTTTAGAGGTTAATTAAGAAAATATAACAAATTTAATAATAATAATAAGCAAAATATTAAGTTATTTTCATATTAATAAAAATAAAGGTTAACATATTTAATTAGGGTTTAGAAAAAATAAGTTAAATTTTAGGGTTAATAGAAAAATTAGGGTTAGTGTTTTAATTAAGAAAATTAGGGTTAAGAATTTAGGTTTAGAACTTTAATTAAGATTTAAATAAATTATTTACAAACTACATATAATAAAGATTAATAAAAAATTTATTAGAAAGAATAATTAATATTTATTTACAAAAAATATTTTATGATATAATATATTTAAGTTAAAATTAGGGCTAATAAATTAGTTAATTAGTTAATTAGATAATTAGATAATATAATTACATAATTAATAATAGAAAAAAAAAACAAAAAAAAAACAAGGTTTTAAAAAAAGGGGGAGGCCTGGATTTGAACCCAGGACCTCCCCATTACTAGTCTGATGAAGAAACACTAGGCTGCGTGCGTGGCTTGTATGCATATTGAGTGGAGTATATTATATAGTAAACCTGCAAAACAACTGAAAATTAAACAAAATGGTCTGCGGCCAGATTCGAACTCATGTCCATCACAACAACAACCAAATACTTCAGCCAACTGAGCCACATGAGGCACGTCTAACATATAACCATTACTAAACATAATATATAAAACAAATAATTCAAATAACCCAAAAGCCCGCCAACGGGAGTCATCTTCTTCCTCTGAAATTCGCAGGTTTTCCTGCGAATTTTCCCATGACTTTTCCTGCGTTTTCACCTGTGTGTACAAACCTTTGAAACTCAAACTATATGAAATACGTGAAATTTCACCAAATTAATTAGATCAACATGATCCTTACATCACGCACAATTCAACCATGTTTTCATTATTCATTTATATTAATTGAATTAAGAAGCCCTAATTTGGAGGGATAAACCCTAACAATGGCGTTTAATGATTCATGCCATGAACCTTCAATCTAATTGTCCAGAAAGTATCATAGGGTCACTACAAACACAAACCAGCCATTAGAATCAATTAATAATGCATAAAAATATGAAATCGAAAAAGACACAGAGCTTGAATAAAAACGATTCGGTTAAGGCATATGAGAAGGTTTTGGACAATGTGAATGATGCAAATGCGTCCTATGATCCTCAAAGAAAGTGTTTCAACCTTGAGAAAGCTTGGAAACAGCCTCTAGGGTCAAAACCGAATCTCACCTTTTCTTGAAAATTTTGAAATTTGTTACTTTGTTCTTGGCTGAAAAAATTCGTCCCTAATGCAATGGTCTTGTTGTCCTTATATCATAGAGTGAATTAGGTCAAAAATCTTATGGATTTGTGGGCTTTTTGATATAGTTTGATCATGAAGAAATCAAATATTTGAAAATCACCACAAATCAAATCTAACAATGCCAAATTGATTATGAACGAATTTGGATGTGATCAATCAACTCTAAATGATGTTTATGACCTTCTAGAATCACAATCCTATCCAAATATTTGATTTATATATTTGATTTTGATTTAATTTGCATTTTAATGAATAAAATTCAAATAAATACTAAATAAAATATAAAAAATCAGATAATACTTGGTTTGGGTCGTGCTTGAGGATATCATGAAGATTGGATGGCAATTTGGTAGGCCCATTTGACAAAAATTGGTTTTAAGGCTTCATTTGCTTCACATACCTCCCAAACATTTCCCAACTTTGCAAAGGCACAAATCCCTCAATTTTAAGGCTATGAAGGTGTTATTTGACATTTTGGAAAGCTTAGAGAGTCCTCTAACCAACCTCTTTGGTCTCATATCCATATCTTTTACCATTTTCCAATTATGCTCTTTGGAAGATGTTGACGTTTTGTTGACTTTTAAAATGACCTATAATGTTTTAGCTCATACCTTCCAAATGAAGCATTTTTGGGCTTGGCTTGTGAGACACAAAGTTGTATAGAATTCAATTTCATTCAAAATGAGCTTTGGATGGAAAATATATGATGAAGCGTGTGAAAGTTATGGCTGGTCAAAGTTCAGTTGACTTTTCTTGTGAAAACCCTAATTTAGAAACTCCTGATTCTTGATGAACTGAAATCTCCTTGATGAATCATGATCAACCCTTGATCAAATGATGAATTTTACTTCATAAACTTGATGTTGGCAAAAAATCATGAAGTTTGACTTTGGTTTGACCTCGGTTTGACTTTTTAACCACTTTGACTGATTTTTGCATATCTGATCATCTGACTGAGCAAACTTTTTGGGAAAGCCTTGAAACTTGACATAGGGATTCTTGAAGACATGTAGGATGTTATGAATCTCACTTGAAGCCTTGGAAGTCAATTTATCTTGATGAAATCCAAAACCCTAGTTTTAGGGTGCATTGCTTAGGAGGAGGCTTTGTCTGAGGGAATTGTCAAACATTTTGACTAATTGTGAACCTTGTGAACCTCTTGAGATGCCTTGTGAACCTTGTGAATCTTGTGAACTTCTTGAGATGCCTTGGTACACAATGCCTTGACTAGGGGAGGGCAAATTTTGGGGTGCAACACTCTCCGAGCGGGATATTATTGGCCGACGATGCAGAATGACACCAAGGAAAACGTAAAAAAATGTGACAAATGCCAACGGCATAGAGACATACAACTCGCTCCACCCAACGAGCTCAAAATAATGTCTTCCCCCTGGCCATTCACCTGGTGGGGTCTGGACATCCTCGGCCCCTTCGTCGTCGGCTCAAACCAAAATAAATACCTAATCGTCGGGGTCGACTATTTCACGAAGTGGATCGAAGCCGAACCCCTGGATAAGATCACGACCCTCAACATACTGCACTTCTTTAAGCGGAATATCCTCGCCCATTTTGGGATCCCTCAAGTGATAGTCACAGACAATGGCACTCAATTCACAGACAATAATTTCCAAGAATTTGTGGCCAACGTTGGAACTAAATAATATTTCGCATTCGTAGAGCACCCACAAACAAACGGGCGGGCGGAAGCGGCAAACAGGGTCATCCTTCGAGGGCTAAAGCGAAGATTAGATGAGATCAAAATACATTGAGTTGAAGATTTACACAGCGTTCTATGGGCCTACAGAACTACTTCGTATTCGACCACAGGGGAAACCCCTTTTCGGTTAGCATACGGAACTGAGGTTGTCATTCCAATAGAGATCCATGTCCAGTATAGACGGACAGAAGGTTCGATGAACGAGGACGCTAATGATGAAATGTTACACGAAGAGCTTGATTTGGTCGAGGAGATCAGATCGGGAGCAGCCTTACGTGAAACATCCCTCAAACAAAAGATCGCTCTAAGACACGAAGCTAAAGTCATCAAGAGAGCATTTGTATTTGGAAGCCTCGTCCTCAAAAGAAACCATAAAGATTCCAAAGAAGGAAAATTGGCCGCCAACTGGGAAATACCCTACCGAGTCCGAGCAAAAACGGGCAACGGGGCATATTGCTTAGAAAATCTACAAGGAGAAGAACTTGCTCGTCCTTGGAATGCCGAGAAACTTAAACAATATTATAGTTAAGACACCAGCAGACACCGGAACTGGCCCGACGTGCATACCTAGGTACAAGTATTGCATACCATAGATACAAATCGGTGAGACCCTCCCCATGTAAGAGGATGGTCATCCCCACACGATTGGATCCTCAAACGAGTCCATCATCCTCTGAGTACCACGACCAGGTAGGACCCCAGCTCGTGATGGGATATTCACGCCACAAAGCATGGATCATCAACATATTCCGAGCTCCGTCCCCCGACCAACCTTATCGGTGGCATTCTGCCCAGTACCCCCAACAGACAGACAGTTAAAATCGAGCACTATTCTCCAAAAATATAAACACTTAGTAAAATTAACAAATCGAACGTGTCCTTCGACGAGCGCGTTGTAACGCACGAATAATATATAGAAAACCGACCACCAAGGTCGTAAATACAATGATTAAAAATTCGGCCAAAAATACCGACTTGTTCCAAGATTACACGCAAGGGGGAGCATACTCCCCCGCAAAAGATAAAAAGCCATGGCATGCATGCCGGCTAACAAAAGACGATCAAGAAAACTTTGGCAATCAGACATCAGCCTCCGGCTGGCCACCGCCCATGACATTCTGGTCCTCCTCCATGGTCTCAGTCTGGACAGGCTCCCGCAGGCACTCAGGAACGAGGATAACACCATCCTTGGCCTTGTACATAAAGTTAATCCCCTCCTTGTTGAACACAAGGTCCGGGTTAACTATCTTCAGCTGATCAATCGCATTCTGGAAAGCAACGCTGACCATTTTCTCCAAGTCGGCATAACCCTCCTTAATCAAAGCCACCAGCTCAGCCCTAGTCTTCAAGGATTTGGCCTCTTCAAAATCATCCTCGACAAGAACCAGTTCGGCCTTCAAGCCAGCAACATCTTCAGCGTGAGTTTTCTTGAGGGACTCCACGGATTCTTCCAGATCTTTGACCTGTTTGGTGGCTTTGCCGAGAGATTTATCTCGCTTCCCCGACAGTTCCTCTGAGGCCGTCAACTGGGCTTTCAACCTTTGAAGTTCCTCTTCCTGCATCGCAGTCCCCTCCGCAAACATCGAGGCCATCTCCAGGGCACGGATGACAGAGTTAGCATCCCGATCCAGGACATCACGCCTGTCTGGTCGGCACATCTTTTCGAGGTGAAGTGTATCCGCTCGCTGAGAATTCACATAATGCTCCTCGAAAAAGTTGTGTTTGAGGAAGCAAGGAGGAAGGTAAAAAAAACCGCTTTGGCAAAGAGTTGTCCAAGCAGACGACGTCAGATTTAGACCTGTTAGCCTCCCTTGAAGTTCCCACAGGAGATCCCATGAGACGCATGCGATGAAGCGCCCGAACCTGCGACCACCTTGTCATCGAGACAAGTTTGAGTTAGTTTTTAGCTCCCCGCTTCTTTTCAAAGTTGGCCATCATTTTGTCTTGGGCATCCATCATCAAATCTGAAAAACAAGAAGCAGGACAAAGTGGTCAGCAAAAACTAAGTAATAAACGAGCATGAAAATAAAAGATAAACTAAATCTACCAAAGTATTTTTGGACATCCTCGTCTATCTCGCATGCTAGGATTTTGGGCACCTCGATAAACCTAGGCATCACTCTAGCACCACCTTCTTCGTCAAGAATCACCCGACAATATTTATCAGTGTGTCGTTTCATAGGGTTCTTAGAAACGAAATTCAGCAGGACCTCATAGCTAACATGATTGCTTTCTCCCAAGCTTGAGCGATCTCCAAAAACTCTTCAGTCCCATGTTAAAAATCGTTGGGAGACCATGAGAAGTTGAACTTTAATAACTGCCTTGGAATCTCCTTCCCATCCTCGTCCAGTATGTTATTGTTTTGGTCGTCAATATCAATTCCCCAGAATTTGCAAGAGTTAACAGCGAACTCATAAATCGGCTCGACCAGATAGTAGTGGTCCTTAAAGTCCCTGAGCGATTCAGAAAACGCCTTAAAGATTTTTCTCTTCTGCTTCAAGGAAACCCAGCCAAGCCTCCCATCAATGACCTGGTGTTGGAGATGGAACACATGGAAGAACAGAGGAAGGGTCGAACCTATCTGGAGGTATTCGCACATCTTTTCAAAAGCCCGTATAGAGGCAAACGAATTCGAATGAATTTAGGATGGCGCAAGCTCTAGGTGGACGAATATACTTTGTTGAAAGTCAGAGAAGGGCAACTTGAAGGTCATAGACTTGAAAATGACATCATACATGGGAAACATGTCCGAACCATAGTTCGAATAGATACGATCCCCAAGAGATGGATACCTCACCATCCAATCTGTCTGTTCGCCGACCACAGACGGAGGAGACGCCACCCCGTTGGCAAATAGTGAAGTGATGCTCAGCGGCTCAGTCGCAACCCATTCGGACACTAGTATGTCGTCCTTGGCTTCATTTTCCTCGGAGTCAGCCGAACCCCCCTCTTCGAAGTACCTTCATCGGACCCGTTGGACGAGATCGAAATCCTCCCAGGAGGATGATACTGCTTGCTTTCGGCAGAAGAAGACGATGATTCACTCGACAAATCTTCCTCATTCCATGATTATTCTCGTCGTTTGATATACTGACACCTGAAAAAGTCGTGAAAGCAACTGTTAATTTGATGGGAAAATCAAATCAACCCTTCCACCGCTTAATAAAGTGAAATGGCGTGTTAAATGACAGGGACATCTCCCTCGCCCTAAGCCCTTGAGCGTAATTATAGCAATGTTTGAGTCGTCATACAAGCATGAAGGGAAACATCTTCACGACGAAAACATGGACAAGCGGGCACCGTCTTACCCAGAACTCCGGTTGAAGTTTAACTGGAGAAGACGAATGGAACCTTCACGAGTGGTGTGAGACAAGCTCGAACACCATCATCGCAACCGTACCAACGGCAACCACCATCCACAGAAGCGGCGCCACCGCACTAGAACCCTAAAAATAAGATTAATCGGTCCTAATGGCCCTAAACCTAATCTTAACTGCATGCAACTACTTCATATCTAACATTCGGAAAAAAAGAGTCGGGAACTTACAAGTTATGACATTTGTGCGGTGGTCAGAACCTTTTCCTCGTCCTGATGCGGTGGTAAACGATGGTTGACGGCGGTTACGGGCACTCAAATATCACGAGTAGTGGAAGCAAGAGCGAAAAGTGTGGAAATGAAACCCACTGCTCTATTTATAAGTCTCCCCAGCACGTGCAAACGCACGTGTGATCTATGAAACTAGGAACGGTGCAATCATGACCTAGAGGCAGGCATAGGCTAGCCATCATGAAGCATTGATTGCACACACATCCCTAAGCATATGCGTGTCAGTTTCAAGTTTCTCAAACATTTGGGATTCTGAGAACAAATGACCATGACTCGACAACTTGCTTGACACGACCAGAAATGACGACAAGGGATTTGTCAGCATTATTACGACCATAGCCATCCACCCTTAAGTCATCACTTCTTCGACCAAAAATAACGACTTGGGGGTTCCTGTTCTAGACTGGGCCAGCGACTAGATTGGGGCCCAATTCCCTCAAACCCCAAGACGGCCCAATGATCCAAAAGTCAGAGAGGTCCAGTATCATGCTATCCTGCATGAGGTCATTCGAAAGCCTCTCCCCGTTCATGGACCTTGCCCACATGAAGCAAGGACCACCAGATTCGACCAGGAATTTTCCTGCTCGTATAGTCCCATACTCGACATGTTGTATGACCAGGATCCTCGTTCGACGGTCAGGATCTAGCAATTACCTATTTGGGCAGATCCATGATCCAGACCCAAATAAGAACCATTGGCCACGCGTTGGGGGTCCTCTATATAAACCTTCTCATTTGGGAGGGTCAGGTATTCAATCTTCTCCCCAAAATATACTCGTACTTGTTTTGCTCTTGTGCCCATACTCACTTTGGCATCGGAGTACCTTGCAGGTACACCACTACCTTCCACTTCGCACGAGCAGGGTTGAAAGTCCACCTCAGTAGCCGTAGGAGTCTGATCTTTAGGTACGATCAAAAGTGTACACGAAAAATTTGGTAGAACCAATTAAAAATTTGGTATGAATTGAAAATTTTGTTAGTGTATTTAAAAAGTCTGGTTGCTTTTTTACCGGTTTTTTGAAAATAAATAAATTTAACACTTCCAGATTTTTTAATAAATCCGATATGTTTTGTAAATTTTTTATTTTTAATAAAAACAAATTCGACAATTTATATTCAATAGAAAAAACAAACTAACACTATCGGACTTTAAAAAAATCGATATATTTTGTAGTTTATTGATATATTTAGAAAAAGATACAATTTCAATCACATCTTTATGCTCTCTCTTAAATAAAGATTAATTTATAATTATCCAAATAGACCAAGTGATTGCGAGCCAAAACAGGAGATAGAACTTTTTCTTAATCCATCATTTCATGATGGTTTCAAAAGCCTTCTAATGTTCTAAATTGACATTACATGGAATTATCCTGCAATGTCCGGTCCAATCCAAAAAATGGTGCCAGACAAGCTCAGCCACATGATAAAGAAGAAAAAGATGTAAATTTGTTTCTTCGGTTCCTAAGAACAAAGGACAAGTTATAGACAAGCTGCGGGAGCATAAGTCTCCTCGTAGTTTATTCCTTCAGCTTGAATATAACAAGTAACCATCCATTGTCAAGTAAGAAATCAAATATCGAGTTAGGTTCAATATGATAAATGAAAGCAGAGTACTTACAAAAATTATTAACATGTGACCTAGTACGTACACCTCTTTTATTGTCTCCAAGGATTTGCTCTAACGGGTGATCCTTTGCGATTATCCAATCTTGAGGAAGCTGGTTTGAGGTTTATTGTCTTTCATCCTCATGCAAGCTTCCCACTTTATCTTCCATAATGTTCTCATCCTTTAGAGGTCTTTAAGCTTAAATTATATTTAATAATTGTATAAAATCATATATTTCAAACAAAATTGGAAAAACTGGTTTTTTGTGTGCATAAAATCGTAGGACCCTCTATGGAATTTTTGTCGTTGATCAGATTTTCTGTTATCACACATGAAACATCATAACAAATACCTTTCCCCGTCTTTTAGGGTCAGGACTCATTAAAAGTAACATGAATGGACTCTTCTACAAAAGCAATTCTATGATTGTAAATCATATACGTTTTACTCGTAGATGAGTACCCTAAGAATATCGCTTCATTCGATTTAGCATCAATTTACCAAGACTCTCCTTTTCATTGTATAAAATAAAGTATTTGCAACCAAAAATACAAAAATAACAAATATTTGTTTTCTACCCTTAAGTATCTCATTGGGTGTCTTCTCTAGGATGAATCGAATGATCGTCTTGTTTAAGACATGGCATGCAGTATTAATTACATTCGCCCAAGAATATTTAGGTAGACTCATTTCATTTATCATAATCTGGGATAATTCTTCCAAAACACAATTTTTACGCTCAACAACACCATTTTATTAGAGTTCTCAGACATGAGAAATTATGAGAAATCCTATTTTCAGTTTAAAAGTTTTGAAATTGATGGTTAAGAAATTTACCACCCAGACCACTACGGAGAGTGATGATTTTGAAGCCAAAAACATTTTGGACAATTTTAGAAAAATCAACGAAAGCCTTAAAGTTTCATCCTTAGGGGCTAAAAATAACGTCAAAGTAAATCTAGAGTAGTCATCAACAATCACAAATTTGTAATAGTTGCCTCCCAAACGTATTGCCTGCAAATGGCCAAATAAGTCTAAGTGGGATGTATGGTATTATGATTCTTACTCCTTCATCATCCGATCTTCCACCATAACCACAATCACCTTATTTTTCATTTGTTTGGTTAAAATGGAATGTATGGTATTATGTTTGGATGTTATCATGTTTTGGTGAAAAAAAACTAATTTATGAAATTTGTTGTTAAATTGAGTAAAAATTGTATGGATGATATGTGATGATAACTATGTCTTTAAAAGAAGCTGAAAATAATTATTTCAAAAAATAGTTTAAGGAAAAAAAACATTATCCACTGATATTTGTAAATATCCATGAATACCTTAAAACCTACGGATTGATCGCTTAACGGATACACATACAGATATGTGACAAATACAAATATCATATTTATCCAATGAGGCGGACACCGATATCATACTATTTATCCCCGTGTATATCCATTTACATCCTTATTCCTCACCTTCAACAAACATCAATGTATCTTTAGTATGATATTAAAAACTACTATTAGTATTTAGAGTTTGAAAGAATGTTAGAGAGAAAGTCCGCCCTCTCTCTAACTTTTGATCCTTCGGTCCTTTTTTTGTTGGAAAGATGGAATGGCACAAAGTGAAACAATGGGGCTTCAAGAATATAGATACCAGCTGAGACTCTTTTATAGTGGGTATATGATAACTCGAATTTATATCGATTATTTAATATGGTTTCCGATCGTTTTAACATGTTAATTTATGTATTTCGGACAATATTACACGAGTTTTGTGTTTGTTTTGCAGATATTTGATCAAACATGACTTTTGGAAGCAAAATATAAAAAGGAGACTTATTGGACAAGAAATGGAGTAAACCTGAAGGAAACAGATCAAGAAAATGAGTTTCAGTATAATCATCTGTGGGATGACCGTTACCTTCCTAAGATGCCCGTCCCAAAATTTGAGTTAACCGTCCAAGGCCCAAGTTGCTCGTCACATGGTTGATTTCGATCGTCACAATTAAATATCCAGAAACCTATTTGCGCATCAGAATTCAAAACAGAAAGACGTTATGCAATTTCTTCGCATTCAATAGAGAGTTTCCCTTTATCCTAATCAACCTCAGTTTAAGCTACTCAATCAAAGTCCAACCTAAGTCCATGCCTTCAAGTTCTCAGCAAACCAAAGTTGCCACTTATAAATAGAAGCTACTGCAAATTGCAAAGGGAGCTTAGTTCAAGTCCCGGATTTCTGCAGCATTTCCGTTCGAAGTTCAAATTAATTTTCAGCACCGTCTTTATTTTCCTTTACCAACCCCAAGTGATAGTTTCCATCATTAGGAAGCTATCACTATTTTAATTGTTTCTAGCCACTGAATAATTATTTTAGTCTCTGAGTTTTCGCAAGTTTGGTTGATCAAGAACATTGCAACTAGGTTTCTAATTTTAATGCTTTATTGTTTAGTTATTATTGCATTTATTTATATTATGAAATTCTTTTCCTTCTACCTTTCTTTGTTTTTATTTAATATGTCTGGCTAAACCGTTAATCGGTATGTAGTTGTCTAACCGGAACAAATTCGTTAGAATTAGGCTAATACTTTAAATTAAGTTACTTTTCGGCTTTGATTTCTTAATATAAATAACTTTCGTTACGAGAGTAAGAGAGTATAAAAGATTAGGATTAAGACCACGGGAGTGTGAGATCGTAATCAGATAGCTGAAATCGGGCATTATTTTAAATACAGCGGAAGCACTTTAAAACCAATTAGAACCTTTAGGTTTCCAAAAAGTATTTCTAACTTGAATTGACACGGCGAGAGTGCTCAGTTGAACTTAGGAATATAGTACTAGCCAAGACCACGAGAGTGTGAGTTAAAGACTTTTAAACCGAGAGTTTCTACAGAGAGATAATTTAATAAACCTTAATGAGTCGACCCTCTATTGAATTCGCGAAGGCGAATTAATTATGTACCGATATTCTTATTATTAATTTAACTTAATTAATTTTTCACCTTCTAAAACTAAAAACATCACTCGCCTTATCTAAACATAGTAACACCCAATATCACTAGGTTGATTATCGAGTCTCTGTGGGATCGATATCTTTTATTACTACGCGATAAATTGTGCACTTGCAGTTAGTAACCGTTAGACTCAAAAAGTCACAATCAAGTTTTTGGTGCCGTTTCCGGGGACTTAGATTTAGTCATTAGTTAAATTCTTTGTTGCTATGTCTAGACTAAGGTAACAAATTTACCTAACCTTTGTCGATTGTATGCCCAGTACTCGCTCCCGAGACGAAGACTTAGAACCCGTGATCGACGAAGTAGAACGTTTCATAAGTACGAGACATCGAACCGAACTTGACAAAACCCTTATTCCTGAAGATATTATAATAGAACCAGCTGAAGAACCTGTCATGGCCTAAAATAGAGGAGCACCATGTTCACTCAAGTCCTATGAGACTCCAAATCAACAAGAACCATACAACCGTATTGCCACACCAGCCATAACCCGAAACGATTTCGAACTAAAACCTTCACTACTGCAAGGTATACAACAGAACCAGTTTTCCGGGAATCCTATGGATGATCCTAATGAGAATCTGACAAAGTTCGTACAATATGCAGATACAGTGAAAGCGAATGGTGTAACCAAGACGCAATAAGACTGAGACTCTTTCCATTCCCCTTAAGGGATAGAGCTTGGGCATGGTTACAATCGTTACCACCCAACTTCGTCACAACATGGGCAAAACTGGAGAAAGTCTTCTTATCTCGATATTTCCCACCAAGCAAGACAATCATACTGAGAGCCCAAATTAACGAATTTCGACATAAATATGCCGAATCACTTTATGAATCATGGGAAAGATACAATGATCTGTTAAGACTATGTCCACACCATGGGTTTGAAAATTGGGTAACCATCATAACCTTCTATAATGGACTTCTATACAACACTAGGATAACGATATACGCAGCCGCGGGCGGCGCTCTTATGGAAAAACCATAGGAAGAATCCTACCACCTTATTGAGAACATGGCTCAAAATCATTGCCAATGGGGAGGAGAAAGAACACATGTAGAGAAGAACCATACTAAATGAGTGTACCAAGTGAACAGTTTCGATCACGTAAATGCCAAGATGGATGCCATAGCTCAGAAAATTGATAACTTGACCATAGCACCACCAACCATCGTGGTTGCAGTGACTCAAAATTGTGAAATTTTTGGAATCCCAGGACACACATCACCTGAATGTCAACTTCTTTCCAGATTAACCACATATCATATGAACTATGCTCAAGGAAATCCTTATTCTAATACTTACAACCCAGGATGGAAGAATCACCCAAATTTCTCTTACAAGAACAATAATGCCTTTTATGCGCCTAACCAAGCACCAGTTATACCTCCAGGATACCAAAACGTTGTCGCACCCAATTCGAACGCTCCTAGGAAATCAAACCTTGAACTGATGACGGAAAATTTCATTGCTACACAAACTCAAACAAACAAGGATTTCCTGAACCATAACATCCATACTAGTGAGCAGATCAAACAATTGGTGACCAAACTAGATGCATTAGCTACTCATAATAAGATGTTAGAAACCCAAATCTCTCAAGTGGCCCAACAACAAGCACCCACTGTTGCCCTAGTCGGAACGTTTCATGGACATCCATAAACAAATCCTAAAGGTCATGCGAATGCAGTTATATTAAGAAGCGGAAAATAATTGGACGGACATGCTAATCCTAGAACTAAAAACCCAGCCATGTATCAATAACCTGAGAAAACAACTGCAAAAATTATAAACCACAGGAAAAGGAAACCAATGAACAGGAGGCTGAGGAAAAGGAGAAACCTAATGTACCTCTGTCGCCATATAAACCACCAATTTTATACCCCCAATGGTTAACAAATTCTAAAACTATGGGACAATTCAAGAAATTCATAGAGCTTCTGAAATAGTTAAACATCATCATACCTTTCAGAGAAGTTATTACTCAGACGCCCTCATACACTAAATTTCTAAAATAAATCTTATCTAACAAAAAGAAAATCGAGGAGAAGGAAACAGTTACAATTACTGCTGAGTGTAGCGTAATTATTTTAATGGCATGCCTCTTAAACTGAAGGACCCATGAAGTTTCTCTATTCCTTGTGTAATAGGAAAGTTTGTCATAGACAAAGACCTGTGTGATTTAGGAGCAAGTATAAGTGTTATGCCACTATCAATTTGCAAGAAACGGGATATAGGACAACTGAGACCAACCAAGATGTTAGTTCAACTAGCCATTCGTTCAGTTAAATTCCCAATTGGCATTTTAGAGAACGTTTCTGTACGAATAGGTCAGATCTACATCCCAACTGATTTCATAATCATGGACATCAAGGAAGATGCTACAACCCCCTATTATACTAGGAAGACCATTCTTAGCTACAGCCGGAGTTATCATCGATGTAAAGAAAGGAAGGCTGACATTCGAAGTAGGAGATGAGAAAGTCGAATTTATTCTAACCCAATTCCTCCAAGCTCCATCCATAGACGATACCTGTTACCTTATTGATGTCATTGACGAATGAATACGAGAAATGGAAAAAGAAGAGACTACCTACTGTCGCTCCCACCAAATGACACCTGGTCAGAAGGGGTACAGACGCGAACGGTCGGCGAAAGGGAAGGAAAGAAAAGAGTCGCCAGCTAGGCATTTTTATCCCGAAGGAAAGGTAATGCTGCATAAACCTAAGAAAGATATGGATAAGACGGTTGCAAACCAGGGATACTGAGAAAGGGGGTTGGTTACAACCTGGGAAGGTATTAGCACCCAGATTGTCCGTCGTACTCGACGGGATCCACGCTTAAAAGATTTGTGTTTTAAAGGGGTAGTGTCAGTGCAATTTGTGTATCAAAGCTGGAAAAGAATGCAAGTGTCAGTGTAAAAGAAGTGTGAAGTGTATAGGAGAGGTGTCAGTGTAAGGACAAGAGTGAGATGCTCCAGACCATGAGGCTTAAAGAATAAGGCTGGAAAGAGGGGGAATATACAGAGACTTTTGTTCGATAACTGTTAAGTTATGCCTACGTATCCTCTCGTGCAATGAGGAAGTCAGAACACCGTAGTTCGACTCAAAGAGACTGAAAGATAAATTGACTTGTGAACTGCTTACTTGTCTATGCTCAAGTGTATGACCTGTCTGGCTCAGGTGAAAACTGTCTTGCATTAGACGAAAGAAGCGAGTTCTCGTTTGTGAGTGAATGAGATGAGAAAAGAATCCCGGAGGAGACGATTATTGTTTGTTTTTTGAGTTTTCAGTCTTTTATTGCTTTTTGAAGTTTGTCATAGGAAAATGAGCTTAAGCCTAAACCAAAGGGTTAGTAAACTCATCACATCCTCCCTCTGATTAGGGGTAATGAGAATACCTTAAGTGTGAAGTCAGCATCACACACTTAATCACCATGATGTAGGATTAAGATCATTAACCTACTTGTAATTATTTAGATGTTTTTGGTGTTTTTGTTTAGTGTTAAGTAATGAGATTAAGCCATAATCAGGAATTTAATGGACTCATTACACCATCCTAATAGAAGGATAATAGATGAGAACATTTAAGCTGAGAAAGACTCCTCAACTTAATCCATGATTAGGGATTAACCTCATGACAAAACAAAGCCTTTATTAGATGGATTTTAGTTAATGATAAGATGAAGAAGTGAGTTTTATGGTTTGTAAGACAACTTGAGGGGGACTTGTCCATTAACACTAGGGTTAGTCCTTCTTAACCATTTAAGGAAGAATTAGAACCCTAATGCAAGGCCCAAGTTACAAGCTTGATGTCTTAGTGATTATTAGGTGAATTGATTAAAAGATTTAAACACATTAAGGGTTTAACACTTAGGATTAAAGCTATACATTCCATCCTAATAGAAGGATGCAAGTATAAGCTTAATCACAAAGCCTTAAAACCTTTAGGGTTTAGTCCTTGATTATGAGATGAGAAGAGAAGACTCAAAGATGACACAAAGGCAAAACTAAATGGGGGACTAATCAAACCCTAATTTTTATCATGCTTGGTTGTTCCTAGGGTTAGTGAGGTTTTCAAGAAAGTCTTCAGAGGAACCACCAGGAAGGAAGCAGATGAAAGGAGCAAAGAGAAGCAGAAAGAAGCAAAACAACTTGCTTCACTTAAGAAGACAAGTTGCTTGAAGGAAGAAAGTAAGAGATGAACATGAATGAGCAAGCTCACTCTAATACACATAAATAATGCAGCAAAGAAAGTATGAAAGAGATGAAAAGAGACTGTGAGCAGTGAAGGCAAATTCACTTCTCAAACAACTTACCGCCTGAAAAGTTAGCCAAAAGAAATGAAATGCAATGCAAATGAGATGCAATGCCATGATGCAAACCAAAACCAGAAGCATAAACATGATGTTAATGATGCTAAGAGATGATGCAAACATGAGGCAAGGCATGAGAATGATCAAACAAGCATAAGGATGCAAATGAGGCATGCATTGAACCATGAACATACATGAAAAGTTATGAAATGCAATGGACATACAACATGGCAAATGAAAGATGAAATGATCAAACATGATTCTAATATGTCCTAAGATGTATTATGAATCATGTGGATGCACAAAATGTCATGGAAAGTCAATGGATGCAAGCAAATGAGAAATGGATGCAAAGGAAAGCACAAATTAGGGTTACATGCACCATACAAAGCAAAAATCCAAAACCAGAAGCAAATGACATGATAAAAATTTAAAAATACAATCAAAGATACCCTAAACCTATAAAAGCTCATTGCCCAAAGGAGGGGATCCAACTCTTAACCTAGTGAAAGTTATGAATTTCCTAAGTTGGCTAGGGTTTTAAGGTACCTCAACAAGAAAAATGCTAAACAAATTGAAAATTCAAGATCAATTCAAATCAAATTTATCCTATAAACTACATGCTATGAAGAGTGCAATGCAAGAAGAATCATCATTCAACTCTCAATGGTTAGGCAGAAAGAAATTTTTGAAGATTGAACCAAAATATTGCCTTGAAATGAAATTAATTCCAATGAAAATGATCAAAAGGGATCAAGAACAAAAAATAAATTTGGTTTGAGAGCCGGACAATGTTTCTAAATGCTATGTGAATTTTTTGGTGATTTTTAAATACCTAAATGCATTTTTAATTAATTAATTTTCATTAACTAATTAAAAATAAACATTTAAATTATTTAAAAATAATTTTTAATGCAAAAAATAAAAGTAAAAATATTTTTGTGTTCTGAAAATTCATGAAACTCTTGACAAAATTTTTCATAATTTTTAAATGATTTTAGCTATTTTTAAAAATTCGTGCAAAATAAATATGAAACAAATAAAATTAAAATGAATTTTAATGGAAAAAGGGAAAGTCAAAGGATCTGAAGGCCAGGATTCAAACTCACAGAGGCGGGAGTTGACTGCGCGCGCGAATGAACGGCCCAAATTCAAACTGGCCTAATTAAGTCATTAGCCCTAATCCTAGCCCTAATCACTCTCAGATGACCGGAACAGTGTTCCGGTCATCTTCTCCGGCAAGCAGTTCATGCTATCTCACTCCCTATGCATCAAATCTTCACCAAAATCTCCAGATTCACTCCTTAAACATCATTAAACCTAAACCCCATCCCAAAAATCATTTATTTTCACTGAATCAGAAGAATCAAAACAAAACTCATTTCACGGGCAAAGTTTCAGAACAAGCATACATGGCCATTTTTCACTCATTTTCAAAACAAATCACATCATGATAATCAGTGAAGCATAAGGAAGCATTTAGAAACTAAAAATGGAAGTTCTGGAAAAATAAATGCCATGGCTACCTGAGCTTGAGCTTTCGAAACAGGGACTTTCTGGCTGCTTCTTTGGTTCAAACAAACTCCAATGATCCTCCTTAGAAGCTTTTGACACTTAGTTAGAGTTTATATGGCCTCCAGAGAAAGTTTGCAGAAGCTCAGGTCAAGGGAGTGTTGAAATCGTGTTTTTGATTGTGGTGGTTTCAGGGACAAGTGAGGGGTGGGAAATGATCAGTGGATCATGGTGAGTTGATTAGTGAAAGAATTTTTAAGTTTGAGTGGCTGAGTTGAGAGATTCGATAGAAGATGCAAAGGGAGGGAATTTTGTGTATGCTGGCTTGTGTGTGTGTTCAGGCTCCAAGATCATATGAAATGGCTTGCTTGAGGTGTGTTTGTAAAGTCTTGATTGGTCAGAATAGTTGTTGTGGCACAGGCTGATTGGTATGGGTGTTTTTGCAAAAAGTCAAGTCTAGGTGTAAGAGAGGTATGGGCTATGGCAGTGAAGGTACAAAGCATGGCTTGGCTGCAGCTTGAATCAGGGAGAGCCATGGAAAATGATTAGAGGCAATGCAGCAAGTGGATTAGGGTTTGTGATAGGTTTTGCAACTTTGTGACTTTTTGCCCCTTTTGTGATTTCTTAAAGCACAAGTCATGAAAATGAGCAAACTCTTGGTGCATTCTGAACTTTAGGCATTGGTTTATGTTTGTACAAAGATTATAATTCCATTTGAAAGCACAATTTGCCTTGGCAAGGGGTTTTGCAACTTTGCCTCTTTGGTACAAAACTTGAAATTATGTGATTTTTCCCAACTTTGACAAGCCATAACTTTTGATCCAAAATGAATTAGCATGAGTTCTTGTACCTTTTGAAAAGGGAATGATCCATACTACAACTTTCATGACCAAAGTTTTCCCATTTGAGGCATTTTTGAATCAAAAAGAAAGGGTTGAAAAAGTTTCCCAAAATGGCAAGTTTCCATTACAAGTCATTTTCCCAAAATGGCAACTTTGCAAATGGCTTGAAATTCTTCAACTTTGTGAACTTCTAACATCTTCTATGATCAAATAAAGATCATACACATTCAAAATGATGGAGAACACCCTTTGATTGGGTCATTGGGGGCCTCAGATGCCCTGATTTTACACTGACTTGCTCAAGAAGTCAACTCTTGATTAGATGCCTTCCCCATGGAATTTATTCATGAAACTTGATATGCATGATCCTTATAACATATAGAGACCAATAGAAACAAGAATGACCAAAAAATTTGGAGTTATGGCCTTTGAAACCAAAACCCTAATTCTAGGTCATCTGTGCAGTTAAACCTGGCCTACTTCCATGCCAATCTCAGTTCTTGTGATTCTTTGACTTTCTTGACTTTGTGGGGATACAATATGATGCTTGAACATACATGGACCCCTTTTAAGTGATTGATGACCTTTGGAGTGGCTCAAAAAGCTCTTGGATTGCTTAGATCACAAACCCTAGATGCAGATGACTTAGGAGTAATGCAGTGAATCAAGAATGTAATATGAGATGCTATGATTGAATTTATGCATATGAAGGGATCACAAGCCATGGTATGAATGGGTGAGGGAAAATTTGGGGTGTTTACAGCTGCCCCTATTCAAACATGAGTTAGCTGTGCAGGATGTAAGCGACGGCTTAACAGGCAAACAAGATAACTTGTGGTTGAATACTAAAGACAGTCCAAAATTTGCACTCACAGAATGAAGAAGAAAAGGGATATAGATTGTAAAAGGAATATAAAGTATATTTATAAGGAGTGGGCGACGGAGGACGACCGTCGAGCAGAGGACGACTGCTGGGGAAAGAGCAGTGACGGGGACGGCCGACATGCTGGGGATATAAGAGATCGTGATGGGGACGGCCATCTGGTAAAGCTATAAGACTCTCTGGGGATTATAGGTAAATGAAATAAATGATGAGGTACGGTCATCAAAAGGTGAAGGACAATCACCTAGCAGGGTACGGCTGCTCTGTTGGGGATAAGATGAGGGACGGTCATCTGAGGTGAAGGACGATCACCTGGCAGGGTATGGCTGCCGAAAGTACCACGACATAGGACGAATGTCGGATAAAAAGGTCGACGATGGGGACGGCCATCGGATAAGCATGATGAAGGAAGATCATCAAGAGGTGAAGGACGATCACCTAGCAGGGTACGGCTGCTCTCAGGGTTTATCATGACATAGGACGAATGTCAGATAACACGATCAACGACGGGGACGGCCATCAGATAAAATGATGAGGGACGATCATCAAGAGGTGAAGGACGATCACCTAGCAGGGGACGGCTGCCAAAGATATCACGACATAAGACGAATGTCGGATAAGAAGGGGTTCTAATGAATAGAGACTCCGCTGGGGGTTGATGAAGGACGATCATCAAAGAGGTGAAGGACGATCACCCGGCAGGGTACGGCTGCCGAAAAGGTATCATGACATAGGACGAATGTCAGATAGAAAGGCAATAGTTTAACAAGTTTCGTTGGTGACTTTGCTGGGGAAAAGTAAACACGGACGAGTGTCTACATCCAAGAAATGAGAGGTATAATTGTTTGGGTACTGTGTATAGACTAAAGATGCGGACGAGCATCCTTAAGACTATGATACGGACGAGTATCAGGTAGAAACAAATGCTGACACATGTTCGGAGATGATGATACGGACGAGTATCAACTGGTTAACAAAGAACACGGACGAGTATTGATTCTGCGGGGACTCTTCCGGGGAATAGTAGACACAGACGAGTGTCAAAATTCAAGAAGACATAAGTGTTTGACGCGGTGTATAGATTAAAGATGCGTACGAGCATCCTTAAGACCACGATACGGACGAGTATCAGTAGAAACAAACACTGACGCATGTTCAGAGATGATGATACGAACGAGTACCAACTGGTTAACAAAGAACACGGACTAGTGTCGGATCTGAGGGGGCATAACTGGTGTATACAAGATACGGACGAGTATCTGTATGAGCGAAACAGGAGTAATAAGTATAAGCGGTGTATAGATGAGTGTTTAACTTGCTGGGGAGAGTGACACGGATGAGTGTCAAAGGGAGAGAAGTATGATATAAACAAGTGTACGTGTACCAATGAAGTTGTGTATAAGTATCTGTGAGTGCAAAGGGGACACTTTGGCTTTCTACTGGGGACATGACACGGAAGGGTGTCAAGGAGTACCTGTATCTTTAGGAGAAATGCCTGGGCTCTCTGCCAGGGTATCTGGGGAATTTTCTGTATATCGTCGATGGATTGCCAGTATTCACAAGTGTTTGATTCAGAACATGGCTTATGATTATGCAATATGTTTGATTTTTGTCGTAATGCTCCGTATTAGACGGAATGCTATGCTCTGCGGGGAGAATATGATGTGAATGCTATGATTATGTAAAAGATACCGATCCGGGACCCGAATCCTGTTGCTGTGAAGATCTCTGACTGATCTGCTTGAAGTGGACATCCCAGTTGGGGATGAGATCATTGATAGATCTGACATATATGACTCTGCATGGGGGAGTAGGTCACTGATAGACCTATCTTGGTAATGAGAGACCCAGCTGGGGTTTGTAGAAGCTTTCGTCACTCTGTTGTGAGATCTCCAGGCGTTGCTCTTCTGGATAGAGGCTGAAACTCTGTGGGGATATGGTTCCCTGGATTTTGTACCTGGCTGAGGAGGAAAAATAAATGGCAACTTAGCTGGGGAGAAAGCACCTTCGGTGCTAAGACTGAGTAGATAATGATTTGCCAGCTTGCTGGGATGAAGCTTTCATGCCCCGTGTTGTGCTTTTGAATACCTGCAATCCTGAAAAGTCAGAGAAACGCACAAGTAATCCCGAGGTAGCCTTTACCAGATTCCATCATAAGAGTTTAGACACTCCTGGGAGTGAGTATATTTCCTGCAAGCACGTATTTTTAGAAGAGAAGCATCTGTATTTATGCAACCAGTATCTTAAAGACATCGGACATTCTTGCAAATGAAAATAAAATGTACGAGACGAAACATGACTGAAAATCTGATTTTATTAATTCATGTGCCCTGAATTGGCAAGATACAGTCAAAGAAACAAATCCCCTAAAATGAGGAGATTGTTACAAATTGAGAAAAAAAAGATGTTGGCAATGTTGATGACGCTTCAGGGAGCTTCCCTTTGCTATGACTCGTATGACATTTGACGTTCTTCTCGTCTTGCTTTCTGAAGAAGGCTGATTCTGAAAGAAGCTTGATCCTTTCGAAACTTACCAAGTTGTAAGCGATACAGATGAATTCAGAGTACAGTTGTTCGCTTATTCCCTTATTTTGCATGGGTCGCCCTTTTGGGTTTTCAATCCATCGGGATACCCTTTTTTGCCCGAGTTGTCCAATGCGGCTTTTCAACTCAGGGGTGTACACACATTTTTTATTTATTTTCCCTTATTTTTGCCCGAGTCCTTTATTCTGTTTTTTGACTCGCCGGGCTGCCCTATTTTTTCCTGGACTTACATTCTGTTTTTATGTCCAGCGGGTCATTTTCATGCGAAGTATTTTTTAACTGCATCCGAATTCACAGGGGACGGGAAGTCTTCACCATCCATAGTGCTGAGCATCAGTGCTCCACCAGAGAAAACTTTCTTTACTACGAATGGTCCTTCATAGTTCGGAGTCCACTTTCCCCTGTGGTCTGTATGTGGAGGGAGGAGTCTTTTCAGCACAAGATCTCCTACTTGGTACTCTCGGAGCCTGACTTTCTGATCGAAGGCTTTCTTCATCCTTTTCTGATATAGCTGCCCATGACAAATTGCAGCCAACCTCTTCTCTTCAATCAGATTCAGTTGTTCATATCGGGATCGGACCCACTATGCTTCGTTCAACTTAACATCCATTAGTACCCGCAGGGAGGGTAACTCAACTTCAACAGGTAGGATTGCCTCCATACCATACACAAGCTGGTACGGTTATGCTCCAGTGGACGTTCTGATCGACGTACGGTACCCATGCAAGGAAAATGGTAGCATTTCATGCCAGTTTTTATAGGTGACTACCATCTTCTGCACAATCTTCTTGATATTCTTATTAGCTGCCTCAACAACGCCATTCATCTTTGGCCTGTAAGGAGAAGAATTGTGGTGTTGGATCTTGAAGTCCCGGCATAATTCTGTCATCATTTTATTGTTCAAGTTGGAACCATTATCAGTAATGATTCGCTCGGGCACTCCATACCGACAAATGATATCTCTCTTCAGAAATCGGGCTACCACTTGCCTGGTAACATTTGCATAAGAAGCTGCTTCAACCCACTTGGTAAAATAGTCAATGGCTACCAGGATGAATCTGTGGCCATTTGGAGCAGTCGGTTCAATCTTTCCAATCATATCAATGCCCCACATGGCAAAGGGCCAGGGTGAAGACATCACATTCAGAGGATTCGGAGGCACATGCACTTTATCCGCATAAATTTGGCATTTATGGCATTTCCTGGCATAAGCACAACAGTCTGCGTCCATTGTGATCCAATAATATCCCGATCTTAACAACTTTTTAGCCATGGCATGCCCTCCTGCATGGGTACCAAAGGATCCTTCATGCACCTCGTGCATCAACAAGTCTGCTTCTGTTTTATCAACGCATCTGAGAAGTACCATATCAAAGTTTCTCTTGTACAGGGAACCGTCAGTATTCAGGAAGAAACTACCAGCTAGCCTTCTTAATGTCTTCTTATCATTGGAAGATGCCCCAGGCGGGTATGTTTGATCCTCCAAGAAGCTCTTAATGTCGTGGAACCAAGGCTTATCATCTTTGGCAACATCTGCTGCAAATACATACGCTGGTCTGTCAAGTCTGGATACTGAGATCCGAGGTACAAAGTTGGCAGCTTGAACTTTGATCATGGATGAAATGGTAGCCAGAGCATCTGCAAACTGATTCTCGTCCCGAGGGATATACTCAAGCTTGACCGTTGTGAAGAAAGTCAATAACCTCCTTGTATAATCCCTGTAAGGTATCAGATGATCCTGGTGTGTGTACCATTTGCCGTTGGTTTGATTAACTACCAGAGCTGAATCTCCGAATACCGTCAAAGTCTTGATCCTGAGGTCAATGGCTTCCTCAAGACCCATAATACAAGCTTCGTATTCAGCTTCGTTGTTAGTGCAGTTGAAAGTGAGTTTTGCCGAGAAAGGTATGTGAACTCCCTTAGGCGTAATGAGTACTGCACCAACACCACGACCATTCATGTTAACAGCCCCATCAAACATCATAGTCCATTCTTCTTCCGGGTCAGGCCCTTCAGTGTGAACAGGCTCTTCATGATCCTTTGCTTTTATGAACATGATGTCTTCATCAGGGAAGTCAAATCTCATAGGCTGGTAATCATCAATAGGTTGCTCAGCAAGATAATCAGACAATACACTGCCTTTGATGGCCTTCTGAGATGTGTACTGAATGTCATATTCTGTGAGGATCATTTGCCATCTTGCAACCCGTCCGGTAAGTGTTGGCTTCTCAAAAATGTACTTAACTGGATCCATCTTTGAGATCAATAAAGTAGTGTGGGTTAACATATACTGTCTTAGTCGGCGAGCAGCCCACGCTAAAGCACAACAAGTTTTCTCGAGCAGTGAATAACGTTGTTCACAGTCGGTAAACTTTTTGCTTAGGTAGTATATTGCATACTCTTTTCGACCAGACTCGTCATGCTGGCCCAACACACACCCCATCGACTCTTCTAATACTGTCAAGTACATTATCAGAGGTCTTCCTTCAACTGGAGGCATAAGGATGGGAGGTTCTTGTAAGTATTCCTTGATTTTTTCAAAAGCCCTCTAGAAGTCTTCGTTCCACCTGACCGTTTGTTCTTTCCTTAATAGCTTGAATAGGGGTTCACAAGTTGCTGTAAGGTGAGATATGAACCTTGAAATGTAGTTCAATCTACCTAGAAACCCTCGAACTTCTTTCTCAGTTTTCGGTCCAGGCATTTCTTGAATAGCTTTGACTTTATCAGGGTCCACTTCAATCCCTTTTTCACTTACAATAAAGCCCAGCAGCTTACCAGATCGCACCCCGAATGTGCATTTGTTGGGGTTTAACTTCAATTGGTACTTCCTCAGACGTTTGAATAACTTTAACAGATTTACCAGATGGTCCTCTTCTGTGAGGGACTTGGCTATCATGTCATCCACATAACATTCAATTTCTTTATGGATCATGTCGTGGAATAATGTTACCATAGCCCGTTGATAAGTTGCACCAACATTCTTCAGTCCGAACGGCATCACCTTGTAACAGAATGTGCCCCAGGGTGTGATGAAAGTTGTCTTCTCCATGTCTTCAGGTGACATCTTGATCTGATTGTATCCTGAAAATCCGTCCATGAAGGAGAATACCGAGAACTGAGCCGTGTTATCAACCAATACATCAATGTGAGGTAAAGGGAAATCATCCTTCGGGCTGGCTCTGTTCAGATCCCGGTAGTCCACACACATTCTCACTTTTCCGTCTTTCTTAGGTACAGGTACAATATTAGCAACCCACGGCAGATAGCTAGTTACAGCAAGGAAACCGGCATCCCACTGCTTTTGCACCTCTTCCTTTATCTTCATTGCCATATCTGGGCGAGTACGACGCAGCTTCTGCTTTACTGGTGGGCAATCTTCTTTTAAAGGCAGCTTGTGCATGACAATATCGGTGTCCAACCCTGGCATATCCTGATAAGACCAAGCAAAGACATCCACATACTCCCGAAGCATATCAATCAGTTGCTCTTTTACTGAATCTTATAGGCAGGCCCCGATCTTAACCTCTTTCACGTCTTCTTCCGTACCAAGTTTAACCGTTTCGACCTCCTCCTGATGAGGAGTGATAACCTTCTCCTCTTGCCTTAACAACCTGGCTAGCTCTTCAGGAAGCTCATAATCTTCTTCAACCCCTTCATCAGCTTGATTGATTGGATTGTCAAAGTCATACGGAGTCATAGCAGTGTTGTTGTCGGTGCAGTCTGAAAGGCACTCTCTGCAAGGGTTTAGATTGTTCATTTTAGTGATCGATTTTAATCTTGTTTAGAAAAAGGTGAAATGAAGTTGTCATTTTGGAAAACATTGCCATTTTATTTTTGTACAAAAAGAAAAATAAAAAAACAGTGAGCGGGAAAGAAAAAAAAGACTCATTTGCAAAAGATGTTCGATATTCATTGATTAATCTGTTTGCACAAAATTACAAGATGGCCCGATTACAAAATGAGTCTTGTCATCTTGGGCAAGATGCAAGACTTGATGCATGCTTAAAAATACAGGAAATAATAATTACTCTGCAGGAGTAACCCTTATAATTTCCTGGGAAGACCAGTTAAGGACTTGGCTCCCCGGGATCCTTGGACGTATCCAGCTCTCCAGGTTGCGGTCGCTTTCTTCCTCGTCTTCCAAGTTGTTCACTGCATCAGGGGTGAGCATTCCCCCGCTGACAAAACTGGGCTTCTTGGCAGCCTCTGATTGATCTTGCTGAGTTGGTCTGTAACCCAACCCAAACCTGTCCTCCTTCTTCTCCACGGGTAGCAGCTTGCCCCAGCCTTGGGCAGTCCCCTCTTCAATAACCTTCCTGGCTTGCTGATAAGACATCATGGAGGTTCCCAGTACAGCAGATGCTTCATTTATGTTCAGGGCCTCAAATCCCTGGCTCATAGTTTCATGGATCTCTCCATCCATCTCAATATACTTATATGTAGCCAGATGGCTAACAAAGATGTCTTCTTCACCACAGATGGTGATGATCTGGCCTTTCCACTCGAATTTCAGCTTCTGGTGAAGGGTAGACGTAACAGCGCCAGCAGCATGAATCCAGGGTCTACCCAACAAACAGCTGTAGGCCGGCTGAATGTCCATCACATAGAAGGTAATTTTGAAGGTTTGCGGGCCAATCATCACAGGCAGATCAATCTCCCCAAGCACTGATCTTTTAGAGCCATCAAATGCTCTCACCACCAAATTACTTGGACGCAATGCCAAGCCATCATACTCCAGCTTCCCTAAGGCTTTCTTTGGCAAAACATTGAGTGAGGACCCAGTGTCCACCAGCACATGAGATAGAACAACACCTTTGCATTCCAAGGTGATATGTAAAGCCTTGTTGTGGTTACGTCCCTCAGTTGTTAAGTCAGCATTGGTAAAGCTCAATCCGTGACTGGTGTTGACATTTGCCACCACAGTTTCTAGCTGATTAACAGTGATCTCCTCTGGCACGTATGCTGCGTGCAAGACTTTCAATAATGCATTCCTGTGAGCTTCAGAACACATCAACAGGGATAATATGGAGATCTTTGAGGGAGTTTGGTGAAGCTGATCCACCACTTTGTAATCACTTATCTTTATAATCCTCATAAACTCGTTTACATCTTGCTCAAAAGATGTCTTCTGAGTTTCTTTGATAATTGGTTCTTCAGATATCACACTCTTCCCTTTTGCTTTGGCAGCAGCTTCTGCTTCGGCATTAGGTCTTTGCACTTGTGAGGCAAAAAGGTGTCCGCTTCTGGTGAAGCCTCCGCCTCCCCCAACATTATCAATCTGTGGAGAAGAAGTTGAAGAATCCAAAGTGATTTTCTCCCCATTGCAGTAAAGATCAGAACCATAATGCCAAAGTATGGCATTGCTGCTTTCATATGGCACTGGTCCAGGTATCGTAATGGTAACTGGACTGACTGCTGCAGAGGAGGGTACTGTAACGGTGTGCGGATCGTAGTAAATGGTGACTGGTGACCTGGAAGGAGGTGCCACTGTTTGTTGCTGAAAGTTGTTGTTTGGAGGAACATCTGATGGATCATAGTAAATGGTGACTGCTGAGATATCTTCATTAATTTCTGTTGGCGCTGTAGAAGATTCTGCTGAATAAATGGATGCTGATGTTGTAGAAGGAAGGGTTGTTGACATCTGATTTGTTGAAGTGATAGATGAAGCCATTGTTGATGATATTGATGAATCGGTTGGAATGATTGTTGCTGCTGTTGTAGAAGAATCAGGAATTGTTGTCAAAGGAATTGCTGGATTTGTAGGCGCCGTTGTTGTGATCTGAAGTATACCACTTTTGATAAGACCATCTATGCCGCTTCTCAAATTATCACACCCGTTGACCGAAATGTTGCAATACCCACAACCGAGCTCACACCCGGGGAACATCTGCCATTCTAGAAGCTGAGCCTTAATTTCGACCAGAGGTGTTCGAATCTGTCCAACACTGGTGATTAAGAAAGATGGCTTGTCTTCCTCAATGGCATTAATTCTTGGCCCTCCATGATTGGGCATGGTATTCTTGGTGACACTTGGAGGGGGTGCAAAGTTGAGGGCTTTAGAATCCACCAGGTCTTGGACTTTCATTTGCAAAGCCCTGCATTTCTCAGTATTGTGGCCAGGTGCATTAGAGTGGAAAGCACATCTGGCGTTGACATCGTAATTCCTTGGGAGATTGGAGGGATCTGGCGGTGCCAAGGTCCTTAATTCAACCAAGTTGAGTTTCAGGAGTTGTGGCAATAAGGCAGCATAAGGCATAGGGATACGATCAATCACCCTATTTGCCTGTGATGGTCTTTGCTGAAAAGGTCTTTGCTGTTGATTGTTGTTATTGTTGTAGGTTCTCTGTGGCGGATACTGAACTTGCTGTTGATAATGGGGTTGTTGTGGTTGTTGATATGTTGGTTGCTGAGGAATCGGAGCTGGAATGGTGACAGCTGCTACTGATCTGTGGACATACTGAGGTCTGCCCCTGCTGGCATGAATGACATTTGTCTCACCGGTTCTTCTAGGTCCCACAAAAGGCTTCCTGGGATTACTGGACGAACTTGCACCATTATCAGAAATCTTACCCATCTTCAGAAGGCTTTCAATTCTTTCTCCAGCTATAACTACGTCTGCGAAGCTGGTGGAAGAAAAGGCAGCTAGCCTATCAATATAGGTTCCTTGCAGGGTATTCATAAACATGTCGGCCATTTCTCTTTCCGACATGGGTGGCTGGACAGCAGCAGCAAGCTGTCTCCACCTCTGGGCATATTCCCTGAAGCTTTCTCTGGAGGACTGAGACATTCCCATCAAAAGGGTCCTGTTAGGAGCCATGTCCAGATTGTATTGGTACTGCCTGATGAAGGCTTCAGCTAGGTCCTTCCAGCATCTGATAGTAGCTCTGGTTAAGTGTGAATACCACTCCCTTGAAGCCCCAGTCAAACTGTCTTCAAAGTAAAACATCCACAGTTTTTCATCCATGGTGTATGCCTTAAGTCTCCCCAGAAAGGACTGCAAGTGAGTTCGTGGACAGGAAGTGCCATTGTACTTCTCGAAGCACGGGGGTTTAAACTTGTGGGGAATCCTTACCCCATCCACTAACCCTATATCCATGACATCAAAACCTAGGGAATTTTGAGACTCCAGAGATCTCAACTTCTCAGCAATTTCATCAAACCTCCTATCATAGACTTCATCCCCAGCTCCCATTACAGTAAACTGCTCCTCTTGAGGATCTTCTTGCAAGATCCTGCCTGCAGTAGTATTTCCTTGCACATTACCCGGGATGTTGACTTCCGGATGTAGATGAGGCCCATATACTGATGGATTAACATGAGGCTGACCCCTTTCATTATTACTTGTTCCTCCAGTTCCCAGATGGGGTTCTTCCGGGGTTTTTCTTTCTACTAATGCCCTCAACCTTTCTTGACTTTGGGCCAAGCCATTCATTACTTCCATGAATTGGGTCATTTGGTTTCTCATCTCTAGCCTTTCATTAGCCATCTGAGTTCTGACCTCTGTCAGATCTTGCTGTACTTGATCCATTTGGATACCAGGAAGATTGTTGCGAGTAGGATACCGGTGCGGACGGTTGAGAGGGAACACCCGACGGCGAGCAATAATTCCTAAATCACAACAGAGTTAGTAACAAACAAAACAAAACCCTACAAAACAAAACAAAAGTTAGTATGCAATGCAGTATGCTTATTTATTTTCCAAGGTATCCGGCTTGGCTCTTGGTTTTGACCTTTCCAGACCCTGAGGAAGATGCTTTGATGTTGCTTGAGAGAAGAAACTTAATAAAACAAACTAACAAATATATTACACATGGTGGATCATACATAGTTTGTTTTTACAACATACGCCCCTGAAGGGTCAAAATACAACATAAAAAGAAAAGTACATGAAATGGAAATGACAACAAGCAAAGAAGTCAAACATCTAATCCAAACTCATCCTCCTTAACCTCCTTCAAAAGTGCTTCAGATACAGGACCAGCCAGATGCTCTGTAATGTTTCTAATAAGAAGGTTTCTGGTGGCAATAGCAGTGGTCAGCTTTTTGTTCCTGTCTTGGTCCTTTGACCTCTTCACACCAGCCCTAAGCTTCAATTCTGAAATCTCCTTCTGGGCTGCCAGCAAAGCTTCCTGTTGCTTCTTTTCAATGGCCTCTAACTGCTCAATCCTGGCTTGAGTTCTTTTATCTTCTTGAGTACGAGCTTCAGTGATTCTGACCCACCTAGCTTGACTTTCTTGCAGATAGAGATCAGTCCTAGCCTTCTGAAACTGGGCCTCTTTACAGGCATTCTTCAATATTTGCTCTCCAGCTTTTGATTTCTTGATGTAGTCCTCTGCTTTCTCAATCTTGGCTAGATGCTCCACCTTAAGCTTTTCCAACCTCTCAATGTCTAGACGACCATCACTCCTCTCCCAGAGGGTCTTCTTCAGAGCTTGAGACAGATTCTCATTCCTTTCCTTCAGCTTCTCAAATTCTTCCAGGCTGACAGTGGCTGGAGGTGGCACTGTGGATGGTCCAGGTGCATCCTCAATGGTGAAAGGCATCCCAGAGATCTGAGCCCTAGCATGAGACCAATCATAATACTGAGCTGAAGCCACATTATTGCACCTCCCAAGAATGGCCATCCCTTTGGTCTGGATGTTGTCCCAAGCCCAGGATGCTTGTCTGACAACGGCTAGATTAGGTTTTATTTCACAATACAGGGTTTCAGCCAAGTCTTGCACTCTAGGAGGGTGAACCAAAGCATAGCCCAACTGTCTCTTAAACAGCAAAGGGTTGTAGTTGATGCAACCCTTCACTCCTATTAGAGGTACATTGGGGAACTGCCCACAGCTAGTAATTATGTCCCTGCCTTTGGTGCTCTGGGTGCACCACCTAATGTCATCTGAAGTCAAAGCAATAAGTCTCTTAGCCCAATTCTTCTGTTGGTGAGGATTCAGGAAGGCATCAGTCTTGGGTAAGTGTTTAAGCAGCCAAGTGTGAAATAGAGGAGCACAGCATCTCACCAACTTTCCTCTTTGCTTCTCATTTCTTTGGTGAACAGAATAATAGAAATCCCCCAGCAATGTGGGTACTGGGTTCCTCAAAAGGAAGAGATGAATGGCATTCTTGCTGATAAATTTGGGCTCGTCTGCAAATAGTATAACCCCATATATACTGAGGGCTAACAATGCACAAACTGCCTTCCATTCTCCCAAGGAGGCCTTCAGGATGGCCTGAGAAATCAGAAAGTCTAAGTGCAAACCAGGGATCCCAGCCTTTGTTGTCATGTTCTGCTCAATCAAAATAGGCTCCAGGTACAGTGCTTTGTCCACTTCTCCATTGCTGGGAGAAGTCATCTCTGGGTTGAAGGGGACACCACCCCTGACAGGTACTCCAATCAATGATGAAAACTCTTCCAACAGAGGTCCCAACTGAAAGTTCTGGAAAGTGAAGCATCTCAAAGGAGGGTCATAGAACTGTAGGCAGGTGTGGATCAAACTCCTCTGAGAAGGGTCTATATCCATAACCATATCAAGGATGCCTCCATAATGCTCTCTGAATAATGGGATATGGTCTGGAGTGATAAGTGCCTGGACCTGCCTGATACCAGTCAACACAAGCTCAAAGAAATGGTATGAAATGTTGCTCTTCTTGGGTGCCATGACTGCTGATGAAGAGCTTAAAACAAATGCTGATGATGAAGACTAATACTGGAGATGAGCCACTGATAGGCTGAGGCTGGTGATAAAAGTAGCTGAAGCAGGCAACTGATGAAGATAGCTGAAGCAGATAACTGATGAACAGGGGTCTATGCAAATGAAGGGGTCAAAACCAAGCCATATGTAATATGGATACCCTGAAAAACAAATAATCAAATGTTAAATGATGCAATGATGAGTATGCAAATGATATGCAAGGGTTTGTGATCAAGCTAGATCTGATTACTGCCTTGATATAAGTCCATGTATGTTTAAAAAGTCCAGATGGAGGTTCAGAAATCCAGTAACCAAGGTAGGGGACTCAAATAAAGAGTCACATGTCTAGGGTTCAAATCACAAGAACTGTCCCAATGTGAGGTAATCTTAAACCAAATAGTAACAGGGTATGATGTGGCCACTGGTACCTGCAAACCTGTAAACAGCCTAACCCCCTCACAGGTGGTGTTCTAGAACAAGGATCCTCAGACTTGGATCAGTTATGAGAAGTGTAAACACTTCTAACCCAGAGGTACAATGTTTACAATAACCATAAAGGATCCTCCTCTAATTCACCTCAGTTTCTGAAGGTCATAATAATGGTCATCCAGACTTAGCAGGCTTCCCAGATAGCCCTAGCACTACAGGAAATCTGTAGCATAGAGTTCTCAAGAAGAAACCCATATCTGAACCGTGTTTCATACTCCCGCACCAGACCGAAATGGAATGGGAAAGAACATGAACCACTCTAGCCTAGGTGTCACTCAGGTCCCAGGTATAGGACCTTAAACTCTCAGTAGAACCCCACCCACCAAGACAGAAGAACAGATCCAGCAATGATAATGACAGTATGAAATATGAAAAACTATAAAGAAAGCAATAAATAAAGTTGTACATAAAGCAATAAATAAAGCAACTATATAAACACAATTAGCACATAACACCCCCGTAAACACAAATCAAACAAGCGCTAGGAGGAACCCACAAAAAGAACCAGAAGCCCTAGTTACAGTATAAGGGTCCCCAGCAGAGTCTCCAAGCTGTCGCTCCCACCAAATGACACCTGGTCAGAAGGGGTACATACGCGAACGGTCGGCGAAAGGGAAGGAAAGAAAAGAGTCGCCAGCTAGGCATTTTTATCCCGAAGGAAAGGTAATGCTGCATAAACCTAAGAAAGATATGGATAAGACGGTTGCGAACCAGGGATACTGAGAAAGGGGGTTGGTTACAACCTGGGAAGGTATTAGCACCCAGATTGTCCGTCGTACTCGACGGGATCCACGCTTAAAAGATTTGTGTTTTAAAGGGGTAGTGTCAGTGCAATTTGTGTATCAAAGCTGGAAAAGAATGCAAGTGTCAGTGTAAAAGAAGTGTGAAGTGTATAGGAGAGGTGTCAGTGTAAGGACAAGAGTGAGATGCTCCAGGCCATGAGGCTTAAAGAATAAGGCTGGAAAGAGGGGGAATATACAGAGACTTTTGTTCGATAACTGTTAAGTTATGCCTACGTATCCTCTCGTGCAATGAGGAAGTCAGAACACCGTAGTTCGACTCAAAGAGACTGAAAGATAAATTAACTTGTGAACTGCTTACTTGTCTATGCTCAAGTGTATGACCTGTCTGGCTCAGGTGCAAACTGTCTTGCATTAGACGAAAGAAGCGAGTTCTCGTTTGTGAGTGAATGAGATGAGAAAAGAATCCCGGAGGAGACGATTATTGTTTGTTTTTTGAGTTTTCAGTCTTTTATTTATTTTTGAAGTTTGTCATAGGAAAATGAGCTTAAGCCTAAACCAAAGGGTTAGTAAACTCATCACATCCTCCCTCTGATTAGGGGTAATGAGAATACCTTAAGTGTGAAGTCAGCATCACACACTTAATCACCATGATGTAGGATTAAGATCATTAACCTACTTGTAATTATTTAGATGTTTTTGGTGTTTTTGTTTAGTGTTAAGTAATGAGATTAAGCCATAATCAGAGATTTAATGGACTCATTTCACCATCCTAATAGAAGGATAATAGATGAGAACATTTAAGCTGAGAAAGACTCCTCAACTTAATCCATGATTAGGGATTAACCTCATGACAAAACAAAGCCTTTATTAGATGGATTTTAGTTAATGATAAGATGAAGAAGTGAGTTTTATGGTTTGTAAGACAACTTGAGGGGGACTTGTCCATTAACACTAGGGTTAGTCCTTCTTAACCATTTAAGGAAGAATTAGAACCCTAATGCAAGGCCCAAGTTATAAGCTTGATGTCTTAGTGATTATTAGGTGAATTGATTAAAAGATTTAAACACATTAAGGGTTTAACACTTAGGATTAAAGCTATACACTCCATCCTAATAGAAGGATGCAGGTATAAGCTTAATCACAAAGCCTTAAAACCTTTAGGGTTTAGTCCTTGATTATGAGATGAGAAGAGAAGACTCAAAGATGACACAAAGGCAAAACTAAATGGGGGACTAATCAAACCCTAATTTTTATCATGCTTGGTTGTTCCTAGGGTTAGTGAGGTTTGCAAGAAAGTCTTCAGAGGAACCACCAGGAAGGAAGCAGATGAAAGGAGCAAAGAGAAGCAGAAAGAAGCAAAACAACTTGCTTCACTTAAGAAGACAAGTTGCTTGAAGGAAGAAAGTAAGAGATGAACATGAATGAGCAAGCTCACTCTAATACACATAAAGAATGCAGCAAAGAAAGTATGAAAGAGATGAAAAGAGACTGTGAGCAGTGAAGGCAAATTCACTTCTCAAACAACTTACCACCTGAAAAGTTAGCCAAAAGAAATGAAATGCAATGCAAATGAGATGCAATGCCATGATGCAAACCAAAACCAGAAGCATAAACATGATGTTAATGATTCTAAGAGATGATGCAAACATGAGGCAAGGCATGAGAATGATCAAACAAGCATAAGGATGCAAATGAGGCATGCATTGAACCATGAACATACATGAAAAGTTATGAAATGCAATGGACATACAACATGGCAAATGAAAGATGCAATGATCAAACATGATTCTAATATGTCCTAAGATGTATTATGAATCATGTGGATGCATAAAATGTCATGGCAAGTCAATGGATGCAAGCAAATGAGAAATGGATGCAAAGGAAAGCGCAAATTAGGGTTACATGCACCATACAAAGCAAAAATCCAAAACCAGAAGCAAATGACATGATAAAAATTTAAAAATGCAATCAAAGATACCCTAAACCTATACAAGCTCACTGCCCAAAGGAGGGGATCCAACTCTTAACCTAGTGAAAGTTATGAATTTCCTAAGTTGGCTAGGGTTTTAAGGTACCTCAACAAGAAAAATGCTAAACAAATTGAAAATGCAAGATCAATTCAAATCAAATTTATCCTATAAACTACATGCTATGAAGAGTGCAATGCAAGAAGAATCATCATTCAACTCTCAATGGTTAGGCAGAAAGAAATTTTTGAAGATTGAACCAAAATATTGCCTTGAAATGAAATTAATTCCAATGAAAATGATCAAAAGGGATTAAGAACAAAAAAGAAATTTGGTTTGAGAGTTGGACAATGTTTCTAAATGTTTCTAAATGTTATGTGAATTTTTTGGTGATTTTTAAATACCTAAATGCATTTTTAATTAATTAATTTTCATTAACTAATTAAAAATAAACATTTAAATGATTTAAAAATAATTTTTAATGCAAAAAATAAAAATAAAAATATTTTTGTGTTCTGAAAATTCATGAAACTCTTGACAAAAATTTTCATAATTTTTAAATGATTTTAGCTATTTTTAAAAATTCGTGCAAAATAAATATGAAACAAATAAAATTAAAATGAATTTTAATGGAAAAAGGGAAAGTCAAAGGATCTGAAGGCCAGGATTCAAACTCACAGAGGCAGGAGTTGACTGTGCGCGCGAATGAACGGCCCAAATTCAAACTGGCCTAATTAAGTCATTAGCCCTAATCCTAGCCCTAATCACTCTCAGATGACCGGAATAGTGTTCCGGTCATTTTCTCCGGCAAGCAGTTCATGCTATCTCACTCCCTACGCATCAAATCTTCACCAAAATCACCAGATTCACTCCTTAAACATCATTAAACCTAAACCCCATCCCAAAAATCATTTATTTTCACTGAATCAGAAGAATCAAAACAAAACTCATTTCACGGGCAAAGTTTCAGAACAAGCATACATGGCCATTTTTCACTCATTTTCAAAACAAATCACATCATGATAATCAATGAAGCATAAGGAAACATTTAGAAACTAAAAATGGAAGTTCTGGAAAAATAAATGCCATGGCTACCTGAGCTTGAGCTTTCGAAACAGGGACTTTCTGGCTGCTTCTTTGGTTCAAACAAACTCCAATTATCCTCCTTAGAAGCTTTTGACACTTAGTTAGAGTTTATATGGCCTCCAGAGAAAGTTTGCAGAAGCTCAGGTCAAGGGAGTGTTGAAATCGTGTTTTTGATTGTGGTGGTTTCAGGGACAAGTGAGGGGTGGGAAATGATCAGTGGATCATGGTGAGTTGATTAGTGAAAGAATTTTTAAGTTTGAGTGGCTGAGTTGAGAGATTCGATAGAAGATGCAAAGGGAGGGAATTTTGTGTATGTTGGCTTGTGTGTGTGTTCAGGCTCCAAGATCATATGAAATGGCTTGCTTGAGGTGTGTTTGTAAAGTCTTGATTGGTCAGAATAGTTGTTGTGGCATAGGCTGATTGGTATGGGTGTTTTTGCAAAAAGTCAAGTCTAGGTGTAAGAGAGGTATGGGCTATGGCAGTGAAGGTACAAAGCATGGCTTGGCTGCAGCTTGAATCAGGGAGAGCCATGGAAAAGGATTAGAGGCAATGCAGCAAGTGGATTAGGGTTTGTGATAGGTTTTGCAACTTTGTGACTTTTTGCCCCTTTTGTGATTTCTTAAAGCACAAGTCATGAAAATGAGCAAACTCTTGGTGCATTCTGAACTTTAGGCATTGGTTTATGTTTGTACAAAGATTATAAGTCCATTTGAAAGCACAATTTGCCTTGGCAAGGGGTTTTGCAACTTTGCCTCTTTGGTACAAAACTTGAAATTATGTGATTTTTCCCAACTTCGACAAGCCATAACTTTTGATCCAAAATGAATTAGCATGAGTTCTTGTACCTTTTGAAAAGGGAATGATCCATACTACAACTTTCATGACCAAAGTTTTCCCATTTGAGGCATTTTTGAATCAAAAAGAAAGGGTTGAAAAAGTTTCCCAAAATGGCAAGTTTCCATTACAAGTCATTTTCCCAAAATGGCAACTTTGCAAATGGCTTGAAATTCTTCAACTTTGTGAACTTATAACATCTTCTATGATCAAATAAAGATCATACACATTCAAAATGATGGAGAACACCCTTTTATTGGGTCATTGGGGGCCTTAGATGCCCTGATTTTACACTGACTTGCTCAAGAAGTCAACTCTTGATTAGATGCCTTCCCCATGGAATTTATTCATGAAACTTGATATGCATGATCCTTATAACATATAGAGACCAATAGAAACAAGAATGACCAAAAAATTTGGAGTTATGGCCTTTGAAACCAAAACCCTAATTCTAGGTCATCTGTGCAGTTAAACCTGGCTCTGCTTCCATGCCAATCTCAGTTCTTGTGATTCTTTGACTTTCTTGACTTTGTGGGGATACAATATGATGCTTGAACATACATGGACCCCTTTTAAGTGATTTATGACCTTTGGAGTGGCTCAAAAAGCTCTTGGATTGCTTAGATCACAAACCCTATATGCAGATGACTTAGGAGTAATGCAGTGAATCAAGAATGTAATATGAGATGCTATGATTGAATTTATGCATATGAAGGGATCACAAGCCATGGTATGAATGGGTGAGGGCAAATTTGGGGTGTTTACAGCTGCCCCTATTCAAACATGAGTTAGCTGTGCAGGATGTAAGCGACGGCTTAACAGGCAAACAAGATAACTTGTGGTTGAATACTAAAGACAGTCCAAAATTTGCACTCACAGAATGAAGAAGAAAAGGGATATAGATTGTAAAAGGAATATAAAGTATATTTATAAGGAGTGGGCGACGGAGGACGACCGTCGAGCAGAGGACGACTGCTGGGGAAAGAGCAGTGACGGGGACAGCCGACATGCTGGGGATATAAGAGATCGTGATGGGGACGGCCATCTGGTAAAGCTATAAGACTCTCTGGGGATTATAGGTAAATGAAATAAATGATGAGGTACGGTCATCAAAAGGTGAAGGACAATCACCTAGCAGGGTACGACTGCTCTGTTGGGGATAAGATGAGGGACGGTCATCTGAGGTGAAGGACGATCACCTGGCAGGGTATGGCTGCCGAAAGTACCACGACATAGGACGAATGTCGGATAAAAAGGTCGACGATGGGGACGGCCATCGGATAAGCATGATGAAGGAAGATCATCAAGAGGTGAAGGACGATCACCTAGCAGGGTACGGGTGCTCTCAGGGTTTATCATGACATAGGACGAATGTCAGATAACACGATCAACGACGGGGACGGCCATCGGATAAAATGATGAGGGACGATCATCAAGAGGTGAAGGACGATCACCTAGCAGGGGACGGCTGCCAAAGATATCACGACATAAGACGAATGTCGGATAAGAAGGGGTTCTAATGAATAGAGACTCCGCTGGGGGTTGATGAAGGACGATCATCAAAGAGGTGAAGGACGATCACCCGGCAAGAATGACCAAAAAATTTGAAGTTATGGCCTTTGAAACCAAAACCCTAATTCTAGGTCATCTGTGTAGTTAAACCTGGCTCTGCTTCCATGCCAATCTCAGTTCTTGTGATTCTTTGACTTTCTTGACTTTGTGGGGATACAATATGATGCTTGAACATACATGGACCCCTTTGAAGTGATTGATGACCTTTGGAGTGGCTCAAAAAGCTCTTGGATTGCTTAGATCACAAACCCTAGATGCAGATGACTTAGGAGTAATGCAGTGAATCAAGAATGTAATATGAGATGCTATGATTGAATTTATGCATATGAAGGGATCACAAGCCATGGTGTGAATGGGTGAGGGAAAATTTTGGGTGTTTACACCTACTCCGACATAATGAAAATCCCATCTCCTGAGATCTTTGAAGATGATAATTGGAAGGAACCTTATCAGGACAAAATCCTAAATGAAGGCTTAGCTCTTACATCTGACCAAATTCCATTCCCGAAGAAACCCGATGTTGAACTTAAGGCATTACCCAATAACCTTAGATACGAATTCCTCGATTCAGAACTTAGAAGACTAATTATAGTAAATGCGGACTTAGGACAACTCGAAACCGAAAACCTTTTAGACGTTCTAAGAAAGTACCCAACTGAGTTAGGATATATCATATCTGATCTAAAAGGAATAAATCCTTCAATATGCATGCACCACATTGTGCTAGAGGAAAACTGTAAGACCTCTAGAGAGCCTTAGAGAAGGATTAATCCAATTCTAAGTACTGTAGTCAGGGACGAAGTAAAGAAGTTATTAGACGCCGAAATTATATATCTAATATCCGAAATTCAATGGGTTAGCCCAATGCATGTCGTACCAAAGAAGGAAGGCATTGCAATCACTAAGAACTTAAAAGGCGAGTCCATAACACAAAGAGTCATAACCGGAAATAGAATGTGTATCGATTACCGAAAACTGAACAAAGCTACCCGGAAAGATCATTTCCCTTTTTCCTTCATCGGTCAAATGTTAGAAATACTAGCCAGACATTCTTACTTTTGCTACCTGGATGGTTACTCATGATTTTTCCAAATTCCTATTCACCCTGATGACCAAGAAAAGACGACATTCACATGCCCCTATGTTTGAGAAGTGAATTTGCCTTCACTTCTCACAATCTCTTCTCATCTCTCTTATGCATCATTGCTGCATTTTACTTGTGAATTAGAGTGAGCTTGCTCATTCATGTTCCCTCACTTTCTTTCTTCAAGCAACTTGTTTTCTTAAGTGAAGCAAGTTGTCTTACTTCTTCTTTCTTCTCTTCCTTCATCCTGCTTCTTCCTTGGTGGCTTTTTTCTCTTGAAGATCTTCTTGCAAGCCCCATAAACCCTAGGAACACCCAAGCATGATCACAATTAGGGTTTTATTAGTCCCCCATTAGTTTCTACCTTTGTGTCATCTTTGTGTCTTCTCTTCTCATCTCTTAATCAAGGACTAAACCTTAAAGGTTTTAAGGCTTTGTGATTAGGGTTATGCCTGTATCCTTCTATTAGGATGAAGTGTATAACTTTAACCCTAAGTGTTAAACCATTAATGTGTTTAAATCCTTTAATCAATCCATCTAATAAATCACTAAGACATTAAGCTTGTAACTTGGGCCTTGGATTAGGGTTCTAATTCTTCCTTAATTGGTTAAGAAGGACTAACCCTAGTGTTAATGGACAAGTCCCCCTCAAGTTGTCTTACAAACCCTAAAATCCATTTCTTAATCTCACCCTTAATTAAAACCCATTTAATAAAGGCTTTGTTTTGTCATGAGGTTAATCCCTAATCATGGATTAAGTTGGGGTATCTTCCTTAGCTTAAATGTTCTCATCTATTATCCTTCTATTAGGATGGTGTAATGAGTCCATTAAATCTTTGATTATGGCTTAAACTCATTACTTAACACTAAAAAAAAACTCCAAAAACATCTAAACAATTACAAGTAGGTTAATGATCTTAATCTTACACCATGGTGATTAAGTATGAGGTGCTTACTTCATACTTAAGGTATTCTCATTACCCCTAGTCAGAGGGATGATGTGATGAGTTTACTAACCCTTGGTTTAGGCTCAAGCTCATTTTCTTATGACAAACCCCAAAAAGCAATAAAAGATTGAAAACTCAAAAACAAACAATAATCGTCTCCTCCGGGATTCTTTTCTCACCTCATTCACTCACAAACGAGAACTTGATTCTTCCGTCTAATGCAAGACAGTTTGCACCTGAACCAGACAGGTCATACACTTGAGCATAGACAAGTAAGCAGTTCACAAGTTAATTTATCTTTCAGTCTCTTTGAGTCGAACTACAGTGTTCTGACTTCCTCATTGCACGAGAGGATACGTAGGCATAACTTAACAGTTATTGAACAAAAGTCTCTGTATATTCCCCCTCTTCCATCATTATTCTTTTAAGCCTTATTATCTTGAACTCCACAATCTTTTCTTACATTGATACTCTTTTATTTCACTTCACATTTCTTTTACACTGACACTTGCATTCTTTTCCAGCTTTGGCACACAGAATAGCACTGACACTACCCCTTTAAAACACAAACTTTCAAGTGTGGATCCCGTCGAGTACGGCGGACAATCTGGGTGCTAATACCTTCCCAGGTTGTAACCAACCCCCTTTCTCAGTTTCTCTGGTTCGCGACCGTCTTGTCCATCTTTTCTTAGGTTTATGTAACATTACCTTTCCTTAGGGATAAAAATGCCTAGCTGGCAACTCTTTTCATTTTCTCCTTTCGCCGACAGTTCGCACTTGTACCGGGATGCAAATCTTTGGGAGCGACAGCTTGGCGACTCTGCTGGGGACCCTTATACTGCAACCAGGGCTTCTGGTTCTTTTTATGGGTTCCTCCTAGCGCTTGTTTGATTTGTGTTTATCGGGGTGTTATGTGCTATGTGTGTTTATTTATTTTGCTTTATTTATTGCTTTATGTACAACTTTATTTATTTGCTTTCTTTACAGTCTTATGCATATTTCATACTGTCATTGCTGGATCTGGTTTTCTGTTTTGGTGGGTGGGGTTCCATTGAGAGATTAAGGTCCTATACGTGGGACCTGAGTGACACTTAAGCTAGAGTGGTTCATGTTCTTTCCCATTCCATTTCGGTCTGGTGTGGGAATATGAAACACGGTTCAGATGTGGGTTTCTTCTTGAGAACTTTGTGCTATAGATTTCCTGTAGTGCTAGAGCTATCTGGGAAGCCTGCTAAGTCTGGATGACCTTTATTATGACCTTCAGAAGATGAGGTGAGTTAGAGGAGGATCTTTTATGGTTATTGTAAACACTGTACCTCCGGGTTAGAAGTGTTTACACTTCTCATAACTGATCTAAGTCTGAGGATCCTTGTTCTAGAACACTACCTGTGAGGGGGTTTGGTTGTTTACAGGTTTGCATGAACCCTTGGCCACATCATACCCTGTTACTATTTTGTTTAAGAGTACTCCACTTTGGACAGTTCTTGTGATTAACCCTGGACGTGTGACTCTTTATTTGAGTCCCCCACCTTGTTTACTGGATTTCTAAGCCTCCATCTGGACTTTTGAGAATACATGGGCCTTATATCAAGACAGATAATCAGATCTAGCTTGATCACAAACCCTTGCATATCATTTGCATATATCATCATTGCATCATTTGACATTTGTTTATTTGCTTTTCAGGGTATCCACCTCATTGTATCTTGGTTTTGGTTTTGACCCCTTCTTCTGCATAAGACCCCTGCTTCAGTTGTCTTCATCAGCTATCTGCTTCAGTTATCTCCACCCTCACCAGCACCAGTCTATCAGTGGTCCACCTTCAGCATCTCAGTCTGTGATCTTCATCAGCACTTATCTTCAGCTTCTTCAGCAACACTCATGGCTACTCCCAGGAAGAGCAACATATCCTACCACTTTTTTGAGCCTGTGTTGACTGGTATCAGGCAGGTCCAGTCACTTATCACACCTGACCACATCCCACTATTTAGAGAGCACTATGGGGGTATCTTGGATATGGTTATGGACCTTGATCCTTCTCAGAGGAGCATGATCCACACATGCTTACAGTTTTATGACCCTCCATTGAGATGTTTCACCTTTCCAGACTTTCAGTTAGGGCCTCTGCTGGAAGATTTTTCTTTATTGATTGGAGTACCTATCAGAGGTGGAATCCCCTTCAACCCAGAGATGACTGCTCCTAGGAGTGAAGAGATAGCAAAGGCATTATACTTGGAGCCTGCCCTTATTGAGCAAATTATGACAACAAAAGCTGGGATTCCTGGTTTGCATTTGGACTTCTTGATTTCTCAGGCCATCCTGAAGGCTTCATTGGGAGAGTGGAAGGCAGTCTGTGCATTATTAGCCCTCAGCATATATGGGGCTATACTGTTTGCAGATGAGCCTATATTTGTCAGCAAGAATGCTGTTGCACCCCAAAATTTGCCCTCACAATACAAGACTTTGTGTACTAAGAAGGTTCACAAGGTTCACAAGATTCACAATACTTACAAGACCTTTCATGAGGTTCATGAAGTCTACAAGACACTTTATGAGGTTCACAAGGTTCACAAGACCTCCCATGAGGTTCACAAGGTTCACAAGACATTTTATGATGGTTCACAAGGTTCACAAAGTTCACAAATAGTCAGAAGAGTTGACAATTCCCTCAGACAATGCACCTCCTAAGCAGTGCATCCAAAACTAGGGTTTTGACTTTAATCAGGCTAAATGAATTTCCAAGACTTCAAGTGAGCTTCATAACACCTTATATGTGTGTAAGAACCCCCATCACAAGTTTCAAGACTTTTCTCAAAGGTTTGCTCAGTCAGATGATCAGATAAGTCAAAATCAGTCAAAGTAGTTAAAAAGTCAAACTGAGGTCAACTGTGGTCAAACTAAAGTCAAACTTCATGATTTTTTTCCAACATCAAGTATATGAAGTAAAAGTTCATCATTTGATCAAGGGTTGATCATGATTCATCAAGGAGATTTCAGATCATCAAAAATCAGGAGTTTCTAAATTAGGGTTTCCTCAGTAAAAGTCAATTGAACTTTGACCAGCCATAACATTCACATGCTTCATCACCAAGTATCCATCCAAATCTCATTTTGAAGGAAATTGAATTCTCTACAATTTTGTGTCTCACAAGCCAAGCCGAAAAATGCTTCATTTGGAAGGTATGAGCTAAGACATTATAGGTCCTTTTGAAAGTCAACAAAAAGTCAACAACTTCAAAAGGGCATAACTTGAGAATGGTAAATGATATGGACATGAAACTAGTGGGGTTGGTTAGAGGACTCTTTAAGCTTTCCAAAATGTCCAAGAACACCCTCATAGCATTAGAATTGAAGGATGTGTGCCCTTGCAAAGTTGGGAAATTTTAGGGAAGTTTATGAAGCAAATGGAGGTTTAAAACCAAATTTTGCTAAGTGGGCTGAACTTTTAATGACCCAAAGCAATCCATGACATCATGCACGAAAATTCTTTGATATTTTCATAATTTTTATTTTATTTAATTAATTTATTATGATTTTTTATATTAAAAATCATTTTAAATTTAAATAAAATATTAAATGTGAAGATTTAAAATTATTTTTGGTTCTAGAAGGTCATGAATTCAATATGGATCAAATTGATACAAAGATAATGTTGATTGGCTTGAAATAGAAAGTGTTCATGCAAAAATATTTGAATTTAAAAGCTTATCTTTCTCAATCTTTTTGGATCAAATCTTTCAAACAATGACCAAGTTTTCTGACCTAAATTCATCATACTATAAGTACATGACATAACCCTAATCATAGAGGACGAAATTCAGCCTCCAAAGAGTAAGTTCAGGTTTTCAAAATTCATCAAAAATCCAATTTTCGGTTTCTTCACTAGAGGGCATTTGAAGGTATTTTAAAGACATAGCAATGATCCCTGGACTTCACTGATCATGTACCAATGCTCATATGCATCCATAACCTCATGAACATATCAAACCGAATTCAAATATTGACACATTTATGATTTTTTCGTTTTCATATATACATGTAATATAAATTGAATTTGATTGTGGATTTGTGTTTGTGACAAGCTTGTGAATGTTTCTGGGCAACTTAATTTGATTTTCGATGCAGGAGTAAAGAACCACCATTGCTAGGGTTTCGGCCATGGATTTGGGGTTTTGTCTTAAACCTAATATAAATAAGTTCTAAGAACATAGAACAATTCCATGGACCTTGGGGATTATGAAACACTGATTATTGTTGAGAAATTTCACTGTCTTGATGCTTTTCCAATTTCGTAGGTTCTTGTGTTTTGAAATTCGCAAGAAACATTGCAGCAAAATGCGTATGAAATTTCGTAGGTAATTTGGAGAAGAAGACCTGCGCGCGTTTTCTGGTTTTTGAATTGTTAAGATATATTATAATGTTTTGTTTCTGTTTCGTATCACAAGCGTTGTGCTTGGCCCAGTGGTAGGGAGCGTATGTGTTGTGCTTATAGGCCTGGGTTCGAATCCTGGTTTCCCAATTTTTCTTGTTTTTCAGTATAATTATTATGTATAATATATTATGTATTATGGTTGCTATGTTGACAGTCGCGCTCTCCCAGCTGGAATGGTTAATGTGTTTGTGTGATGTCTGAAGGTCCTGGGTTCGATCCCCCCAGGCCTTTTGTGTGTTTTTTTTTATTTTTTCATGATATTTCCAGGAACAAAGAACAAAAGCAATTGGACCTCCTCCTTTATTACCTGCGCGCAGGCTGGCCCAGTGGTTGTTGTTGCTGGCTTGAGTGTTTGAAAGCAAGAGGGGCTGGGTTCAATTCCCAGCCAAGGTAAGTTTTCTTTTTCTTTTTCTTCTATTTGTTTTGCTTATTTTAAAACTATAATTTTAAAATCCTAATATATTTCATAAATATAAATCCTAAAATATTTTCTAAAACTAGTTTTTTTTTATTAATATGTATATATTATTATTATATATAATTTATTTGTATAATTGAGTAAATATTTAATATTTAACATTTTTGCATATAAAACCTAATTTATTTTTTTTATAAATTCTAAAAAACATATTTTTCTCAAACCCTAATTTTTCTTCTTCTATTTGTTTAATATTATTATTTGTATATATTATATTCATAATTTAATTAAAATTCTTGATTTAATTTTTGTTAATGTATAAATTATTTATAATTTAAATTCTTGTATGTAAATATGATTAAAAATTAAAATTCTTAATATGATAATATGACATAATTTATTTATAATTTAATTTTTTTATGTAAATAATTTTTACTATATGTTTAAAAATTGTTAATTTAATTTTTGTAATTTATAATTTATTTTCATAATATGTTCATAATTAATTTAATTTTATAATTTACATATAACTTAACACTTTATAATAATTAGTATAAATGTTTATATTTTAATATTAAATAATAATTGTTTATAAAAATTGAATTTTTAGTTATTATAATATTCTTGCTTATTTCATTATTATTATTAATTATGTTTATATGATATTTTATTATATCTAACCCCATTGTGATTATTTTTATTATTTCACTAACCCAATTATAATTAATTATTTATTTTGCTTATTATAGTTAATTTTGTTTCATTATTATTATGTAATTGTTCCTTGGTGTAATATTTAATAGTAATGTTTAAATTATTTATTTTATGCTATGGTTAGTAAATAGGGAGTGTAACATGTATGTTTATTTAAAATTAATTTAGATCACTTAATTTAAAAAGATAAATATTAAAAATTGTACACTCACACACGTAAGTCGATCTTTGATCGCCATCTCACTTCCTTAGGGATACCTCTCATTGTTGCTTAAACAAAAAGGTCAAGTAGGGTGTATAAAGCAAAAGTCCCTCAAAATAAAATCATCTAGTCCCTTAACAGATAAAAGATCAAGTCCCTTTCGAATGTTGCCTTCGTAATGATCTTGTCCCTTTCGAATAAAGATGATAGTCCCTCCAAAATTGCTTATACACCCCACAGTTGCCTAAATGAACATATGACCCTTTACTTATCCATCACATCCAAGGTAATGACTACCTATTCCTTAATAATAGGGATAGTCTTACCATTTAAAGGATTCAAGAACAGAAAAGACTTAAACTTAGGGTAGGTTCCTCATAGTTACTTGCTCACTCTTCAAAACTTTTCAAACACTTCACAATTTCAAACAAAAATTTTCAAAACAAAGGTTTATACGCATCCGTACATGGGTCATTATAAACACTTAAGAAAATTTCTATTCACACACTTCACATTTTCAAAAAACATTTTAAAGTGAGCTAAGTAACTAAGAGCCCATGGATAACCATGGATGTAAAGGGTGCTAACACCTTCCCTTTGCATAACCTACCCCCCGAACCCAAAAATCTTTTAAAAGGTCTTTCCTGTTCTTTTATGCCTTTCCTTTGGATAAAATAAAAGTCGGTGGCGACTCTTGCTATCCGCAACATAACTAAAGTCAGTTCTCCCACCGTGTTACAGAACTGGCGACTCTGCTGGGGATTTAATATTAAAGAGGGGTACCCTTAGGAATTAGATCACTTTAAAATTGTTTGCCTTGTTTGCTTTATACTTACTTGTTGGGCTCTTATGTGTGAAAGATCCTAACCCGGATCTAGTGTACCTTAGGTAAATGGCAATAGACCAAGGAAACTGTACGGCGTATACCGATATGGTTGATCTGGTGGCCATAGTTAGTGTGACTTCTTGGTTGGTGCTTATGTTCCTTAAGTCAAGTTGAGGATAATATGAGGCTGCCATATGTTGTCAATACACTAACTGACTTTTAGAACCCTAGTTATCCCATCTTGGCCTTTAGAAAGTAGTGAGATAGTCGGCTTTGGTGAAGACTGAAGTTGGTTGATACTCGATACTACGCTCATTGAGATTCTAAACTTGGAGGGTTTTGGTTGGCAAGTAAGTTGCCTACTGAACAACCACCCTTGTGAAGGATCAATGATATTGAGATCCCTTAGAACCTGGTTACTTTTGTAGGACAGGATGAACCATCTAACTTCAGGGGAGGGTACTTACCTTTGAACCTCATGCAAGCCTTTAAACCTAGGGCTATTGTGTGACTTGTTTGTGTGTGCCACATGTTTGTGATTGAGCATAACATCATGACATCATCATGCATCATAAGCATAGCATTTTCCCTAACCATTTCAAGGACCAAGGGATTTATCTTTGTTCTTTGTTGCAGGTCATGGCTTCTGCTCGTAGAAACACCATCAGGATCAACTTTGTAGGCATACCTCTTAAGCTTAAAGAGTTGGTTTCTCAAGTGTCTGATCACTCCCAGTTCATCAAGAGGCATGGTTACTTACTGGATCTAGTTACCTCAGGGTTCAATGAAGACATGATGAGTGTCCTGTTTCAGTTCGTTGATCCTAAGCACCATTGCTTCACATTCCCCGACTACCAGCTGGTTCCAACCATGGAAGAGTTCTCTAAACTTCTGGGTATACCTATTCTTGATCAGAAACCATTCACAGGCTTGGAGAAGGAGCCTAAACCTGAGGTTATTGCTGCAGCTCTACATCTGAAGAAGTCTGACATTGTTCTAGAAACGAGAAGCGGAGTTAAGGGTATTCTTGCTAAGGTGTTGATAGAGAAGGCTCAAGTGTTCTTGAAGGCTATGAGTCATGATGCTTTTGAGAATATCTTAGCCTTGCTAATTTATAGCTTAGTGTTGTTCCCCAATCCTGATCAGTTCATAGACGTGCATGCCATCAACATATTCCTGAGTCACAATCCAGTGCCTACATTACTTGGAGACATCTTGCATTCTCTTCATACTCGTACTACGAAGGCACGATGAACTCTGATGTGCTGCATACCTTTACTATCCAGGTGGTTTATTTCTCACCTTCCTCGCTCAGTGATGAAGAATGAGCAAGGGTTCAGATGGTCCAAGAGGATCATGTCACTCTCACATTCAGATATTCATTGGTGCTCCAGATCTATGGAGAACGTCACTATCATTGACCATTGTGGGGAGTTTCCTAATGTGCCACTTCTAGGCATAAGAGGAGGCATTACTTACAACCCTTCCTTAGCATTACGACAGTTTGGTTACGCTCGGAGTGATGGTCCACATGACATGTTGATTCAGGGCATTGTGTTTGACTACGACAACGATCTTCAAGGTTACCATCAGAGATTTATACGAGCATGGGGAAAAGTGAACAAGGTTGACAGCATGACTCTGGAGCCTAAGTACACTATTCCTATGGAGGCTTATCTCAGGTGGGTGCGATCTCGTGCTCAGACTCTCATGATGCCATATCCTGCTATCCTGCCAGTTACAAGGGAACCTGTTGCTGAAGGAGATACTGCTTATACCATCCTTCACCCAGACATGCCTACTGACATGGAAGATTTACAGAGATCCTGGATCCAGTTGAAGGAGCAAAGGGATACTTTCGAGGCTCATTACAAAGCAAGCCAAGAAAGAATCCTGGAACTAACAAAGCAACTTCACGAGGAGCGGAATCTCAACTCATACCTCAACACAAAGAGGAAACGTCCATGGGAGACTTAAAACCCCATCCCTTGTATTCATTACATTTCATTTTCTGTAAGCCCAAGAGGCAAAACAAGTTTATTACTAATAAAAGTTTACCTTCTTGTTTGTTTAAGCAAATTTAAATCCTGCGGTCCTTGAAAACATTGCATACGCATTAACATTCCATATCACTGCATCACAGGTTTATTGTGCACAGGTTTCTCATCTTCTCGCTGTTTATTTCAGCAATGGCTCTTGAACAAACAGTTAAGGATCTCCAGGCACAAAATGCACAGTTCCAAGAGCTGATCCTGAACCTGTCCAAGGGGAAAGATGAATTGAAGACACTGCTGGCCAAGAAGACTAAGAAGACCAGAAGATCAGGTGGCCTGATCAACATGGGAAGAAGGTTCAGAGGTCCTGTCAAGACCAAAGAACAGGTTGAAGACTATGAATCTGAAGAGTCTGAGAAAGAGGGAGGCAGTTTCCACAACACTATGGGGGACTCTGATTCTGAGGCTGATTACTACCATGAGCCTAATGAAGACAAATTCAAGATGCTGGTGGATAGAATGGATGTTATGGAGTTGCAGAAGTCTTCTGGGCTGGATTTTGAAGATTTGAGTATGATATCTGGGGTAGTCATACCCATTGGTTTCAAGGTTCCTACTTTTGTTGTTTATGATGGGGTCTCTTGTCCCAAGCTGCATCTGAGGTCTTATGTCAGAAGAATTCAACCCCACACTGCTGATAAGAAGTTGTGGATCCATTTCTTCCAAGAGAGCTTATTTGGAGCTCAATTGGAGTGGTACTATCAGTTGGAGAGTGTCAACATCCGGGATTGGAATGATCTTGCTGAAGCCTTCTATAAGCAGTATCAGTACAATGTTGATTTAGCCCCCACTCGCATGCAGTTGCAAAGCATGTCTATGGGTGCCAAAGAAAGTTTTAAGGAGTATGCTCAGAAATGGAGAGATCTAGCTGGAAGAGTACAACCCCCTTTAACTGACAGGGAGTTAGTTGATATGTTCATGTGTACGCTGAATGGTCCATTTTACAGTCACCTCATTGGAAGCTCATCATCTGGCTTCACTGAGTTGATAATGACAGGAGAACGGGTAGAAAGTGGAATCAGGAGTGGCAAGATTCAAGTGGGTGCTTCCTCATCAGGTGCTGCAAAGAAGCCTCCCACTGGGAAGAAAGAGTCAAATGCTGTTTATGGTCAACCTGATCGTAATAGAAGGCATCAGTCTGTGAGTGCAGTTCATATTTCAAATCCAACTCCTACAACACCAGAGCAGCCACAGGGCAACCAACAGAGGGCTAGAAGACAGTTCACTAAGATCAACATGTCAATGGCTCAGGCATTGCAACACTTGTTGAAGGCTGAACTCATCACTCTGAAAGAGGCTCCTCAGAATCCTAATGTTACCTCACCCAGGTACAATCCTAATGCACGGTGTGCATATCATTCGAACTGCCAGGGACATGATACTAATAGCTGTTGGGTCTTGAAGAACAAAATTCAAGATATGATTGAGGCTGGAGAGATTGAGTTTGACCCTCCGGGTACTCCAAATGTGATTACTGCTCCCATGCCAAATCATGAGAAGACTGTCAATGCCATTGATGAAGATTTACATATCTATTCAGTTGCAGAATTGACCACACCATTGTCTGTTATCAAGAAGAAGTTAGTACAAGCTGGGTTCTTTCCAGGTTGTCGTGAAGACTGTTTGTATTGTACCTATAAGCCGGATAGTTTCTGGAGATTGAGAGATGGAATTCAACGTCTCATGGATAAGTATACCATAGTGTTTGAGAGGACTCCATCGTCTGTAGAGAGTATGGTGGATCATATTACTAAAGGTAGGAAGATTGAAGAGGTTGATATGGTTGATAGAGTGCCAGTAAGGATCACTTCCAAAGGTCCTGTTAAAATCACTCATAAGGGTCCAATTAAGATTACTGTTGAAGGCCCTGTGAAGATTGTTGCTGAAGCTAGAGTGGCTCCTCTGGTCATTACCACTCCTGGTCCTATTCCGTATACGTCTGATAAAGCTGTGCCTTGGCATTATGGGTCTTATGTTTACATCCATGGTGTTAAGCAGGAACCCTTAGCTGATATGCCTGTTGATGTTGACAATATTGCTGGATCTAGTAAGATCACACGAAGTGGAAGAGTTTTCTCACCTCCAGTTACTTCCAAGAATGCAGTTACTCCAGCTGCTACCTCCACCACTGATGCTCGGGGCAAAGGTCCTGTTATTGAACCTATACCTACTGATGTGCCAGCTGCTGATGATCTTGCTAAGCAAATGGAAGAAGTATTGAAAATCATTCGCAAGAGTGATTATGACATTGTTGATCAGTTGGGGCATACTCCCTCCAAGATTTCCATGATGTCTTTGTTGTTATGTTCTGAAGCTCATGCCAAAGCTTTGATCAAGTTTCTGAAGACTGCTCATGTACCCAATGCAATTTCTGTTGACCAGTTTGAGAATTGTGTTGCACACTTGACCTATGATAATGGTTTAGGTTTCTCTGATGCTGATTTGACTCCTGCTAAGAGGGATCATAACAGGGCTCTGCATATCTCAATTGAATGCAGAGGCACTACCCTGTCACATGTATTGATAGACAATGGTTCCTCTCTGAATGTGTTGCCCAAAGAAGTCCTGAATAAGCTTAGTCCAGAAGATGTTGTGTTGAAACCCAGTAACATAGTGGTGAAGGCTTTTGATGGTTCTAGAAGAGTGGTGCATGGAGAAATTGATCTCCCAATCAAAGTTGGTTCTCAGGTTTTCAATGCTACTTTTTATGTCATGGATATTCGTCCGTCGTATTCTTGTTTGCTGGGACGTCCCTGGATCCATGGGGCAGGTGCTGTAACCTCTACATTACATCAGAAGCTAAGATATCCGGTGGAAGGAAAAGTTGTTACTGTCTACGGAGAGGAAGAATATTTTGTTAGCCATGTGAACACCTTTAAGTATCTTGAAGTGGAGGGTGAATACGTTGAAACTCCGTGTCAGACATTTGAAGTGGTTCCTTGGGTAGTTAATGATTATGAAGCTCCTCCTGTTGTCAAGAAAGTGCCTGTGGTCACCAGAGTACCTCCAACAATGGCCTCCCTTAAAGATGCTAGAGCTGTGGTGGATGAAGGTGGTTGTACTATTTGGGGACAGCTTCCTGATATCCCATACAAGTCTGACAAATTTGGTTTGGGTTTCACTGCAGAGTCCCAGAAGGCTGTTCGTCGTGCTCGTGCTGTTCGTATCACCAATCAAGGGGTTATGAAAGATCAGATCAATGCTGTGGGTGACTATGATGAAGACTACAACCTGGATGCTTGGATTTTTCCTACTGTGGGTGCTGGACTCAATAATTGGAAAGCTGAAGATGTTATCCCTATCTCCTTTAGTCAGGAGTAAATACTATTACTGTGTTGTTGCTTTTAAGTTTGTAATTTCTTGAACAATTAAAACTCTCAAGCCTTGTGCCTTACCCGGGGCACAATGGTGTGCTTGTTACGGGCTGTCATTTCATTTGCATACTTCATTCAATAAAAATCAGTGGACGTTTCGCTTTCGTAAATATTGTGTTCCTTGTCTTTCTTTTTCTTTTATTTTTGTTTTATCAGCTATGTGTTCTTACACACACCCACATCACTAAAATGCAGATCCTCATCCACTCTGGATCCTGTTGATAACAGTTCTACTATTGCCAATTATAATTTCGAGAATCCGATCTATCAAACTGAAGACGGAAATGAGGACGATTGTGAAGTACCTGTAGAGCTTACTAGGTTGTTACAACAAGAAGAGAAAGCTATACAGCCACATGAAGAGCCAGTCGAAGTTGTGAATCTGGGAACTGAAGAAAACAGGAAAGAGGTCAAGATAGGGGCTGAATTAGAGGATAGTGTCAAGAGCAGATTGATTCAGATGTTACGTGACTATGTGGAGATCTTTACTTGGTCCTATGAAGATATGCCAGGGTTGGATACAAACATTGTGGTTCACCGTTTACCAGTGAAAGAAGATTGTCGTCCAAAGAAGCAGAAGGTTCGTCGTATGCGTCCTGAAATGTCAGAGAAGATCAAAGCAGAGGTAATGAAACAGTTCAATGCAGGGTTCTTAGCTGTGACTTCTTATCCTCAGTGGGTTGCAAATGTGGTACCAGTACCTAAGAAAGATGGTAAGGTACGTATGTGTGTGGACTACAGGGATTTGAACAAGGCTAGCCCCAAAGATGACTTTCCACTTCCTCATATTGATGTTCTGGTAGACAACACTGCTCAGCATAAGGTATTCTCTTTTATGGATGGTTTCTCTGGTTACAATCAAATCAAGATGGCACCTGAAGATATGGAGAAGACAACATTTGTTACACAGTGGGGCACCTTTTGCTATAAAGTGATGCCATTTGGTTTGAAGAATGCAGGGGCAACATATCAGCGTGTTATGGTGGCTTTGTTTCATGATATGATTCATCATGAGATAGAGGTGTATGTGGATGATATGATAGCCAGGTCCCAGAATGAAGAACAACATCTTGATCATCTGCACAAGTTGTTTGAGAGGTTGAAGAAATACAAGTTGAGATTGAACCCAAACAAGTGTACTTTTGGAGTTAGGTCTGGTAAACTCCTGGGTTTCATAGTCAGTGGAAAAGGTATTGAAGTAGATCCTGCAACAGTGAAAGCTATACGAGAGATGCCAGCTCCCCGTACTGAGAAGGAGGTTAGAGGTTTCTTGGGACGATTGAATTACATTGCAAGATTTATTTCCCAATTAACTGCCATCTGTGAGCCAATCTTCAAGTTGTTGAAGAAAGACCAGGTGATGGAATGGAATGATGAATGTCAGACTGCCTTTGATGAAATCAAGAGATATCTGCTAGAACCTCCAATTTTGATGCCACCAGTTGATGGAAGACCCTTGATTATGTACTTAACAGTGTTAGACAACTCAATGGGGTGTGTATTGGGGCAACATGACGAGTCTGGTCGAAAAGAGCAGGCAATATACTACCTTAGCAAAAAGTTTACCGATTGTGAAACAAGATACTCACTGCTCGAGAAAACTTGCTGCGCTTTGGCATGGGCTGCTCGCCGACTAAGACAGTATATGTTGACCCATACCACTTTGTTGATTTCGAAGATGGATCCAATCAAGTACATATTTGAGAAACCTGCTCTCTCCGGAAGAATTGCAAGATGGCAAATGATCTTGACAGAATATGACATACAGTATACTACTCAGAAGGCTATTAAAGGAAGTGTTGTTGCTGATCATTTGGCTCATCAAGCAGTAGATGATTACCAGTCAATGAGTTTTGAGTTCCCTGATGAAGACATTATGATTATTACCAAAGAACCTGGACAATATAACGGACCTGAACAAGGATCCCGATGGACTATGGTTTTTGATGGTGCTTCCAATGCACTTGGTAATGGTGTTGGTGTTGTGATCAGTTCCCCTGAAGGTTGTCATACCCCGATTACTGCCAGACTTTGTTTCTATTGTACCAATAACATGGCTGAGTATGAGGCATGTATCCTGGGTATCAAAGCTTCCATTGATATGAAGATTCAGTTCCTAGACGTGTATGGAGATTCAGCCCTGGTAGTAAGTCAAATTAAAGGAGATTGGGATACCAAGCATGATAACCTCATTCCTTACAGAGAGCATGTGTTGTCTTTGATCCCACATTTCAAAGAGATTACCTTTGGACATATCCCACAGAGAGAGAATCAGTTGGCAGATGCCTTAGCCACCATGGCATCCATGTTTGAGATCAGTTGGGATGATGAAGCTCCCAATATTACTATTGATAGATTTGAGAAGCCTGCATACTGCAATGAGATTGACACAGAAGGGGCAGAGGAGAAGCCTTGGTTCTATGAAGTAAAAAGATATCTTGAAGCTCAGGAGTTCCCTAAAGGGGCATCTGTCAAAGATAGGAAGTTTCTGAGAAGGTTTTCTGCTAAGTTCTTTTTGAGTAACGGGATTCTATATAAGCGCAATCATGATTCAACTATGCTTCGGTGTGTGGATAAGAAGGAAGCAACTGAGATTATGGAAGATATGCATGATGGGATCTTTGGCACTCATTCTAGTGGTCATACTATGGCAAAGAAGATATTGAGAGCAGGTTACTATTGGTCTACCATGGAAGCTGATTGCTATCAACACTCCAGAACATGTCACAAGTGTCAAATCTATGCTGATAAAGTACATATACCTCCATCACCATTGAATGTGTTGACTACTCCTTGGCCTTTTGCCATGTGGGGCATTGATATGATTGGTGAGATCAAACCTACTGCTTCTAATGGGCATCGTTTCATCCTGGTTGCTATTGATTACTTCACTAAATGGGTGGAGGCAGCTTCATTTGCATCTGTTACTAAGAATGTGGTGGCTCGATTCATTAAGAATAATCTCATATGTAGGTATGGCATCCCTGAAAGGATTATTACTGACAATGGCTCTAATCTGAACAACACTATAATTACTGATCTCTGCACGCAGTTCAAGATTAAGCATCATAACTCTTCTCCGTATCGTCCAAAGATGAATGGGGCAGTTGAAGCTGCTAATAAGAACATTAAGAAGATTGTACAGAAGATGACTGTTACTTACAAGGATTGGCATGAGATGTTACCATTTGCTCTTCATGGGTATCGTACCACAATACGCACTTCAACAGGGGCAACCCCATTCTCCTTAGTCTATGGTATGGAAGCAGTTCTGCCCATTGAAGTTCAGATTCCCTCTTTAAGAATTATGAAGGATGCAGGCTTGGATGAAGATGAGTGGATTCAGACTCGGCTGGACCAGATAAATTTGATTGATGAGAAGAGGTTAGCAGCAGTTTGTCATGGCCAGATGTACCAAAAACGAATGATCAAAGCTTTTAACAAGAAGGTTAAGCCAAAGGTATATCAGGCTGGTGACTTGGTAATCAAGCGTATCATATTACCACAGGGTGATCCTAGGGGCAAGTGGACTCCAACATATGAAGGACCATTTGTAGTCAAGACAGTATTCTCAGGAGGTGCCATGATACTTACTACTATGGATGGTGAAGACTTCCCACAGCCTGTAAACGCAGACATAGTTAAAAAATACTACGCATAAAAAGAGACCCGCTAGGTTGACAGGCCTAGGAAAAAATAAGGGCATCCCGGCAAACCAAAAGGGTTTGGGCAAAAATTAGGGATATATATATAAAAAAGATGTACACCCGGCAAGTCGAAAACCTGAAAGGGCGGCTTGGGCAAAAAAGGGTATCCCGGTGGATTGAAAACCTGAAAGGGCAATCCAGGCAAAAGTTAGGGATTAAAGCGTATGACTATGTCTCGTTTGGATCACCCATGAAATTGCAACCAGTTGTACTACTTACTCAAGTTTGAACAAATAAAGCTCAATCCAATCGTTTCCGTCTCAACAGCAAGAAGATGAGATACTTGAAGATAATGGCAATAGTAGAATTGAAACTCAATAGGATTATTTCCCACATAGCTGATTCTCCTTGTTTTGTAAAATTTTATGACAAAATCCTCTTACTAGGGTTTATGTCTCCTTGTACAAACTTACCCATGTATGGGTCACTTTTTGATATGAATAAAATTCCATTTTTGAATCCAGATTTACTTTTACCCTATTTACGTAAGCGGAACGTCCATTGATTGTGTTTGAATGTATGTATGCTTTTGAATATGATTGATGTTTACCAGAAATACATAAATGCTTAATATGATTGATGTTTACCAGAAATGCATGCAAATGCAGTAATAGTATTTACTAAGGACGAACGAGGGAAGGATTCCAACGAAGCTTCACCGGTTCATCCCTACAAGACAGTTACAAATCCCCAGTAGGGCAAATCCATCTTCATAAATACTTCAAGTCACATCTCCCCTGGAATTTATATCCATCTCTTTTATCCTCATACGGATATTCGGGAATTTACTTTCCAATACAAGTACGACGAACGAAGACGGGAGGTTACATATACCTTATTATCCCCAGCAGACGGGAGGTTACGTATACCCTACTATCAAACAAAGACGGGAGGTTATGTATAATATAGTATCAAACAAGACGGGAACGAGTTCCTTATATTCTTCAGCAACGAATCGGGATTTATTTTCCCTGGCCAACAGTTGTTATACGAAGATATCCAGATGCTTCAGGCAGCATCATATCATACATACATCATTTACATCATACCATAACATAAATACACATAAATACATAATACATTACTTAAGTGCATCATATCATACATGCATACATAATGCATAAACTAATATTACCATACAGGATGCTACCTTGTTTTCAGGTTAATTCTCTAGCAGATAAATTTCATCAACAAATTGTGACTATTGGGTCGTTGTTTATCTTCCCAAAAGTTATCATTTCCCCAGGACGTCGTTTATCTTCCTGAAATCTTCTTATACCTCAGGACTGCTTTATCCTCCTGAAAGCATATCATTACCTTGGGCCGTTATTTATCTTCCCAAAGGTTACCACTACCTCAGGACTGCTTTATCCTCCTGAAAGCATATCATTACCTTGGGCCGTTGTTTATCTTCCCAAAGGTTACCACTTCCTCAGGACTACTCTATCCTCCTGAAAGCATATTATCATTCCTTCAGAACGTTGTTTATCCTTCTGAAAGCATACTACCACCTCAGGACGTTGTTCATCCTCCTGAAAGCATATTATACCTCAGAATGTTGTTTATCTATCTGAAAGCATATCATCACCTCAGGATGTTGTTTATCCTCCTGAAAGCATATTATCTCCTCGGGACGTTGTTTATCTTCCTGAAAGCTATCATCACTTCCTCATGATGTTATTTATCCTCCTGAAAGCATATCAATCCCTCAGGACGTTGTTTATCCTCCTGAGAGCATATCATTTCCTCAGGATGTTGTTTATCCTCCTGAAAGCTATTACCACTACCTCGAGAAGTTGCTTATACTCCTGAAAGCTATCATTATACCTTCATATTTTAGACTGCTTTATCCTCCAAGAAATGTACCTGTAGAACCTTTCTCCGAGTGGCATCTTTAAGCCCACTCAAGCATACTCAATTAGTCATCAGTATCACTCTACGCACCGGTGAGTGCAAATTTTTGGGCTTTTGTGTTCAATCCCCTTCAACCTTCCAGGTCACGACTGGTAAATATACCAATCTAACCCCTCAGGTTTCATAAAATTGAACAGGGGCAGCTGTTGCACCCCAAAATTTGCCCTCACAATACAAGACTTTGTGTACTAAGAAGGTTCACAAGGTTCACAAGATTCACAATACTTACAAGACCTTTCATGAGGTTCATGAAGTCTACAAGACACTTTATGAGGTTCACAAGGTTCACAAGACCTCCCATGAGGTTCACAAGGTTCACAAGACATTTTATGATGGTTCACAAGGTTCACAAAGTTCACAAATAGTCAGAAGAGTTGACAATTCCCTCAGACAATGCACCTCCTAAGCAGTGCATCCAAAACTAGGGTTTTGACTTTAATCAGGCTAAATGAATTTCCAAGACTTCAAGTGAGCTTCATAACACCTTATATGTGTGTAAGAACCCCCATCACAAGTTTCAAGACTTTTCTCAAAGGTTTGCTCAGTCAGATGATCAGATAAGTCAAAATCAGTCAAAGTAGTTAAAAAGTCAAACTGAGGTCAACTGTGGTCAAACTAAAGTCAAACTTCATGATTTTTTGCCAACATCAAGTATATGAAGTAAAAGTTCATCATTTGATCAAGGGTTGATCATGATTCATCAAGGAGATTTCAGATCATCAAAAATCAGGAGTTTCTAAATTAGGGTTTCCTCAGTAAAAGTCAACTAAACTTTGACCAGCCATAACTTTCACATGCTTCATCACCAAGTCTCCATCCAAAGCTCATTTTGAAGGAAATTGAATTCTCTACAATTTTGTGTCTCACAAGCCAAGCCTAAAAATGCTTCATTTGGAAGGTATGAGCTAAGACATTATAGGTCCTTTAGAAAGTCAACAAAAAGTCAACAACTTCAAAAGGGCATAACTTGATAATGGTAAATGATATGGACATGAAACCAGTGGGGTTGGTTAGAGGACTCTTCAAGCTTTCCAAAATGTCCAAGAAGACCCTCATAGCATTAAAATTGAAGGATGTGTGCCCTTGCAAAGTTGGGAAATTTTAGGGAAGTTTATGAAGCAAATGGAGGTTTAAAACCAAATTTTGCTAAGTGGGCTGAACTTTTAATGACCCAAAGCAATCCATGACATCATGCACGAAAATTCTTTGATATTTTCATAATTTTTATTTTATTTAATTAATTTATTATGATTTTTTATATTAAAAATCATTTTAAATTTAAATAAAATATTAAATGTGAAGATTTAAAATTATTTTTGGTTCTAGAAGGTCATGAATTCAATATGGATCAAATTGATACAAAGATAATGTTGATTGGCTTGAAATAGAAAGTGTTCATGCAAAAATATTTGAATTTCAAAGCTTATCTTTCTCAATCTTTTTGGATCAAATCTTTCAAACAATGACCAAGTTTTCTGACCTAAATTCATCATACTATAAGTACATGACATAACCCTAATCATAGAGGACGAAATTCAGCCTCCAAAGAGTAAGTTCAGGTTTTCAAAATTCATCAAAAATCCAATTTTTCGGTTTCTTCACTAGAGGGCATTTGAAGGTATTTTAAAGACATAGCAATGATCCCTGGACTTCACTGATCATGTACCAATGCTCATATGCATCCATAACCTCATGAACATATCAAACCGAATTCAAATATTGACACATTTATGATTTTTTCGTTTTCATATATACATGTAATATAAATTGAATTTGATTGTGGATTTGTGTTTGTGACAAGCTTGTGAATGTTTCTGGGCAACTTAATTTGATTTTCGATGCAGGAGTAAAGAACCACCATTGCTAGGGTTTCGGCCATGGATTTGGGGTTTTGTCTTAAACCTAATATAAATAAGTTCTAAGAACATAGAACAATTCCATGGACCTTGGGGATTATGAAACACTGATTATTGTTGAGAAATTTCACTGTCTTGATGCTTTTCCAATTTCGTAGGTTCTTGTGTTTTGAAATTCGCAGGAAACATTGCAGCAAAATGCGTATGAAATTTCGTAGGTAATTTGGAGAAGAAGACCTGCGCGCGTTTTCTGGTTTTTGAATTGTTAAGATATATTATAATGTTTTGTTTCTGTTTCGTATCACAAGCGTTGTGCTTGGCCCAATGGTAGGGAGCGTATGTGTTGTGCTTATAGGCCTGGGTTCGAATCCTGGTTTCCCAATTTTTCTTGTTTTTCAGTATAATTATTATGTATAATATATTATGTATTATGGTTGCTATGTTGACAGGCGCGCTCTCCCAGCTGGAATGGTTAATGTGTTTGTGTGATGTCTGAAGGTCCTGGGTTCGATCCCCCCCAGGCCTTTTGTGTTTTTTTTTTATTTTTTCATGATATTTCCAGGAACAAAGAACAAAAGCAATTGGACCTCCTCCTTTATTACCTGCGCGCAGGCTGGCCCAGTGGTTGTTGTTGCTGGCTTGAGTGTTTGAAAGCAAGAGGGGCTGGGTTCAATTCCCAGCCAAGGTAAGTTTTCTTTTTCTTTTTCTTCTATTTGTTTTGCTTATTTTAAAACTATAATTTTAAAATCCTAATATATTTCATAAATATAAATCCTAAAATATTTTCTAAAACTAATTTTTTTTATTAATATGTATATATTATTATTATATATAATTTATTTGTATAATTGAGTAAATATTTAATATTTAACATTTTTGCATATAAAACCTAATTTATTTTTTTTATAAATCCTAAAAAACATATTTTTCTCAAACCCTAATTTTTCTTCTTCTATTTGTTTAATATTATTATTTGTATATATTATATTCATAATTTAATTAAAATTCTTGATTTAATTTTTGTTAATGTATAAATTATTTATAATTTAAATTCTTGTATGTAAATATGATTAAAAATTAAAATTCTTAATATGATAATATAACATAATTTATTTATAATTTAATTTTTTTATGTAAATAATTTTTATTATATGTTTAAAAATTGTTAATTTAATTTTTGTAATTTATAATTTATTTTCATAATATGTTCATAATTAATTTAATTTTATAATTTACATATAACTTAACACTTTATAATAATTAGTATAAATATTTATATTTTAATATTAAATAATAATTGTTTATAAAAATTGAATTTTTAGTTATTATAATATTCTTGCTTATTTCATTATTATTATTAATTATGTTTATATGATATTTTATTATTACTAATCCCATTGTGATTATTTTTATTATTTCACTAACCCAATTATAATTAATTATTTATTTTGCTTATTATAGTTAATTTTGTTTCATTATTATTATGTAATTGTTCCTTGGTGTAATATTTAATAGTAATGTTTAAATTATTTATTTTATGCTATGGTTAGTAAATAGGGAGTGTAACATGTATGTTTATTTAAAATTAATTTAGATCACTTAATTTAAAAAGATAAATATTAAAAATTGTACACTCACACACGTAAGTCGATCTTTGATCGCCATCTCACTTCCTTAGGGATACCTCTCATTGTTGCTTAAACAAAAAGGTCAAGTAGGGTGTATAAAGCAAAAGTCCCTCAAAATAAAATCATCTAGTCCCTTAACAGATAAAAGATCAAGTCCCTTTCGAATGTTGTCTTCGTAATGATCTTGTCCCTTTCGAATAAAGATGATAGTCCCTCCAAAATTGCTTATACACCCCACAGTTGCCTAAATGAACATATGATCCTTTACTTATCCATCACATCCAAAGTAATGACTACTTATTCCTTAATAATAGGGATAGTCTTACCATTTAAAGGATTCAAGAACAGAAAAGACTTAAACTTAGGGTAGGTTCCTCATAGTTACTTGCTCACTCTTCAAAACTTTTCAAACACTTCACAATTTCAAACAAAAATTTTCAAAACAAAGGTTTATACGCATCCGTACATGGGTCATTATAAACACTTAAGAAAATTTCTATTCACACACTTCACATTTTCAAAAAACATTTTAAAGTGAGCTAAGTAACTAAGAGCCCATGGATAACCATGGATGTAAAGGGTGCTAACACCTTCCCTTTGCATAACCTACCCCCCGAACCCAAAAATCTTTTAAAAGGTCTTTCCTGTTCTTTGATGCCTTTCCTTTGGATAAAATAAAAGTCGGTGGCGACTCTTGCTATCCGCAACATAACTAAAGTCAGTTCTCCCACCGTGTTACAAATGCCATCCATTTGTTTCTTCTGAAGAACCCAGTACCTACATTGCTAGGGGATTTCTACTACTCCATTCATCAGAGGAATGAGAAACAAAGGGGGAAGTTGGTAAGGTGTTGTGCTCCTTTGTTTTATTCTTGGCTACTCAGGCACCTGCCTAAATCAGATGCTTTCTTGAACCCCCACCAGCAGAAGAATTGGGCCAAGAGGTTTATTGCCTTGACTTCAGATGATATCAGATGGTGCACCCAGAGCACCAAAGGCAAGGACATTATCACCAACTGTGGACAATACCCAAATGTGCCTCTGATAGGAGTGAAAGGTTGCATCAATTACAATCCTTTACTATTTAAGAGACAACTAGGCTATGGCTTAGTTCACCCTCCCCGAGGACAGGATTTAGCTGAGACCCTGTATTGTGAAGTGCAACCTAATTCAGCTGTTGTCAGACAAGCATCCTGGGCTTTGGACAACATCCAGACAAATGGGATAGCTATTCTTGGAAGATGTAACAATGTTGCTTCAGCTCAGTACTCAGACTGGTCCCGTACCAGAGCTCAGATTACCAGAATGCCTTTCACCTTGGAAGACATACCTGGACCATCTACAGTACAGCCTGTAACAACAGTTAGCCTGGAGGAATTTGAAAAGTTGAAGGAAAGGAATGAGCAGCTATCTTAAGCCTTGAAGAATACCCTTTGGGAAAGGAGTGATGGTCGCTTGGACATTGAGAGATTGGAAAAGCTCAAGGTTGAGCACCTTGCCAAAATTGAAAAGACAGAAGACTACATAAGGAAAGCAAAGGCTGGGGAACAAATATTGAAGAATGCCTGCAAGGAGGCCAAGATTCAGAAAGCTAGGGCTGAGCACTATCTTTAAGAGAGCCAGGCTAGGTGGGTCAGGATCACCGAAGCCCGTGCACAAGAAGACCAGAAGACTCAAGCCAAGATTGAACAGCTAGAGGCCAATGAGAAGAAATAATAGGAAGCTTTGTTGACAGCTCAGAAGGAGATCTCAGAATTGAAGCTCAAAGCAGGGTTGAAGAGATCAAAAGACCAGGACAGACATAAGAAGCTGACTACTGCCATTGCTACCAGGAACCTCCTCATTAGGACCATTACAGAGCATCCAGCTGGTCCAGTGACTGAGGCACTCCTGAAGGAGGTCAGAGAAGATGAGGTTGGATTGGATGTCTGATTCTTTTTTGTTTGTTGTTCTTTCCTTTTGATGTACTTTTCCTTTTGCTGTATTTTTGACCCTCCATGGGCATGTATTGTAAAACAGACTATGTATGTTTCATCATTTGTAATATATTTTAGTTTGTTTTCATTTGGGCTTTCTCTCAACAACATCAAGCATCTTCCTCGAGGTCTGGAAAGGTCAAAACCAAGAACCAAACTGGATACCTTGGAAAACAAATAAGCATACTGCATTTCATACTAACTTTATTTTTGTTTTGTAGGTTTTTGTTACCATTATTGTTTCTAACTTTGTTGTGATCTCAGGAAACATTGCTCGTCGCCGAGTGTTCCCTGTCAACCGCACACACCGGTACCCTACTCGTAACAACCTTCCCGGCATTCAAATGGAGCAGGTACAGCAGGACCTGAATGAGGTCAGAAATCAGATGGCAAACGAGAGAGTGGAGATGAGAAACCAGATGTCTCAATTTATGGCTGTCATGACTGGCTTAGCCCAGAGCCAAGAAAGACTGAGAGAACTGGTAGAGAGACAAACACCTGAGGAGCCCCATCTTGGAACAGGAGGAACCAGCAACAATGAACAGGGGCAACCTCGTATTGACCCACCAGAATATGGACCCCATCTGAATCCAGAAGTTAACATCCCGAGGAATGTTCAAGGTAATACTGCTGGGGGCAGAATCCTGCAGGAGGATCCCCAGGAAGAACAGTTTACTGTTATAGGGGCTGGAGATGAGGTATATGATAGAAGATTGGATGAAATTGATGAAAAGTTAAGATCCTTGGAATCTCATAATTCTTTGGGCTTCAACATGATGGACATGGGACTAGTAGATGGAGTGAGGATTCCCCACATATTCAAACCCCCATGCTTTGAGAAGTATAATGGTACCTCCTGTCCGCGTACTCATCTGCAATCTTTCTTGGGAAGGCTCAAGGCTTATACCATGGATGAGAAGTTATGGATGCTCTACTTTGAGGACAGTCTGACTGGAGCTTTGAGAGAATGGTATTCACATTTGACTAGGGCCACCATAAGGTGTTGGAAAGACTTGGACGAGGCTTTCATCCAGCAATATCAGTACAACCTGGACATGGCTCCTAATAGAACTCTTCTAATGGGCATGTCTCAGTCTTCTAGAGAGAGCTTCCGGGATTATGCTCAGAGATGGAGACAGCTTGCTGCTGCTGTCCAACCATCCATGTCAGAAAGAGAAATGGCTAACATGTTCATGAACACCTTGCAAGGGACTTATATTGACAGACTAGCTGCTTTCTCCTCTACTAGTTTCGCTGATGTAGTTATAGCTGGTGAGAGGATTAATAGTCTCTTGAAGATGGGAAAAATCTCCGACAACGGTGCAAGTTCCTCCAGCAACCCCAGAAAACCCTTTGTAGGACCTCGAAGGACGGGTGAAACTAATGCCATCCATGCAGGCAGGGGCAGGCCCCAATATTCTCACAGGTCAATAGCAGCTGTTACCATCCCAGCTCCAGTTCCACAACAACCATTATATCCACAGCAACAACAACAAGAACATCACTATCAACAACCATCTCATTTCCTGCAACAGAGAACCTACAACAACAACAATAGCAACCAACAACAGCGTCCCTTCCAACAGAGACCATCTCAGGCAAATAGGGTGATTGACCCTATTCCTATGCCTTATGCTGCCTTATTGCCACAACTCCTGAAGCTTAACTTGGTTGAGTTAAGGACGTTGGCACCACTAGATCCTCTCAATATCCCAAAGAATTATGATGTCAATGCCAGGTGTGCCTTCCACTCCAACGCACCTGGTCACAATACTGAGAAATGTAGGGCCTTACAGATGAAGGTACAAGATCTAGTCGATTCTAAAGCTCTCCATTTTGCACCTCCTCCGAACGTCAACAAAAATCCTATGCCTAATCATGGTGGGCCTAGGATTAATTCTATTGAAGAGGACCAACCATCTACATTGATTGATAATGTTGCACAGATTCAAACACCACTGGCTGAAGTCAAAGTTCAACTTTTAAGATGCCAAGTGTTCCCAGGCTGTGGGGCCTGCTGTGAACTGTGTAAGATAGCTAGCAATGGTTGTGAGAAGCTAAGGAATGGCATAGATGGCCTTATCTAAGATTGGATTTTGCAAATTACTTCAACAGCTCCTGCAGCAACTTTTGTCTCCACAACACTGGATCCACCTACAACATCAACAATCATTCCTTCAGCAACAAATTCTCCTACAACAGCAACAACAATCATTCCTACCGATTCATCAACATCACCAGCAATTACTCCGTCCGTCACTTCAACAAGTCAAAATTCAACCATTGTTTCTTCTACAACATCAACATCCATTTTATTAACAGAATCTTCTACAACGCCAGGTAAAATTAATGAAGATGTCTCAACAGTTACAATCTACTATGACCCATCAGATGTTCCTCCCAGCAGCAATTTCCAACAACAAACTGTGGCACCTCCCGCCAGATCTCCGGTTCCTATTTACTATGATCCGCATACCATTACAGTACCTTCCTCTGCAGCAATCAGCCCAGTCACCATTACGGTACTTGGGCCTGTTCCTTATGAAAGCAGCAATGCCATACCCTTGCACTATGGCTCTGATCTCTACTGCAACGGGGAAAGAATCACTCTGGATTCATCAAAATCTTCACCACAAATTGATAATGTTGGGGGAGGCGGAGGCTTCACCAGAAGCGGACGCCTTTTTACTTCACAAACACAAAGACCTAATGCTGAAGCAGAAGCTGCTGCCAAGGCAAAAGGAAAGAATGTGGTATCTGAAGAACCAACTGCCAAAGACACTCAGAAGACATCTTTTGAACAAGATGTAAACGAGTTCATGAGAATCATAAAAAGGAGTGATTACAAGGTGGTAGACCAGCTTCACCAAACACCCTCCAAAATCTCCATATTATCACTGTTAATGTGTTCCGAAGCTCACCGGAATGCACTGTTGAAGGTCCTGCACGCAGCATACGTGCCGGAGGAGATTACTGTTAATCAGCTAGAAACTGTGGTTGCAAATGTCAACACCAGTCATGGACTGGGCTTTACCAATGCTGACTTAACAACGGAGGGACACAACCATAACAAGGCTTTGCATATCACCTTGGAATGCAAGGGTGCTGTTCTATCTCATGTATTGGTGGACACGGGGTCTTCCCTCAATGTCCTACCCAAGAAGGCCTTAGTGAAGCTGGAGTATGATGGCTTGGCATTGCGTCCGAGTAATTTGGTGGTGAGAGCATTTGATGGCTCTAAAATATCAGTGCTTGGGGAGATTGATCTGCCTGTGTTGATTGGCCCACAGACTTTCAAAACTACCTTATTTGTGATGGACATACAACCGGCCTACATTTGTCTGTTGGGTAGACCCTGGATCCATGCCGCTGGCGCTGTTACATCTACCCTTCACCAGAAGTTAAAATTCGAGTGGGAAGGCCAAATCATCACCATCTGTGGGGAGGAGGACATCTTTGTTAGCCAGCTGGCTACATATAAGTACATAGAAATGGATGGGGAGATCCATGAGACCATGAGTCAGGGGTTTGAGGCCCTTAATATTAATGAAGCATCCGATGTGGCTGGGACTTCTATCACATCATATCAACAAGCCCGGAAGGTTGTTGAGGAGGGTACCGCTCAAGGCTAGGGAAAGCTACTGCCAGTCGAAAAGAAAGAAGACCGATTCGGGTTGGGTTACAGACCAACTCGACCAGATCAACCAGAGGCTGCAACGGAGCCCAAGTTTGTCAGCGGGGGAATGCTCACCCCGGATGCTATGAATAGTTTGGAAGATGAGTCAGAAGACGAACGCAACCTGGAAAACTGGATACGTCCAAGGATCCCGGGGAACCATGTCTCAAACTGGTCTTCCCAGGAAATTATAAGAGTTACTCCTGCAGAGTAATTATTATTCCCTGTCTTTAAGCATGCATCAAGTCCTGCATCTTGCCCAAGATGTCAGGGCTCATTTTGTAATCGGGCCATCTTGTATTTTGTGCAAACGATCAATTAATGAATATCAGGACATCTTTTGCAAATGAGTCTTTTCTTTTCCGCTCACTGTTTTTCATTTTTCATTTTTTTTTGTACAAAAATAAAATGGCAATGTTTTTCAAAAAAAATAATAACTTCATTTTCACTTTTTTTTTCTCTAAGAAAGATAAAATTGATCACTAAAATGAACAAATCTAAACCCTTGCAGAGAGTGCCCTCCAGACTACACCGACAACAACACTGTTATGACTTCGTATGAATTTGATAATCCGATTAATAAAGATGATGAAGAGGTTGAAGAAGATTATGAGCTACCTGAAGAACTAGCCAGGTTGTTAAGACAAGAGGAGAAGGTCATAACTCCCCATCAGGAGGAAGTTGAGACGATTAATCTTGGTACAGAAGAAGACTTGAAAGAAGTGAAAATCGGGGCCCGTCTGCAAGATTCAGTAAAAGAGCAACTTATTGACATGCTTCGGGAGTATGTGGATGTTTTTGCTTGGTCTTATCAGGATATGACAGGTCTGGATACCGACATTGTTATGCACAAGCTGCCTCTAAAAGAAGACTGTCCTCCAGTAAAACAGAAGTTGCATCGTACTCGCCCGGATATGGAAATGAAGATAAAAGAAGAGGTACAAAAACAGTGGGATGCCGACTTCCTTGCTGTGACTAGTTACCCGCCGTGGGTTGCTAACATTGTACCTGTGCCTAAGAAGGTTGGAAAAGTGAGGATGTGTGTGGATTACCGGGATCTGAACAGAGCCAGCCCGAAAGATGACTTCCCATTACCTCACATTGACGTATTGGTCGACAATACGGCTCAGTTCTCGGTGTTCTCCTTCATGGATGGATTTTCAGGATATAATCAGATCAAGATGTCACCTGAAGACATAGAGAAGACAACTTTCATTATACCCTGGGGCACATTATGTTATAAGGTGATGCCATTCGGACTGAAGAATGCGGGTGCCACTTATCAACAGGCTATGGTAACATTATTCCATGACATGATCCATAAAGAAATTGAATGTTATGTGGATGACATGATTGCCAAGTCCCTCACAGAAGAAGACCACCTGGTGAATCTTTTGAAGCTATTCAAACGTCTGAGGAAGTACCAACTGAAGCTAAACCCCAACAAATGCACATTCGGGGTGCGATCCGGTAAACTGTTGGGATTTATTGTGAGTGAAAAGGGAATTGAATTTGGCCCTGACAAAGTTAAAGCCATTCAAGAAATGCCCGCACTGAAGACTGAAAAAGAAGTTCGAAGGTTTCTAGGTAGATTGAACTACATTTCAAGGTTCATATCTCACCTTACTGCAACCTGTGAGCCCTTCTTCAAGTTGTTGAGAAAAGAACAAACGGTCAGGTGGAATGAAGACTGCCAGAGGGCTTTTGACAAAATCAAGGAATACTTACAAGAGCCTCTAATCCTTATGCCTCCAGTTGAAGGAAGACCTCTAATAATGTACTTGACAGTATTAGAAGAGTCAATGGGGTGTGTGTTGGGCCAGTATGACGAGTCTGGTCGAAAAGAGTATGCAATATACTACCTAAGAAAAAAGTTTACCGACTGTGAACAATGTTATTCATTGCTCGAGAAAACTTGATGTGCTTTAGCGTGGGCTGCTCGCCGACTAAGGCAGTATATGTTGACCCACACTACCTTGTTGATCTCAAAGATGGATCCAGTCAAGTACATATTCGAGAAGCCAACACTTACCGGACGGGTTGCAAGATGGCAAATGATTCTCACAGAATATGACATTCAGTACACATCTCAGAAAGCCATCAAAGGCAGTGTATTGTCTGATTATCTTGCTGAGCAACCCATTGATGATTACCAGCCTATGAGATTTGACTTCCCGGATGAAGACATCATGTTCATAAAAGCAAAAGATCATGAAGAGCCTATTCACACTGAAGGGCCTGACCCAGAAGAAGAATGGACTATGATGTTTGATGGGGCTGTTAATATGAATGGTCGTGGTGTTGGTGCAGTGCTCATTACACCTAAAGGAGTTCACATGCCTTTCTCGGCAAAACTCACTTTTAACTGCACTAACAACGAAGCTGAATACGAAGCTTGTATTATGGGTCTTGAGGAAGCCATTGACCTCAGGATCAAGACTTTGACAGTATTCGGAGATTCAGCTCTGGTAATTAATCAAACCAACGGCAAATGGTATACTCACCAGGAGCATCTGATACCTTACCGGGATTATACGAGGAGATTGCTGACTTTCTTCACCACAGTCAAACTTGAGTATATCCCTCGAGATGAAAATCAGTTTGCAGATGCTCTGGCTACCATTTCATCCATGATCAAAGTTCAAGTTGCCAACTTTGTGCCTCGGATTTCAGTGTCCAGGCTTGACAGACCAACATATGTATTCTCAGCAGACCTTGCTAAAGATGATAAGCCTTGGTTCTATGACATCAAGTGCTTCTTGGAGGATCAAACATACCCACCTGAGGCATCTTCCAATGATAAGAAGACATTAAGAAGGCTAGCTGGTAGTTTCTTCCTGAATGCTGATGGTTCGTTGTATAAGAGGAAATTTGATATGGTACTTCTCAGATGTGTTGATAAGACAGAGGTAGACTTGTTGATGCACGAGGTGCATGAAGGATCTTTCGGTACCCATGCCGGAGGACATGCAATGGCTAAGAAATTGCTAAGATCAGTTTACTACTGGATCATAATGGATGCAGATTGTTGTGCTTATGCCAGAAAGTGTCATAAATTCCAGATTTATGCAGATAAAGTGCATGTGCCTCCAAATCCTTTGAATGTAATGTCTTCACCTTGGCCCTTTGCCATGTGGGGAATTGATATGATTGGAAAGATTGAAACAACTGCTTCAAATGGTCACAGATTTATCCTGGTAGCCATTGACTATTTTACCAAGTGGGTCGAAGCAGCTTCGTACGCAAACGTCACCAGGCAAGTGGTAGCCCGATTCTTGAAGAGGGACATCATCTGTCGGTATGAAGTGCCCAAGCGAATCATTACTGATAATAGTTCCAACTTAAACAACAAAATGATGGAAGAACTGTGTCGGGACTTCAAGATCCAACACCACAACTCTTCTCCTTACAGGCCAAAGATGAATGGCGCTGTTGAGGCAGCTAAAAAAAAAAGATTGTGCAGAAAATGGTGGTTACCTACAAAGACTGGCATGAAATGTTACCATTTGCCTTGCATGGGTACCATACGTCAATCATAACATCCACTGGGGCAACACCGTACCATCTTGTGTATGGTATGGAGGCAGTCCTACCTGTTGAAGTTGAATTACCCTCCTTGCGGGTACCGATGGATGTCAAATTGAATGAAGCAGAATGGGTCCGATCCCGATACAAACAACTGAATCTGATCGAAGAAAAAAGATTAGCTGCAATCTTTCATGGGTAGTTATATCAGAAGAGAATGAAGAAAGCCTTCGATCAGAAAGTCAGGCTTCGGGAATACCAAGTAGGAGATCTAGTGCTGAAAAGACTCCTTCCTCCTCATACAGACCACAGGGGCAAGTGGACTCCGAATTACGATGGTCCGTTCATAGTAAAGAAGGTCTTCTCTGGTGGAGCACTGATGCTCAGTACTATGGATGGTGAAGATTTCTTGTCCCTTGTGAATTCAGATGCAGTTAAAAAATACTTCGCATAAAATGACCTGCTGGACATAAAAACAGAATGTAAGTCCAGGCAAAAATAGGGCATCCCGGCGAGTCAAAAACAGAATAAAAGACTCGGGCAAAAATAAGGGAAAATAAGTAAAAAAATGTACACCCGCTGAGTTGAAAAGCCACATTGGACAACTCAGGAAAAAATGGGTATCCCGGTGGATTGAAAACCCGAAAGGGCGATCCACGCAAAATAAGGGAATAAGCGAACAACTACATTCTGAATTCGTCTGTATCACTGACAGCACGGCAAGCTTCGAAAGTTCAAAGTATCGGTTAGAATCAGCCTTCTACAGAAAGCAAGATGAGAAGAACGTCAATGTCATACGAGTCATAGCAAAGGGAAGCTCACTGAAGCGTCGTCAACATTGCCAGCACCTTTTTGTTTCTCAATTTGTAACAATCTCCTCATTTTAGGGGATTTGTTTCTTTGACTGTACTCGCCAATTCAGGGCACGCAAATTAATAAAATCAGATTTTCAGCCACCTTTCATCTTGTACATTTTGTTTCGTTTGCAAAAATGTCTGATATCCTTGATATATTGATTGCATAAGTACAGATGCGCCTTTTCTAAATCACGTGCTTACAGAAGATATATTTGCTCCCGGGAGTGCCTAAACTCCTATGATGGAATCCAGTAAGGGATACCTCAGGGTACTTGTACATTTTTTTTTGTCATAACAGGATTGCAGGTATTCAAAGTGCGACATGGGGCATGGAAGCTTCTCCCCAACAAGCTGCCAAATCATTATTTCCTCAGCATTTCTTCCAAACGACATCAGAGATGCCCCCTCCCCATCAGAGCTGCTAGGCATCATTTCTCCAGCACTTTTTTTAAAAGCAATAATAGGAGGGGCTCATTTCCCCAGCTAGGTACATCATCCTCAGCAGGATCCCCACGGAAATCTCTAGGAAGATCGTTCAGTGGTCTTTCCTCCTCCAGCAGAGTACTAGACAAGGAACCATCTCCCCACAGAGCTCCAACCTCTATCCGGAAGAGCAATGTCTGAGGATCTCACAACAAAGTGACGAAAGCTTCCACAGCCCCAGTTGGGCTCCTCATCACCAAGGATAGGTCTATCAGTGGTTTGCTTCCCCAAGCGGAATCATATATCAGATCTACCAATGATCTCATGCCCAGCTGGCATATTTCCTTCAGCAAGACCAACCAGAGATCTTCACAGCAACGGGATCCGAATCCCAGATTGGTATCTTTTGCATAATCATAGCATTCGCATCATATTCCCCTCAGAGCGTAGCATTCCGTCTAATACGGAGCATTACGGCAAAAAATCAAACATACTACATAGTCACAAGCCATGTTTTGAATCAAATACATGTATATACCAACATTTCATCTGCAGTATATACGAAGACTCACAGTCCCTGCAGAAAGCCAGAGTACCCCCTTTGCACTCTCAAAATACAGATACATGCTCCTTTTTGCACTCGTCCGTGTCATCATCCCCTAGTAAAGTCGCCCAAACGTTCTCTACAGACACATACATCTATATACACTCCTTCGACACCCGTCCGTGTCACCATTCCCCAGCATGGTTACCTAAATACTCATTGTAAATCAAACACTTGTTTATAATACACTTCTTCCGACACCCGTCTGTGTCGTCTTACCCCCACCGATCTTCAGAATATCTTTTACACCCATAAGTTCATAACTTACACACTTTCCCTTATGGTACTCGTCCGTGTCATACTCTCCCCAGCAAAATGAACATTCATCTGTGTCTCACTCATGCTTATTTTTCACTCATACAGATACTTGTCTGTATCTTGTATACACCACTTATCTTTCTCAGATTCAACACTCGTCTGTGTTATTTGTTAACTAGTTGATACTCATCCGTATCATCATCTCTGAACATGCGTCAGCAGTTGTTTCTATCGATACTCGTCCGTATCGTAGTTTTAAGGATGCTCGTCCGCATCTTTAATCTATACACAGCGTCAAACACTTATACCTTTCATTTCTTGAATGAAGATACTCGTTTGTATCTACCATTCCCCAGAAGATTCTCCAGAAAAATTATTTCCTTTCTATATGACATTTGTCCTATGTCATGATACTTCCGGCAGCCATACCCTACCAGGTGATCGTCCTTCACCTTTTTGATGATCGTCCTTCATCATTCCCCCAGCGGAGTCTCCATTGTTGGAACCCTTTCCTATCCGACATTCGTCCTATGTCGTGATATTTTAGCAGCCGTCCCCTGCTAGGTGATCGTCCTTCACCTCTTGATGATCGTCCTTCGTCATTTTATCCGATGGTTGTCCCCATTGTTGATCTTGTTATCTGACATTCGTCCTATGTCATGATAAAACCCGAGAGCAGTCGTACCCTGCTAGGTGACCGTCCTTCACCTCTTGATGATTGTCCTTCATCATGCTTATCCGATGGCCATCCCCATCGTCGACCTTTTCTATCCGACATTCGTCCTATGTCGTGATACTTTCGGAAACCGTACCTTGCCAGGTGATCGTCCTTCACCATTAGATGACCGTCCCTCATCCTTATCCCCAGCAGAGCAGTCGTCCCCTGTTAGGTGATCGTCCTTCACCTTTGATGACCGTCCCTAATCGTTTATTTCTTCAACCTGATGGTCGTCCCCATCATTTACTTTACCTTTGATCCCCGGATAATCTTTGTTTGATGGTCGTCCCCATCATGACCTCTTTATTTCCCCAGCATGTCGGTCGTCCCCGTCATTGCTTTATCCCCAGCAGTCGTCCTCTGCTCGGCAGTCATCCTCTTCTTGGTGGTCGTCCTCCGTCGCCCGCACTTTATAATCATACTTTACTTCCTTTCACAATCTATATCCATTTTCTTCTTCACCCAGTGAGTGCAAATTTCGGACTGTCTTTGGTATTCAACCACAAGTTATCTTGTTTGTATGATAAGCCGTCGCTTACATCCCACACAGCTAACTCATGTTTGAATAGGGGCAGCTGTAAACACCCCAAATTTGCCCTCACTAAGTTCACACCAAGGCTTATGATCTTTCACATTTGCATTGGTTCAATCATATCATCTCATATTGCATTTTTGCTTCACTGCATTGGCTCAAATTCATCTGCATCTAGGGTTTGTGATCTAAGCAAACCAAGAGTCATCTGAGCCACTCCAAAGGTCTTCAATCATCTCAAGAGGGTCCATGTATGTTCAAGTATCATATTATATCCTCCCAAGATCAAGGAAGTCAGAAAATTACAAGAACAGAGAAAGGCATGGAAGCAGAGCTAAGCTTAATTGCACATATGACCTAAAATTAGGGTTTTGGTTTCAGAGGCCATAACTCCAATTTTTTTGGTCATTCTTGTTTCTATTGGTCTCTATATGTTATAAGGATCCTACACACCAATTTTCATGAAGAAATTCAATGGGGAAGGCATCTGATCAATAGATGACTTCTTGAGCAAGACAGTGCAAAATCAGGGCATCTGAGGTCCCCAATCATCCAACCGAAGGGTCTTCTCCATCATTGTAGGTGTACATGATCTTTATTTAATCTTAGAAGAGGTTAGAAGTTCACAAAATTGAAGAATTTCAAGCCATTTGCAAAGTTGCCATTTTGGGAAAGTGACTTGTAATGCAAAATTGTCATTTTGGGAAAGTTTTTCAACCTCCTCTTTTGATTCAAAAATGCTTCAAATGGAAACTTTTTGGTCATGAAAGTTGTAGATTGGATCATTCCCTTTTCAAAAAGTACAAGAACTTGATCTAATTCATCCTAGAACTCAAGTTATGGCCTTGCAAAGTTGGGAAAAATCACTAAATTTTCACTTATGCACCAAAGAGGGAAATTTGCAAAAGCTCATGCCAAGCCAATTTGTGACCCCTAATTAACTTCTAAGCATTACACAAACATGATACATGACCTAAAAATCAGAGTTGCCCAAAGAATCACTCATTTTCATGCCTTGATCATCAAGAATTCTCAAAGGGGCCAAAACCTTCACAAATTGCAAAATGCCCCAAAACTCTCCATCCACTTGTGCCAACTCATCAAATCGGTCTCCATGGATATCCCTAAAGCCAACTGACTCGAGCCATGCTTCACAGCTAGCCTGCCATGAGCCCATGCTTCTACTTCCAACTTTCTTGACTTTATGCAATTTGAGCCATACCAATCAAACTGTTCCACAACAACTCTTCTGACCAATCACAGCTTCACATACATGCCTCAAGGGTTACATTTCATAACTTCTTGGAACTCAGATCATCACACACACTCAGTTCTCAAAAATTGGCCTCAAACTTTTCCTCTTCGAAACTTATTGCTTAGTCATCAAAACTCAAAACTTTTTCCACCATTCATCTCCACATTCACCACTGATCATTTCCCACCCTTCATTTTGCCTTGAAAGCCCCCAAATCAAAAACACGATTTTCATTTCCCTTGACCTGAGCTCCACTGAACTTCACATAGAGGCCATATAAACTTCAACCAAGCTTTGCAAACTCTTCAGGGGGATCATTGGGGGTGATTTGAAGCAAAGAACTGGTCAGAAAGCTCCAAAGGTGAAAGCTCCAGTTCAGGTATCACCAAGAACATTTTTTCCAGAAATTGATTTTTATGCCATAGAAATGTTGCTTATGCTTCACTGATCACACTGAACTTGGAATTTTTGAAAATGGTTGAGAAATGAGAGTGTATGGCTTGTCTGAAAGTTTTACCATTTTTGTTCTTTGATTCGTATCTTGTTTATGAGTGAAAAGAAATTGTGTTTGAGGTTGGATTTGATCTTAGGGACATGAGAGGAGTGAATCTGGAGCTTTAGAGCTCCAGAAGTTGCCTAGGGAGAAAGTTCAGTTTTCGTCTCGCCGGAGAAGATGACCAGAACCACTGTTCCGGTCATCTGAAGGTGATTTGATTAGGGTTAGGGTTTAGGCAACTTTGAATATGAGCCATTGATCTTGCTTTCCCGCGCGCCCTGGACGGTATGGATCTCACACTTAAGCCTTAATCCATGATTAATTAGGTTAATTATGTTTAAGGAAATTCAAAATCCCAGAATTGATCTGAACCACCCATTTTCGCGCGAGTCAACTCCCTCCAATTCTATTCAAATGTTGGCCATTGGATCTGTTGACTTCTCATTAAAATTCATTTATTTTCATATTTTTGTCATTTGTTTTGCATAATTATTTTAAAATACATAGAAAATCCAAAAAAATATTTTCTCTCTACATTCTTATTCTAAATAATTTTCTTAACATAAAAACAATTTTTATTTTATTTTTTACATTTTTAAACTATTTTAAAAATATTTAAATGTTTATTTTAATTGATTAATGAAGATTAATTAATTAAAATAACATTTAGGTTTCCAAATATCACCAAAAAATTCAGAGAACACTTCCAAACATTTAGAAACATTTACAAACTCACAACACAAATTTCTTTTTGGTTTTGATCATAATTTGGCAATTTTCATTTGAATTAGGGTTCTTTAATTTGAATATTTTTAACCCTAACTTCAAAAAGTCATAACTTTTGATCCAAGTTGAGTTTGTGAATGGTTCTTTTTGCATTGTGTTATGCATTCTTTCAAGCATATAAAAACATTTTTGTTTCATTTTTATAATGTATTTTCAATTTATTTGGTATTTTCCCTTTAGGATCACCCTTAAAACCTTAGGAACTTAGAAAAATCATAAGTCCTTTAGGGTTTAGCTTCTGACCTTCCCCTTTAGGCAGTGAACTTGTATAGGTTTAGGGTCCCTTTAATCCCATTTTCAATTTTTTATCTTACCATTTGCTTCTGATTTTGAATTTTGCATCTCATGTTGTATGTAAACCCTAATTTGCATCTTCATTTGCATCCATCTTACATAAGCTTGCATACATGAGCTTGCCATGACATTTTGTGCATCCACATGACATATAAGACATCTTAGGACATATTAGAATCATGTTTGATCATTGCATTACCCATTTGCCATGTTTTTGCTTTCATTTCATGTCATATGTATTCATGCACTCCCATGCTTCTTACATGTCTCATTTGCATTCTCATCTCTTGTATGAACATTCATATCACTTGACATGCTTTCATACCATCTCATAATGTCATTTGCATCATGAATATGCTTCTGACTTTGGCTTTCATCTTTACATGTCATCTCATTTTCATTTCATTTCCTTTTGCTAACTTTTCAGGTGGTAAGTGTTTGAGAAGTGAATTTGCCTTCACTTCTTACAATCTCTTCTCATCTCTCTTATGCATCATTGCTGCATTTTACTTATGAATTAGAGTGAGCTTGATCATTCATGTTCCCTCCTCACTTTCTTTCTTCAAGCAACTTGTCTTCTTAAGTGAAGCAAGTTGTCTTGCTTCTTCTTGCTTCTCTTCCTTCATCCTGCTTCTTCCTTGGTGGCTTTTTTCTCTTGAAGATCTTCTTGCAAGCCTCATAAACCCTAGGAACACCCAAGCATGATCACAATTAGGGTTTGATTAGTCCCCCATTAGTTTCTACCTTTGTGTCATCTTTGTGTCTTCTCTTCTCATCTCTTAATCAAGGACTAAACCTTAAAGGTTTTAAGGCTTTGTGATTAGGGTTATGCTTGTATCCTTCTATTAGGATGGAGTGTATAACTTTAACCCTAAGTGTTAAACCCTTAATGTGTTTAAATCTTTTAATCAATCCATCTAATAAAGCACTAAGACATTAAGCTTGTAACTTGGGCCTTGCATTAGGGTTCTAATTCTTCCTTAATTGGTTAAGAAGGACTAACCCTAGTGTTAATGGACAAGTCCCCCACAAGTTGTCTTACAAACCCTAAAATCAATTTCTTAATCTCACCCTTAATTAAAACCCATTTAATAAAGGCTTTGTTTTGTCATGAGGTTAATCCCTAATCATGGATTAAGTTGGGGTATCTTCCTCAGCTTAAATGTTCTCATCTATTATCCTTCTATTAGGATGGTGTAATGAGTCCATTAAATCTTTGATTATGGCTTAAACTCATTACTTAACACTAAACAAAAACTGCAAAAACATCTAAATAATTACAAGTAGGTTAATGATCTTAATCCTACACCATGGTGATTAAGTATGAGGTGCTTACTTCATACTTAAGGTATTCTCATTACCCCTAATCAGAGGGAGGATGTGATGAGTTTACTAACCCTTGGTTTAGGCTCAAGCTCATTTTCTTATGACAAACCCCAAAAAGCAATAAAAGATTGAAAACTCAAAAACAAACAATAATCGTCTCCTCCGGGATTCTTTTCTCACCTCATTCACTCACAAACGAGAACTTGCTTCTTCCGTCTAATGCAAGACAGTTTGCACCAAAGCCAGACAGGTCATACACTTGAGCATAGACAAGTAAGCAGTTCACAAGTCAATTTATCTTTCAGTCTCTTTGAGTCGAACTACGGTGTTCTGACTTCCTTATTGCACGAGAGGATACGTAGGCATAACTTAACAGTTATCGAACAAAAGTCTCTATATATTCCCCCTCTTCCAGCATTATTCTTTTAAGCCTTATTATCTTGAACTCCACATTATTTTCTTACACTGACACTCTTTTATTTCACTTCACATTTCTTTTACACTGACACTTGCATTCTTTTCCAGCTTTGGCACACATAATAGCACTGACACTACCCCTTTAAAACACAAACTTTCAAGCGTGGATCCCGTCGAGTACGGCAGACAATCAGGTTGCTAATACCTTCCCAGGTTGTAACTAACCCCCCTTTCTCAGTTTCTCTGGTTCGCGACCGTCTTGTCCTTCTTTTCTTAGGTTTATGCAGTATTACCTTTCCTTAGGGATAAAAATGCCAGGCTGGCGACTCTTTTCATTTTCTCCTTTCGCCGACAGTTCGCGCTTGTACCGGGATGCAAATCTTTGGGAGCGACACCCTACGGAACATTCGATTACCATCGTATGCCATTCGGTTTATGTAACGCTCCAACAACATTTCAACGATGTATGATGGAAATTTTTGTTGATTTCATAGATGACATCATGGAAGTATTCATGGATGACTTCTCCATATGCGGCCTAAGTTTTGAAGGATGTCTATCTAATTTAGAGATGGTACTCGAGAGATGTGTAAAAGTGAATCTTGTATTAAATTGAGAGAAGTGCCACTTTATGGTCAGACAATGGATGGTTTTAGGACACGTGATATCTAACAGAGGCATTGAGGTAGATAAAGCAAAGACAGAAGTAATAAAAGACCTCCAACTTCCTAAAATCGTGAAAGAAATAAGAAGTTTCTTAGGATACGCCGGTTTTTACCGACGATTCATTAAGGACTTTTCCAAAATCACTAAGCGGTTGAAAGGGTTATTAATGAAGGAAACTGAGGTCGTATTTGACGGAGACTGTTTAAAAGTGTTTGAAACACTCAAAACAACCCTCATCACTGCACCCATCATGCAACCACCTGATTGGACGCTGCCATTTGAGATTATGTGCGACGCGAGTGATTATGCTATAGGCGCAATCCTAGGCCAAAGAAAGGATAAGAAACTTCATGCAATATATTACGCAAGCAGAACTTTAGACCCTGCTCAGATGAATTACGCCACAACAGAAAAGGAACTCTTAGCAGTCGTGTTCGCACTTGATAAATTATGTTCTTACCTAGTAGGAGCTAAAATAGTCATATATACTGATCACGCAACCATTAGATACCTTCTAAGTAAAAAAGATGCGAAGCCTAGATTACTAAGATGGATCTTATTGCTACAAGAGTTTGATTTAGAAATCAAGGATAAGAAAGGAAGTGATAGTAGCAGACCACTTATCACGTATGGGAGGAATTAAACCAGACCTGATACCAATTAATGATGATTTCCCTTATGAACGTCTTATAGCTCAACTTGAGAGTGAGATATCTTCCTTGACTCTAGACGAACAAATCCAAGAAGAAACTGTGGAAGAAATTTGTGTACAAAACACTCTACCATGGTACGCTGACATAGTTAACAATTTAGCTGTCGAGGTACTTCCACCAGATCTCACATATCAACAAAAGAAGAAATTTTCCATGATTTAAAACAATACTACTGGGATGAACCATTGCTTTTTAAGCGTGGACCCGATGGTATTTATCGTCGATGTGTCCCAAAAGAAGAAATGGATAATATAATTTCCCATTGTCACTTTGCTCCTTATGGTGGACATACAAACACTTCAAAGACTTGTGCGAAGATCCTTCAATCAGGCCTATTTTGGCCCACTCTGTGGAAAGATGTTCACCTCGCCATTCTAAATTGTGACCGATGGTAACGTACTGGTAACATCTCGAGGCGCGATGAGATGCCCCAAAAATATATTCTTGAAGTGGAAGTTTTCGATGTTTGGGTAATTGACTTTATGGGACCATTCACATCTTCTTTTGGAAATAAATTTATACTCATCGTTGTCGATTATGTTTCAAAATGGATCGAAGCTATAAATTCCCAATAAATGACACACGAGTAGTCATGAAGCTTTTCAAAAACATTATCTTCCCAAGATTCAGTGTACCAAGACTCCTCATAAGTGACGGAGGTTCCCATTTCATATCTAAAATATTTGATAAGCTCTTATTGAAATATGGAGTAAGACATTGAGTAGCAACACCATATCATCCGCAAACTAGTGGACAATTAGAGGTCTCGAATAGAGAAATAAAACAAATTCTTGAGAAAACAGTTGCTACATCGAGGAAAGATTAGTCTACAAGGCTACCCAAAGCTTTATGGGCATACAAAACATCTTTTAAGACACCCATCAGAACTACACCGTTCAAATTAGTCTATGGAAAATCATGCCACTTGCCAGTAGAATTAGAGCATAATGCCTATTGGGAGATTAAAAATCTTAACTTTAACTACACTAACACATGTGAGAAACGCATTTTAGACTTACATGAATTGGAAGAACTAAGAATAGATGCTTACGAGAATTCCCGCATATATAAGGAGAGAACCAAGAAATGGCATGACAAGGGAATTTCTAGAAAAGAAATCAGTGTGGGAGACATCGTTCTTTTATTCAATTCTAGACTTAGGTTGTTTCCTGGTAAATTACGATCTAGATGGTCTGGCCCTTTCGAAATAAAAAAAGTTTTAAAATTAGTGGCGCTATTGAAATTAAGGGTAGATCTAGTGCACCATTTATAGTAAATGGGAAATGTCTTAAACATTATAATTGCATGGAAGACAAAGAATATTCGACAGGTTTGAAACTGGCAGAATTTCCATTATAAACCTTAGATTAATCTCCCCTAAGTCGTGTCGAGCCCCGACATTAAACGAATCGCTTTATGGGAGGCAACCCATAATTTTTTCAATTTTAGTTTCATTTTTTGTTTTTCAAAAAACAAATTCTATTTTCCAAAATTCATTTAATTTAACTGATCACTGTGTTTGTTTTTGTTTTATTGTATGACTCCAGGATTTTCAAAGTTTTCTACTCCTTCTCTATTTTTCATTCTCGTTAACTCTGATCATGACTACCAATATGACTGTGGATTTTAGATATTGCGTCCATAGGCGCCGTTATGAAGCTTTAGCCCTAAGACCTATTGCTCTGATCAAATTTGCTCATGTACCTACCATGAAAGCCTTGGGCATAGGTGCTAGCATTGACTACCAGTTTAGCCAGCTAGGCTGGGAGGGATTTTCACTTAGGAAACATAAAACCTACTATGAGCTGACCTTAGAATTCCTAAGTTCACTAGCTTACAACCCCAACTATGGAAAAGGCTTTACAAGAGGAAATATAGCATTTAGACTCTTTGGATACCCCTGTGAGTTTAACATTCATGAGATGGCTAACTTTTTAGAGT